>RJWH01001502.1:143003-334494 GCA_004363575.1 Solenodon paradoxus | reverse complement strand
TCACAAAAATTGCATCTAAACAATAAAGAAGGCCTAGCTATTATTCTCTTTGGAATCCTGATACCTTTGGTGGGTTTCTTTACTTCAGAAAAAAAAAAAAAACATCTTTTAACAAAGGTTTGGGGAAGAAAGAAAGACCTGTCACTGGTGTTAGGGAAGATTGGGTCTCCTACTTTATAATCAGGGTGGGGTTTATGTTATTTGAGCTCTAAATTAATTCAGATGGACTTTCGCAATTTTCGATTGATTTAAAGTGACTCAGAAAAATATTCCTAAAAATATCAGTGTAAAAACAATGCAGGTTGATAAGAGAAATAAGGAAAAATGAAAGCTTTTCACAGCACCAGTACAGAAATCACTACTCTTATTTATATTATTCCAGGATTGTTCTACATTTGTAACATTACTAACATGCTAAAAAATGGGATAACATTATAGTTTGTTTTCTAATCTGCTTTTCTCTCATTGTCAGTAAGTGTGCTTCCATGTGTTTCTTATGAATGCCAGGCTGTGTTTGTACTGTATCAATTTAGCTGGAATTATCTTTCCCAGAATTCTCCTCCCTGCATGGCTCTTGGCTAGAGTGGAAACTTATGAGACTGGAAATTGATGGGAGGTGGAATGGAAGTTGCAGCCATTCTGCTACATTGTGAAGTATGATGCAGAACCAGTCTGTCACAGGTTTGCAGGTACGCTTGTTTTTTCTTCTTTCTTTTTTAACTAAAGGTATAGGCAGGAATAAAGGCAAGTAGGCGGCAGGCAGGAAGAGAGAGGAGGAAGCAGCATTTTATTATTTTTGTTTAGTTATCTATCTTGGTTGTTCCCTTAGCCCTGGGTCTTGAACTGGGGACCTTGGCATGTTTGTGGGCTACATCTGGTGCACTAAACTGCTAGGCCACCAGATTACTCCTGCAGATTACACCAGATTACTCACTTATTTAAAGTGTGGGGTGCCACGAAGCCTTCAGCAACTTTGGTTGTGATGGCAGCTGAATCCTAGGCAGTTGTGTATGTAGTTGTACCTGTTGAAGAGCAGGAGCCTACCCTGAAGGTTATCATTCAGGTTGGATGTCTTGAGAGACAGATGTTGTGTTCAGACTGTCATCTGAAGCATCAGGATTTCCTCACAGGTTCTAGTTTATCCTTGCTTAATGCCCAGCCTTCTTTCCCAGAGGCTTCCAATTTCAAGCCCAACCCTGGAAGCAAAAGCTGCAGCCTTACATGTGCCACTCAACCACCGCTCACAATGACATATCTAAGCCCTGAGTCACTCGTGGAGGGTCTGCTTCCCCAGTGGAACAGCAATATCACCCAGATTACTGGGCTGGTATCCACAGTGAAGTGCCCTTGCTGCCTCTGGAGGTGCCGCAAGATCCCAGCCCTACTGGCTTAAAGTCACACTTAAAGTCATTTTATTAACTTTCATGATAGTGGTAAGTTTGATATTTGGGAAGTGCTCCTTGGTTATTTCTGGCTTGGTTCTTACTTTTAGATATCTGCTGATGTTTTTTTTTCTTCCAGATCTTCCAATTCTATCCACCACCTAGTCCTTAGGTCAATGCTACTTTAGGTTATTGCTGTTGCAGCAGCCACCTCCAGGTGCCAAATTCTCTTCTGGTAATCTATTGCTGGTTTAAAAACCACTCCAAATCCACAGCAGTCATTTTATTCTCACTCACCAGTCTCTGTGCATGCAGGATTTGAGAAGCTGGCTCCATGTCTTACGTGGATGTAGTCAGTGATCAGATCAGTGATCAGAACTAGAACTGGAACAGAAGGAACTTGTCAGCCCTCTTTCTGTTTACATGTAGGCAGGGTCTTTCCATGTGGTCCCTCTGCATAGACCACCTTACAGCATGGTGGTCTCAGGGCAGTGTGAGTATTGATATGTTTGCTAATTGATGGCTTTAAAGCAAAAATCCCAATGAATAAACCAGCAACTTTAATGACTCAACTTATATAGTATTTTCTCTTCCCTCTCTAAAGATATTAATACTTATTTTCCATAGTTTGCTTTCTCCAAATTTTTGGTTCACTATGTTTTTCTAGGTCTCAGTAATTTACTTTACATAATTTCATTCTTAATGAAGTTAAACCTTTAGAAGGTATTTCTTGGTTACATGTATTTTTTCCCTTTCAAATTCCCTGTTTATTTCTTTTGTCCATTTTCCTATTGCAGGGATTGTATATTTTTTTAAAGATTTTTGAGAATTCTTTATATGTCAGCGATGCTAAATATTTGCCATTTGTATTGCAGATATTATTTTCCCATACATTTGTCATATTTTTCAAACTAAGAATGAGGATAAATGCTTTGTAAAAGAATGCTTTAAAAATGTATGTATAGAAAGATTTATAAAAATCTATAAAAATAAATTATCATTAGTTCAAATTTGACAATTCGCCTTTAAAAATAATAAATTCCTGAAATAAGAACTGTTCCTGAAGATCCATAGTTATTAGTGATTCTCTATCCTCACTGCACATTAGAATCATTTGAGGAACTTTCGAGGATCTTTCAAAAGTACCGATGCCTGGACCCTAACCCCACCGAAGACTGATCTGGAGATTCTAATGTGCAGCCAGGATTGAAAAACCCTGCTGCATACAACCAGTCCTGTTGATCAAAGTGGGCTTCCTATGGGTAGAGATTCCCTCCTGGAGACCTTGAAGCAGAGCATTGCATTGTGGCCCCTCTCCTTCCTGGGCTTCTTCTAAGTCAGCCTTCTTATTGAGAGGGTGCAAAAAATCCTTTTGTTCATGTGTGTCTCCTCTTCCACTGCCACTACTGTCTGTCTGAAATTCCCACTATTATTGTCAATCCTTAAGGGTTCTTCTCTTCAGTATTATATTTAGCTAAGGCATCGTATTGCTTAGAAGGTTACTTAACACATTGGTTCCCTAATTCCTTGCCACTCAAAGTGGTCTTAATCAGCAGACTCTCAGGTCCAACCCCAGACCTATGAATCAGAATCTGCATTTAAATTCATGCATATTAAAAATTAATAAAGACAATCGTTCACCAGGATGTAAGCTCCAGGAAGGCAGGAACCTTGTCTGTCCTGTGTACTGCTATGCATCAGGGAAGTTTTGTAGTAATAATTGGTTGAATGAATGGATTTACTTATTAAAGAAAGTTGTACATGCTGCATGATGTGAGTTATATAATACAGGTCAGTAGGGCTTTCTCTGGATGCCACTGACAGGCAGAATCATATTCTGGATATCTTTTGCTTAATACAACAAAATATATATTTGCATAATATATAAATATCTTTATATTTTCCCCATATATATTTATAAATGCTGCATTAGTATGACTTAGGTTGCTTGGCACCCCTGCTGTACTCTAATAGGTACAAGTGGTTTATTACTATTTGTATTTATTTCTACACTTCATGAAGAACTTTCTTGTATCTTACTTTAGTTAATCTCAACAGTGTGCAAAGATTCAGTTGTTGAACCCAAAGAACAAAGGTATCTTAATAGATGGGCAAACAAGATTGAAAGATTTGTGGAGGAACTGATAGTGAGTTAATGCCAAACTAGAATTTGCACTGAAAATGCCCAAGTTTCTAGACTACTGGCTAACCATCTATCATTGAAGGCCTGTCTTTAGAACTCAGCGTTGTATAATGCCAATGATATCATAATTCTATGGGATGAACATGAAAAAATTATAATAGGTAATAAAACATTTCACTTAGAAGTATTTCCACTAGTTTTATATATGACTACTGCTGAGTAGTAGGTTTTGAGTAACCAGTTAATGCCTATAACAAAACCCCCAAGTGAATTTGGCAATAATATTATGCAAAGATTTTTGAAACAAAATTTAAAATAAAATCTTACTGGGTATTCATTACAGGGCTAATACAAAACTTACTCTTTTTTCTTTTCTTTTCTTTTTTTTTTTACAACTCTGTGTCTTTGTGAGCTGGGAAGGAGAACACATTCTATTTTATTGAAGTGTCACTTTATTTTTTGCATCAGAAAATAAACTTTCATTTATTTTGATGACACCCAGAATAATCTCTGATCATGTAATTTACTTCTCAGTTCACCAGAGAATATTTCTGGCGAGGTGAACCTCAGAGATGAATGTTTAGGATAATGCTATGACGTTAGAGGTGAAGCAGATAAGAGGCATTTGGAAGGAATTCATGACAATGTGATAACATTTTATAAATGATTCCTTCATCAACAATTTCTATATAGGAATGCCATTAGATATATCAGTTATCTTGCTCTAGAATTCATTGTTTCAACCCAAATGAGAATTGCTGCTTAGTTGTATTCATAGTTTTATATATGATACAACCTTGCATTTGTTATGAGTTCCACAAATATTTGTTTAACTGAATTACCTAGTTATGTTATGAGATTCCATGTTTATATTTTGTTGATGAAGAACCCCTGTCCTGGAAAACCTACTGCAATAATGGTAAACTAAGTGGAATCTGGAGTCTTAACACTATCCTCAGATAGAGTAAAACGGGCTGCTAGTAAATTCCAGACTTAACTTCTACAAAGTCTGCCCTTAGACTGAACACCCTAAATGGCATTCCAGCACCATGTCTCTCTGGAGCTCTGTCCATCTCTTTACTCTTCATCAAGGAAGAAAGACAATAAATTTGGACATGGTGAATAGGTCATCACCACAGATCTAGATATGTTTGAAGAAATGAGGTTCAAAGGTAAGCAAAGTTTTACCTGAAAAGACATGAACAAAGAAAATAACGTCTTCCACATATTAAGAATGTACAGGTATTAGGGTATCAGGTGTTATACATAATTCTTTTCTTTTCTTTTCTTTTTTTTTTTTTAAGGAAAGGTACAGGCACAAATGAAGGTGAGCAGAGACAGACAGGCAGGAAGCAAGAGGAGGAAGCAGCATTTTATTTATGTTATTCAGTCGCTCATTTTGGTTGTTCCTGCCAGCCCGAGGACACGAACCCCAGGACCCTGGGATGTATGTGAATCGCTCCCAACCATTTCTACACCAGAGCATGTCATGATGCTTTATCCTATGCTTAATGCTTCATAAATAACAAGCCCTACAATTATCGTGCCCCATTTACAGATAAGGACGATGAGGAAACGGTGGCAGAGAGCCACAGAGTAAATCTCTCAAGCCAGTGAGCAGCAGGGGTGGGAAGTGACTCAGGCTGTCTGGCTCTGAAGTCATTATTCTCTGTACTATACTGGCGCTTCAAAATGATTGTCAGACTTTCATTTCCTGTACAATGAATTAAGACCTTTTCCATCCCCACTTAGACCTAATGTGTTCTGCATACCATTCCCAGTCCACTGTGTGAACATAGTCATAACACCTATCATTACAAAACCCCACATTCACATGAGCATGGGAAGCAGAGTTTAAGGGATTCCAATGCACTGAGCTTTCCCAAACAGCACATTTCATTTACCTGGGATTCTGAAAAGCCAAAGGAGTGGTGTTCAGTCAGCGTGATGTTCATTGTCTAAGATCTTTCTAAGCAAATGGGATGCTCCCTGGGGGCTGAGGTAGATGGTTTCTCTTTTCTGCCTGTGCAATAGAGACTGTGGACTACGTACATATGGCTGTGATTCCTCCAGTGCTGATACCAGCTAACTCAGCTTATCACTGGTTTCCTGGGAAGCGGGTGGGTACTTGATTCTACAGGGCTCCATTCATCTGCAATTGTGGCAGCTCTTGACATAAGTGTGAAGGACAAAAATGCCTATACGGCAAAACATATAGTGGCAAAGCAAGGTAAAACTGATGAAAAATTAGGCAAAGAAATTTCATGACAAAACTGGATGAATAATATAGGTATTTTTTGGTCCTGGCTTGTTTGATAAATCAAACAGGTATTACACAGAGGACAAAGTTCACTGAAGTCCTTTTTCAATGACCTTGAGGAATGTTGTTTTCTATTGTTCAGAGTGTCATTCTTTATATACAGTAAACACTGGTAGGGTACCTAGTATGTGCTGGCCACTGTTCTAGACACTTGGATGGAGTATGCTGTAGACCACTGGCTGCTATAACAAAAATATCGTAGACTGACTAGCTTATCAACAACAAAAATGTATCCTTACAGTTCTGGAGGCTAAGTCCAAGACTAAGGTACTGGTAGATTCAATGTCTCATAAGGCCCACTTCTAAGTTCAGAGATAGCTGTCTTCACCATAACCTCATATGGCAGAAGAAGTGAAGTAGGTTTCTGGAGTCTCTTCCTATAAGGGCACTAATCTAAACCATGAGGGTTCCACCCTCATAATCCAATCACCTCCTAATCAAGATCCTGCCCACCTCAATTACCTTGGGAGTTAATTTCAACATATGAATTTGAAGAGAGGGCATATAAACATTCAGTCTATGTCAGTGTAATAAACATTCAGTCTATGTCAGTGTAATAAACAAGTGACAAAAATCCTTGCTTGCATGGAGTTTACATTCATTTTAGATGGAGCCACCCTTTGTCCTTTATTTACAGATGCCTCTTTATGTTTTAAGTCTTCTTAAAGTGGGTAAACTGTGGCAAATCACAAAGAATGAGGCAACACAGGGATTGTACCCCAAATGGTCCCAGTTCCTGATTACCTAATGGCACAGGAGAAGACTGAGGGGAGGCCCTGAAGCCTCTCATATGTGAACTTCTACATTGATTAGCTCTGAGTTCACTTTGGAAGCTTTTTTTTTTTAACTCCTAAAAAACATGGATTAAAAAAAATGGTCTAAGATATCTTAAGTACAGTTTGCAAAACAAAAACACCAACTCATCTTAGCAGGTGGAGGCTGAGATTCCTCTTGGTGTTTCTCTGAAGTGACTGCACATCAGCTGCCTCCCCCCAGAGCCAGTACGTTCTTGCCCTGTCCTGTCTTCTGCAGCAGGCCTTTTTCCTTCTGCTGTTAAGCAGAGCTGACTGCGCATGGACTAAACAGGCCTCCAGGCTTCCCAGCTAAAGAGTGGTGCTCAGCAGCACAACAGGGAAGCACCAGCAACTGCTGAAAGAATGGCTGACAGTAACATTGTAACCCTTCTTCTGTTCCAGTGATACTCTTGACTGTCCTGTCTGCCAAGGACCACAGCCTCATCCCTGGAACCTGTGATCTCTCTGGTCACGTACTCCAGACTCAAGGTAGGGACACTGACTTCTTACGTATCACTGAACTTGGACGAAAACTGCTGGAGACGGATGCTTTCACACTGTGTATACTGTAGAGGATGCACGAAGTTTTTCTTTAAAGTTCCCTCCTTTTCCCTGTTTACTGAATAAGGTGTGCTGGCTGTCTGCAACCGGGTTGCCCTTCAGTCTCAGAGCTTGCGGCTGAGCTGACTCACTACAGCCACCACCTGGTGTGAATTCAACCCCTTTTGGGGTTTCCTCACCCTCTCCCACTGCTTTCCTAGACAAGTTGGGAGCCTTGGGCTTTGCAAGGAAGTAACTTCTTGAAGTGCTAAGATCTAGGCAATACTTCCATTTGCCTGTCCCCAGGCCTCAGGTCAGGGGAGGAGAGCGTTGGGAATGGAGGTGAGCATGGGAAAGTTCTCTTCCTTTTACCAACAGATGACACAGTCCTTCAACGTCCTACACAGTATAAGGAGATGGAGGAAACTATGACATTTCTCTTCTCCCCTCCTTCTCCACTCAGCTGTCTGCTGTCACCCAGTGCAATGAGCAGCACCTCGTTCCCCAATGGTCACTGTCCAATTAGGATTCTAAGATGCAGATCACCTTGCAACTGAGCAAGGTGATTTGAGAGTCAGAGATGCCAAATATGGGTTCCTGAAAGTGTCCTGCTTATTAGATAGCTTGAAAGCATCTCCTTTGAGCTCTAAGGCCAGCCTGGATGTTTGATTTTGGGGAAAAGAAACATCTCATATTCAGAGAGTAAGGCAAATTTGTTTTTCTAACATCATGCATTTTGTAAGAGGAATAACTTAAGCAAGTTTCTCAGTCATCCCTAGAGGTAGAGTCCGAGGCTTCTGCACAGACTATTTTGAGTCAATAAGTCTGTGGTAGAACCTTGGAGAATGTATTTTTCACAAGCTCCCTGCCTGTCTCCCCCTGCCCTCACATGAGAATTTTCATCAGGGCAGTGAGAAAATGTTTATTTAACCAGGTGGTTCTCAAACTGTAGCCTGCCCAGATGACCCAGAAGCTTTCTTGAAACACCCCTTACTTCCAAAGTTTCTGATGGGTAGATCTGTGTGGAGCCTGAGAACTTGCATTTCCAACAAGTTTCCAACTGATATGGATGCTGCTGGTCCAGGGACCACACTTTGAGAAGCAATGATTTCGACAGTCCGATCGTCCTCACTGGATGCTTTGCACTGGTAACCCTTTTACTGTCCCGCAGGCCTGAGGGTGGGCTGCGTGTTTGTGGAACTGGGGGTTTGTGAGTAGTACTGTACTCCAAAGAGACACTCAGCACTGGACTTCACAGCCCTCTTACCACAGTTCCCTCTCTTAAAGAGTTGAAACCAAGCAAAGCAGGGCTCTGGTGTCCAGAAGCCAGGGCAGGAGGAGACCCACAGCTGCCGTGGTCTGAGCATGCCTGGCATTTCCTTGATTCCACTAACCTCCCCAGAGGACGTTATTTGCTGTCATGTCACCAGTGTCATCATGTTTGTATTGCCCACAGTTCTTGGGTGTTCTTAGCACTCTCATTTGCAGTACAAGAAAACGTGGTTAGGTGCGCCCTAGTGGCCTAGTGGTTTAGTTCACCACAGCGCAGTTACAGACATCCCAAGGTCCCTGGTTCAAGACAAGGGACCGGGCAAACGACCAAGATGAGCAAATTAGTAAAATACTTCTTCCTCCTCTCTCTTCTTGCTTGCCCAACTTCACTCCTGCCTGTACCTTTCCTTAAAAAAAAAAAAAAAAGTTAGTGGGGGCACCCTGGGGGCTCAGGGTGAGTTGCATCTGGATTGTAGACCATATAAAGCCCAGGGACTCAAGTTTGCTAGTCAGGTTTGTGACCCAAGGAACAAGAAAATAAATAAAAATGCTTTTTCCTCCTCTCTCTTCATTCCTTCCCGCCTGCCTTTCTTCCTCTTTAAATAAATAAATAGAATAGCTAGTTTTTAATAAGAGAATTCTGACTTGCTAAAACCACTGTGGCATAATCCACTTTGAGATGATAACAGCAGAATGCATTTTAAAATTCTAAATGTCTAAACATTGACACCCCTGGTGGTGGCTTGGTAGTTAAATCCACTGGGTGTGGTCCACATCATCCCAAGAACCCAGGAACTTCAAGACTGGGACTGGAGGGAACAACCGAGATGAGCAACTAAATAAAGTTTCTCCCTCCTCTCGCTCAATCTGCTTGCCTGTCTGCCTGCTCACTTTCATTCCTCCCTGTACATTTCTTTCAAAAAAAAAAAAAAAAAAAAAGTTAAAACCTTCTATTATATTCAAGAATCTTTTAAATATTGGTTGCCTGAGGGAAAGTAGAGAACTGTAGTTCAGGTAGGAAGAAATTATTTCATTGATTGTATGCTCTTATTTAAAGTTTTGTTAACTGTCTGTTCATTCTTGAAATAGATAATTATTTTAAATTGTTTTAGGCTGTCTAATTCATGTGCTGACAGATATGGATGTGGTTTCCATGTCCTAGCCACTGTTCTGGATGCTGATGGGAACTCTTAAGTGGGTGCCTGCAGTCATTCCACCCAACACCTTACATGTGTTTGTTTTGTTCAGTACCCACAACCACCTTCTGAGGTAAGTCCTTTTTTGTATCTCCATGTTAGAGAGGGGAAATTGAAGTTTAGAAAAGTCATGTGTATAGAAAAAAAACCCCTGGATTTAAATCATTAGTCCATAGTTCTGAGTGAGATCCTGTGGTGGAGGGGGGGTGGGCAGGGAATGTTCATTAAAATCTCCTAGTACTTTTTCTCCATTTATATCTAATGCTGATTTCTTATGACTCTAAGCTCTAAAGATTAGCCATCTTCCCACAACTGCTATTCTTAATTTCCAGAATAGGCATATACGTATGTGTGTATTTAAGTGTATAGTTTTTTTATTTTACAAAAACAATCACCTTCTACATGCTCTGCAATTTGCCTTTTCACTCAGTCTGTATTACTGACAACTTAAATGGCCATCAGTGACCTTTGTGGCATTAATATTACCTACTAGGAATGACCTAATAATAAATGATGTTCCTTCTGTTCTACAGAAGACTAATAAAGTCTGTGATTAATGATTACTGAACAATTACTTCAAAATCTACATAAAGTAAATCACACTCTAGCTTTTTCTAATTTATGTAATCAGAGACTTTTAGAAAACAGCAATGTAAAGTATTGTATCATTAATTTAACTAAGCATACTTCAGTGTTTTACAATGGAAACATGACTCAAAGATATAAAAACACACGTATAGATCACAAATCAGCATGTATATCATGTCTGTCATAATTTTGTCTTTTCTGCTCTATTCTTAACATCTTTTTGACTACTGTATCTTTAACCTGAATTCTGACTCTCTGTTGATGAAGTTGGAATAACTTCAATCCTGAACTAGTAGGTCAAATTTGATAGGACTGTTTGACCCCAGTCGAGATGCCTAATGAACAAGGTTCCCTGGGTCCCGTGGCAGAGCCAGGCATTAATGGGGTCACAGAGATGTATTCAGCACTGCATGCCCAAGGGAAGAAAGACTACTCCATAAGTTAATTATAAGTGGACTTTTAGGGTGCCTCATTTTCCAAAGTTGTTAACCTTTTCTTTGGCCCCTCTCTTACATTTGAAACACTTTCTGAGGACTCATAATAGTGTCTTCGCTTCTTGGAAAATGAAATACTTTTTCATCTTTCTTTCTTGGAAAGCCAGACTTTCTCAACTGACTTTTTAAATAGTTTGCTTCTAGAACTTCCACTGACTACACAGAAAAATAATTATTTCAATATACTTATTTTCAAGTATATGTATTCTGTACATAAAACTTAACCTACATACTAAAGCAGTATTCGACCAAAATGTGCTAGTGAATTTTTTTAAGCTATTTTTTCTCTGCAAAAATATTCACTGTAAGATTCTTTTAAGTAATGACTTTTCTCCTGCTCCAAAGTACCATTGTGCAAGTGCCATTGACAGAGGGGAAGATAAAGAAATAACATCATGTCTCCATCCCTTCCCTTCATCCCCTGTGTGATAATTTTGTGTGTCAACCTGATTGGATCAGGGGATGCCCAGATATTGGGTTCAGCATTATTTCTGAGTATATCAGTGAAGGTATTTCAAGAGGAGATTAGTACTTGAATTGTGGACTCAAGCAGATACTCTCCTCAGTGTGAGTAGCAACATCCAATCCATCTAACTCATTGCTTAAACTGACACATCTCATCTCCTGTCTCTGCATTGGGACTTAACATCCTTGGTTCTCCTAATTCTTAGACCTTTGAACTTGGGTTGAATTATATCACCAGCCGTCCTGGGTCTCCAGCTTGCAGAGAACAGACCATGGGATTTCTCAGTCTCTATAATTCATGAATCGATTTCTCTTAATAAATAATTCTCCTTTTATATCCTATTGATTCTGTTTTTTTTCTGGAGAACCCAGATTAATGGATTCTACATCAATCAATTTTTTCCAGTTACTTGAAAAGGAATTTTCATCCCCCAATTTTTCTAATCCCTTTTTTCCATTCCTGTTACCAAGGTTTTAGTCTCGGTTCGAATATACCTTCACTTGGGATTATAGTAATAACTTGCTATTTGCTCTCCTTGGAGAATTTTCTCCTCCACATCAGTCCATCCTATGCATAGAGGGCCTACAGATATCTCAAAGCACTGATTTCATCATACCCATTTCATTCATACTCAAAGGCTGCCAAGTGTGTATGAGATTTAATACCATAATAGAATTCACACCTTTTATCATCTACGTTTACCTATGAAACCCTACTTTCCAGTTCTCTCCAAGATATACCTTATAAAAATATTTTGTAAATGGGATGTTTTAAGGAGAATAATGATCTCCCTGAAAGGTCCACATCCTAATCCTTGACACCTGTAAATATAGTATTTTACATGGCACAGGGGACTTTGCAGATACAATTAAAAAGAGCCTTGACATGAGGGAGTATCCTGGGTGGTTCAGCTGAGTCCAATGCAATCAGTGAGTCCTTAAAAACAGACACTTTCCTAGTTGGGGAGAAAAGATTTGGCTATGGAAGAGGGTCAGAAAGATGTAATACTGCTGGTTTTAAAAATGGAGGAAGGGGGCCACAAACCAGGAAGGTGGAAGGCCTAGAAGCTGGAAAAGGTAAGGAAATAGATTGTACTCTGGAATCTTCAGAAAGAAAAAAGTCCTGCAGACACCTTGATTTTCCTTCAGCGAGACCCATGTTGGACTTCAAGTCTAAAGAACTATTAGATTGTACCTTTATGTTGTTTTAAGCCATTAAGTTTGTGGTAATTTGTTATCGTGCAATAGGAAACTAATACATGGGATAAATCACTACCTACATTATATGGTATTTCTATTTGCCAAACAATCCTCCCACCCTCTAAGTCAGGCTCAATATTGTTCCCTGGCAGACCCGCTGCCTAAGATGCCCTCCTTGATCCCTTTCATTTATTTAAATATTCTGTCATTCAAGGCTAGCCAGAGACCTATTTCTTTCAGATGACTCTAATTCCTTCCTTTTAATATACTGTTTGCACTTAATCATTACCTTCCAACCTCGTATAGCAATTGTTTAAAGTCTGTCTTGTTTCCATACATTTAATTTTGAACTATTAGAGGACGGAGATCATGTTTAACATTTTTTGGTGTCCTCAGTAAGGAGAAAACCACACTCAGACACACACACACACACACACGATCAGCCCTTAATAAATGGTTTAATGTTAGAAAAAATTTTAGGTTAAAAATTAAAAAGTCAAATCATTGTTAACTGAAAAATAATCTTTGGATGCATTGATGAAATTATTATATAATTCACTGAGGAAACAATCACATTGTCAAATAATTTTACCTCAGAAAATACTGCATAAAGAAAGGCATATCCATGCTTATTTTACAGTTTCGTGGCAAGTTAAGCTGTAATAGAAAGAGGATAAAATAAACGCATCTAAATAAATAAGTAACTTTCTCCAGTTGCAAAGAGTTATTCTTAACTACAGATGAATAGCAATATAACACTTTCTTACCAATGTGGGATAAAAATCAGCCTGCTTGCTAAGTAGAAGGGACAGATTTACTGTTAGTGATTGAAAAGTACTTGAAACTGTGGGATAAACCTGAGGTGCTGCATTCACCAGGCTTAGCTGCTCTTTTGTTCACACCTTTATTCAGTTTAATTCGATTCCTTGAAATAGGAAAATTCAACCTTTAATCAATTGCTACAATTGACATTCTATCAGTATTACATATATCAGAAAGTGATCCCAGTCTTGATGTTTTAACCACAAAATAGGTATGCATTTAACAATGGCAAAGTGATAAGATGGGTTTTGAACCACTTAAAGGAAGAAAGCAGGATGAGCAATGAAGGGAGCAGCGGATGAGACAAGGAGATTATTTGAAGTTCTTATCATATTGTTGATATTCTGATACACTCATATGCTAAACTTTGTAGCTACATAATTATTTATAAGAGAACATCCATTATTACAATCCTTCGACTCTGATTTGGGTAATTATCAATTCCATTTGCATCCTTTTTCCAATCATGCAACTGAGCTCCTTGGACAGAGGACACTGTACAACAGAGTCTGAAATTGAGCAGAGAAGGTCTTTCTCCATATAAAACATTTGGATAAGCAGGGCAGAGAATGCAGTGTAAGAACCTAAGTGAGAACCAGTCCACGGATGACTAGCTTGTTGGCTAGATATTGTCCTCTTGTTTATGATAGGTTAGTTGTATTGCTAAGCATATTGGTTCAAGTAATGAAAGTAGAATCACTTAGTGACAATACAACCTTATATTTCCTGATGAACATATCAGAGAAGATATTAGTAAGAGCTCTTTTTTTGGTAAGTGAACAATTAAAAGTGTGCAGGGGCCTGAGCATAAAGTTGGTAGTTGGTTTAAATAGAAGACAAGTCTCTGCCATTAGAGTCCCTCTTCTTGGTTTTGGTGTGATGGTAATGGCCCTCTCCTAAGTGTCTCTGGGGCCACCTTCTCATTCTGGTCCTCTCTTCTGTAATTGTCAGTGTCTTATCAGCAGTCACTGATTCCTTCCTTTGTCTTCCCCTGGCACCTTGCTTATTCTTTAGCTGTCTTTCTTCCTCCACTTTAATTTTTGTTTTGTATGTGTCCTTCTACTTCTACTAAGACAGCAGAGAAATTATTTCTCATGTTTAAGTCTCTCTCAGAAGTCAACAAAGATCTGTACATATATCAGACAGATAATAAACATTTGCTAAGTATTTTTTTGAATCAGTCATGGTAACTAAATTACAAGTTAATTTTCAGATTCGTATGGTATCACATACTAAAGGATCGTTCTTTGTTTCATTTCATTCAAAGTTTTATTAATAAATATGTTAGCTAATTAAAAAACCTAGGAGCTATACTAAGGTAAAACAAAAAGGAAAATTACCCATCATCTATTCACCATATATATATATATATATATATATATATAATACCCATATAATGGTGTTTATATATCTAAGCTATTTTCTATATTTATGCAAATATATAGAGAAATGGGATCATACAACATAGTGATTTATAATCTGATTCTTTAAAGATATCTGCATTTAAATATAATCAATATATTCATATTTTACCAGCTACAGAGCATTTCATTGTATGGATACACTAATAGTTCTGTATTGATTATGAGGTCAAATAAGATCTTGTTTCCTGACCTTATCTATCCTGTTAGCTTGAAGCCCACTCATCAAAGGGACTCACAGTGTCCTGCATGGTGGCAGCAACCCTAGCCACAATACGACCTGGAAGAGTTACACAGTCACCGCGCTGCATAACACTTTTCTGTGCCCTTAACAAAATTGTGTAGGCTGCAGTAAAAACAAACACACCAAAATGTGTGCTTATTCATTCAATCTGCTTCATTCTTTTAATAAGAAAAATGCATTTGAGAATATATTAGAAAATTTTATGTGGACAAGCATATGCTATGAGTCTTAGTATTTGTCTACAGAAGCCCCTAAGTACCTTTAAACTCCAGGTCCATTGTAAAGAAACACTGCTGAAATGTAAATCAGTCACAATGAATATGATCAAAAATGAAGAAAACCTTGTGATATGTGAGTTCACTGAAAGGCTAAAGATAATGTTAAGGGTTTCACAATAACTCTTCTTTTCCTCTCCTCTTTGAAAATAACCATCAATTAATCTGGGTGTAATTTTACATAAAAACTTATCCAGACTAACAATTTTATGTTTAGTCACTGGCTGATTAAATCAACCTCTACTGGTTTTCTGCACTGCATGTGAGCCTGGCAGGTCAGGATGGAACTAGTGGGAATTCTTTTCTACAAGACTTACCTACATGGGGCACCAGCGCTCACCCTGTTAGAGGAAACCCTATCCTGTACAGACAGTTTAGAGTCAGGAAATGAAGACTAACGCACTAAGTGCTGAAAAGAACATCACAGTGTCTTCCTGTCCTCCAATCTCGTCAGAGCTTAATGTCACACTAAGGCATGGCCTGCTCTAGCCTGGCTTCAATAACTATCAAGAGTTAATAAGACCACATCACACCAAGTAAAAGAAATAACCAAGGGTAGAAATAAGTGAATACATTTGGGAAATGACACAAAGTAGTTAATAAAATTGAAGAGATCACTGATTCAGACTTTTATGAATTAATTCCTATAGGCACATACATTAAAAAGCACTGGGATTACCACGTGTTTCTGACATTTTATAGACTTTGAGATCAGATGTGTGTACTCAATTGATCCAGAGCTATTTGCTGCCACTGTAATTAAGGCTAAATGAAATGGAAGTGTGTCACAGAAAATGCTATGATTCATCTCCCTACGATGGAATCAGAATTCTGGAAATATGTTGTCAATTTCCTTGCCATTAGAGAGGACTGAATATTCAAAATAAATGCGTCGTCCGTTATTTATGACTCCGGTCTAAGATTTTTCTTGGTAAATGAATAAAATCTTTATATAACTATTAATCTGATATCTTGTGTTTCAGCAGAGAGTAAAAAAAGAAAGTTGACATCTTGCAATTCATTGCTCAGACGCTCATAAAATGGAATGTCATTATTTCACTGTTTCTTGATGCAGACTGAGCACAATTCCTATACTAACTTTTTGTGTGCTGCAGCTTAATTTTCAAGCACTGTAGTAGAATTGAACTTACTGACATATTCTTCAGACCATCCTGGAAATTTGGGAACATTCTTTGAGTAGCAGAAGCCACTACTTTATCTGAAGATTACTATGTCGAAGCGTGGTGGATAGTCCATGACTCCAGGTTGGAATCACGTTCTGTAACTTTCTCTCTGAATGACAGTAGGCAGGTTATTTAACCTCTCCAAACCTCAGTTTCCTCATGTATAAAATGGGAATTCTAATACCAGTGGCTTTGAAGGATTTATACCTTTTTATTTGAAATATTTGTAGTTTCTCAAGAAGTGACAAGAATAGTACATTGAGTAGTTCCCATGCAGCCATCACCTAGCTTGTCACAATGGTGACACTAACAGTGCATTATTGAAACCAGAAAGTTGGTTGGCAAAATATAATGAACTAGACTACAGTACTTACACTTCACCAGTTTCTGCATTCTCTTTTGGGTAGAGGGCTTTGTGTATATATCTATGGTACTTTATCACATATATAGTTTTATATTACCACCACTATTGTTAGGATTCAAATATGTGGTTGAAATACAATTAAGCATTCAGAGTGTTTAGCATGATAGAAACTAACTGAAATGTTACCTAGTATATTTACTAGCTAGATGAAATCAGATAATCTCGCTTATTTAATGCTCTCTAATTTCATCTAGTGCTTGGTTGGTTGACATAAATAGAATTTGAGAAGTGAGAAGCAAGGCATTTTGTATTAATAATGTTTTAATTTTTTCCCTATATTTAATAATGCTTTGACATCTTAAGAGTCTTGCAGATCTAGAGAGGGGCTGCCCCCTTTAGGGTTATTTCCTTTTCACATGCAAGTTAATCCCTCAAACTGCTTCCTTTCATCAGACCCCTGAAGTACTTTATCACCCACCACCACCCATCTGCTGGTTGCTGGCTATAAATCCCCACTTGTTTTTGTATTTGAAATCTCATCTCTCTCCTCTATTGTAATAGTCTTAACAATTAATTACATCTTTCTCAAAATCCCTGAATCAAGTCTGCCTTATCATGTTGACAAATATCTGAATGATTTTTTTCTTTAACAAATCTCAGGCACTGGCTATTCTAGACAGCTCACTTATTCACTTTTTAGAATTAAAGAGAACCTTGTCAGGGTCTTCTTGACTGACTGGAATGGAGGATAAGGGGGTCAATTAAAGAGTTTATCCATTTTTCCCAACATTTCTTTGCCATTTCTGAGATAAATAACAAAAAGAAGAAGTTACATTTTTAAATGTAGGAAAATTAGTACATGAAAAAGCTTCATCAGAGCTAAAAGAAATTTGGTCACAATATTCTAGAAGTCATTCCATTTATCCAATAAAGTTAAACATAAAGATGGACTCAAAATTAATTTCATATCAAAACCTCCTATAATGCCCCAAGATGCGGACATACTTTTCACATCAATGACTTTGCTCCCAGAGCCCTGTGCTTTTCCCATGACAGCACTAATTATTAGCTGTGTCCTGGTCACTCTTGTCGGAGCCTGGGTTCCTCCAGGGAAGGGATGGGGCTGAGGTGGGGAGTTGCTCATCATAGGTGGGCAGGTTGCTCTAATCCCTTCATCACTGAAGACCAGCAGGCACAGGATCCGCTGATCCGGACACCTAGTCAGTATTTTGGCTCCTTGATGACACAATATCCACAGGTAGTTCTTGTGCCTGGAACATTTTGGAACTATCAGTGCTTTATTGCCACCTTCTGGTTAAAATGTGTTTTGTGTTATTTCTTCATGCCATCTGATTTCAGTTAAAGCTATTTGATAGAAGTTAAATACTGATCAGATCAGCAATCCCTATTCCCCAGTGGCACTTGCCATGCAAAGAATATTCTATAACTCTTGGGAAAATTTCCAAGGTTTTCTATTAATATCACACACATAGGAATACTATTCTGAAACTGTTAGGCTATAAAAGACAGATAAGCCTCCATTTCTACAGGGTATGTGTGTGTGTGTGTGTGTGTGTGTGTGTGTGTGTGTGTGCGCGTGCACACGCGTATGTGTAAGTACAGCTTACAAAGTGTTTTAACATTTACCTGTTTTATTAACTTGAGCAACAAGTAGGGATGAAATGACTTCAGCGGTAATCCCATAAGACAGGGAATTATCAATGAGCCCTTAATTTCCTTAAAGTTATTTTGTCGTATTATCCTCTCAATCTTTCTAGAATGACTCCATATATACTTTACTCATTAGCAAGTTCACTATTTCACTTAAAATATAAATTTATTTACAAAAATGACAGACACATTTTATGAAAACATCTATTGTGTAGGAAAAACTAATAATCAGTCAACTAGCAAATATGTATATAATTATTCCTTGAGCATCCCTTTCTATTTATGGTTTAAGATGAGGATGACAGTGATGAGGATGCTGTTAAAGTGGAGGATGAATGACCTATGGCTAAGAGAGCTGTCCCTGGAAGCAGATTGTCTGAATTTGGATTCCAGTTCTGAATCTGACTCACTATGTGACCTTAAACAAATTACTTAATCGAGGAGCTTCAGTGTTCCTATTTGTAAAATGGAGGTGACAATGATAATCATAGTACCTATCTTATATGATTGTAATGAGAATTAAACTAGTTAATACCCGCACAGTACTTAAGATAATGCCTCATGCATAAGCGAATTACTTTTGCAAAGTTATTAGACCAGTGCCTAGAACACAGGAAGCACTTATGTATTTGACAAACAAAATATTAATAATTAATATTCATTGCACATTACACTATGTCAGGTGCTAAACTTAGTACGTTACACATATTGCTTTTCATCCTTCCAGTATCCTAATATGAAAGGTACTATTAATTAATCTCCACTTCACAGTTAAGGAAACTGAGACACAGAGGTTTAAGTAATTTGTCCAAAGTCACACAGCTGGCATGTAGGAGAGGTGAGATTTAGTTAGCATATCTCTATCTAAAATTTCTTATTCAAAACCCCACACATGTTCTCATTATGTTTAAATCTTTTCACTAAATGATCATGTTAATTCTATACTATTTGATATCCTCTGTAACCCTAATGAGTTGCATGTGTACCCAATTCTCTCTTTCTCTTTTAGGTTTTTGATATTCAGAGAATATGCCTTTGTTTAGTTTTGATATCTAAATACATACAATGCCCAATGAAATACCATGGTCAGATTTAATAAACATATGATATAATAAAGAGATCATTAGGCTCACAGACAATTTGTCCTTTCTCTTTAATTCAACAAATTAATACTGTTACTTTGGCGGTTAAATATTAATTGTGAGATCACATTCAATTCTCATGAACTAAAGCATGGAATGAAGTATATATCTTTTAATAAATGATACAGTCATGGCCAGAGCCTTCCTGGAAACAAACAGAAGGTAAATATACATTCCTTGCATTCTAATATTTCCCTTGGTTAATTTTAATTTTTTCTTATAGTCTTAAAGGTTTTCAATGATTACAAGAGAACTGCCAATAACTATTGCTTTATCTTGGGGATGAAGTGGCGGGGAGGAAAGGAGAAGGTTGCTCTAGCATCCAGATGGACTCACTCAGGAACCTGCATCTCCTGTAAAAGTGTAAGTTATTCTTTATACCCACTCCAGATGGGGAGTCCAGTCTACAATGCCATCCGTCCTCCCCTTCTCTTGTGGGATCATGGTGGCTTGGCAGTATTGTATGCATTGAGCAGCACAGCGGGAGATGTGGGGAGGTGTCTGCAAATCCTGCTAGGTAAGCAGTAGGGGAATCATGGTCCCCAACGTAGACAGTTATCAGAGTTCCTTAGGCCAAAAAACAGACTCCCTTGGAGGAAAGTAAAGTAAACTATAGGTGATGATTCCACTTCCAAGCATTTTCTGGGTCCTGTGTTGGTGGCCATCATGGCGGTTCTTTCTCAGAGCTGCTTGTCCAGCTTTTCTGGGCAACACACTTTCTCTCTTTTTGAGCAGCATTCTGGCACCCAACCAGACCCCAGGCCCCTGCTTCCCCTTTCCTCCATTGTCTTGTTTGCTTCTAATCTTAGGGAAAACATTCCTTTCTTAAGTGCCTTTTCTTTTCTAAGGGCACTGCCTTTATTCTATTTTCTCTGATGATTTTAAGCACTTTTGTCCTTTAAACATAATTTTACTTACATTTTGAGACTTGTGGCTCTATGGAATATGTTGTACACAATGACTCTATGGCTCTAATATTAGCAATCTCGTATCATAATTATATTTTAGTTTGTGTGATTTCTTGACGTCAGTCTCCACTGGAAAGTAAGTGACAATGAATTGAATCAATTTTCATTGACCATTGTTCCTCTAGAACCCAGCACATGCCTGCTACATAGCTGGTGTTTCATGAATATCTATCGAAGAAATAAGGGGATATTCTATTTTTACTTTAAAACCTGCCTGAAAGATTTTATACCTATTTTGGTAAAATGTATATGTATTTTATATATATTTTACCTCAACTTCCAGATTCTTATACCCAGATGATTTAAGGCTTCATTACACATTATAGTCACTGTGGCCACCTGGAGCAGTTGTGGTGAGGATAACAAAAGATAGGAAAAATAAGAAAAATAAGAAGAGGTAAAGGTTATGAAGTCAAGCCTAGGCTCAGTGGGAAGATTCAAGTGTAGAGTGATTGTATCTTTGCTGTATATACTGATCACATCTCATACTGAGAGGCAATGGAACCAGAGACTAATCACACAGTGCCAATATGTCACATAACTTTTTATATCTTGTAAATTTTGTTAGTTCCACAGTTCTAGACCACTCCAGCCATCTGCCCATAAATAACTCAGCTTCTCTCATGCATTTTGTGCTTTTCCCATTCAACCTGTCAAACACAGGCTGACCACTTGCTATCTGGGGAGTGCACCAGTGGTACACAATGCACAGGCATTGCACTTACTGCTCTATTTTTTCCCCCAAAGAGAAAGGTGGCAGGCAGGATTGAGGCCAACAGGCAGCAGGCAGTAAGGAAGAGAGAGGAGGAAGCATTCTATTCATTTGGTTGTTCATCTTTTCAGTTGTTTCCCCTGGGTCCTGGCCTGTGAACTTGGGTCCTTGGACTGAATGTGGACTGATCCCCAAGCATGGGCTTAACACCTGAGCCACCAGGGTGTGTCTACTACTCATTTTTTTAATAGGCTTTATATTTTTTTAGATTGGTTTTGGTTTCACAGAAAATTTACTACTCATTTTTAAAAGCCTTAGTCAGTTATCTACAAATACACTCACACACATAACCCATCAGCCTCATCTTTCTACCTTGGTTATACTTCTTCATTGATATTTATCAAAAAAATCCAAAAGTGATGTGCCATAGTGGAGTAGTAGTTCAGTCAGACACCAAAGGAGTGCAGTTCATGTACATCCCAAAGACCTAGATTCATATCCCAGGTCTGGGAGGGAATAACCAATATGAACAACTAAAGAAAAATAAAGTGCTTCCTCTTCCTGTCTCTTCCTACCTACCTGCTCACCTTTATTCCTGCTTGTACCTTTACTTAAAAAAAAAAAAAAGCCAGAAGTTTCAAAATATGGCAGGAACACTTTTATGTTATAGTGGTGGGAAAATATCACGCATTTTTTTGGGCCAAATTCCTAGTAAGTTTAAAAATAGTAATTGCTGGAGACTTGTCAATTAATTCATACTTTACTTCTAGAGAAAAGATTGGAGCATATAAAACTTTCATCTATGAGCCAACTGAAATGATCCTTAACTAGACATTTTCCTAGGCCAATCACAGAGAGAAAGAACAAAAGATTGTCAAGAAAAATTCTGCCTATTCTCAGATCCTGTATTTCTAATGGAAACAGTACAGGAGCTATAAGTTCTTAAATTTAGTGTCATTATCTTAAAAGTGAGTCTAGAGATTAGTGTAGTCAATGCTTTACTCATTTAAAAAATAGGTTATTAAAATGACTTAGACATCTCACAATGTAGACTGCATAAATATGACTATGGTTTAGGTACCATGTTTGACTGAATGAATTAGAAATCCAGCTATGGTGACTTAATCGAAAGAGGTTTTTTTTTTCTTACCTAAGAGGAATTTCAAAGACAGGCAGTTGACAGTATAAGCAAAGTCTCAGGATCCTCCCATCCTTCTGGTTTGCTTTTCTTCGGATGTGTGCTCATCTTCGCGTTTACCTCATAGTTAAGCTACTGATGCTCCATCTTCAGCATACCACCCGCTTTCCAAGTAGGGAGAATAAGAAGAAAGAAGGGGATAAAGGCAAAAAGCTGAATCAGATCTTTTTTTTTTTAATTGGAAAACAATAGCTTTCCCAGGAGGCTTGCCTCCGGACTTCTGACTCTTCATTGGTCAGAACTGTGTCACGTGGTCATCTAGGCGGTGAGGAAGGCTGAAAAAATGTAGACCTTTAGTTAGGTTATTGCTACCCTGAGCAAATTCTGAGTTCTGTTGTCAGGATTAAGGAAGAATGGCTATTGGGCTAACAACTAGAAGTGCCTACCACAAAAACACTTAAAAAAATTAATTCATGGTGCACCCTGGTGGCTTAGTGATTGAATACATCTAGCATAATCCATATACATCCCAAGGACCCCAGTTCAAGGCCAGAGTCGGGGAACAACCAAGATGACCAGCTAAATAAAATATGTTTAAATAAAATAAAGCGTTTCTTCCTCCTCTCTCTTCCTGCCTGCCTAATCACCCTCATTTCTGCCTGCACCTTTCTCCCCCAAAGTTATTTTTTAATAAAAAATTAATTCAGAAAGGATTTAAGTTTCAGGGGCTTTGAAGGCAAAAAGGAAATTTAGAAAAAAAAGTTTCTTACAGGCTTAGGCAAAGGAAAAAGATACTGCCTAAACTTCTGCCAGTGGGCAATTGGATATTGTTTAGCATTGACTGACCAGTGATTTTTGAAGAACTAGTGAAGAATGTTCCCACTTAAGATTGTGGACACCACCTAGCAATGGACACCTCAAAAGAATTTAGCAATGGTACATAATAGCTAATTTTTGTATTAAATTTTAACACTAATGACCCAAGTGAGCCAGTTGCATTCAAAGAAGCATCATTCAGATAGTTAAACCACTTTAAAAAAAAATACACACTTTAACTTACTCTCTTGAAGTCAAAGTGCCCCAAAGCACTTCTTGCACTTTTTATTCTCTCCTCTCCTATTCACTCTGACATTTTGTTCCATTTTACAAAGGTATTATTAATAAACAATGGATTGAAATGTTTTTATAAATGATTCTTTACCACAGAGTTTGAGAAAGTATTTTTCTAGTATAAAGCATGGATTTTACATCTTGAATCTGTCCAGGGGAGACAAGACTCTCCTCAGAGTCAGCATTTTCAATATTAAGGAGGTGGGTAGGAGGTGTGGGGAGGAAGAATGTGGGAAATTTATAATACAGTATTTTTTAAATTAATTATAGAATCATAGAATGGAGGTGCAAAATGTATTTCAGTTGGGGATAAAGAAGAGGGCCTGCCAAGTTTCCTTTGGCTTCCGTCCTTTCCAATGTCTTAGTGTTACACCCACTCTTCTTTGTGTCTCCAGTGGGAGGAAACAGGTAATGGTCAATTGACCAAAAATAACATGGAGCAATAAATCAGAACTATGATCAGAAATGCTATGACTCCCCAGATACTCTTGTGTGATATCAAACAGTAGAATCAGATAGGAGAGTTGGCTGCCCACTAGATCTGACATAAATTATGACATGTGGATGTTCATTAAACATAGAGGCGATGATGTTATAAAAATTGCATAGAAATCAGGTTTTATTTCATTGACAATATTATTCTGTTGTAAAATGTAGTAATATCTTAGGAACTTAGGGACCTGCTGAAAGTCACAGGTTCCTGGAATAGCTGTAGATTAGGTTACATATGAAGTGAGTTCTTGCTGCATACAAAATTCCCCAAACTCAGTAACTTCCATCTACCATCATTTATTATGTCAAAGTAATTAAGCCTGAGTGACAAGGGGCGGCTGATAGCCACTGGAATTACTATCTGAGGGTGTCCCTGGGAACTCTGTTCAGCCCTGGGTTAAGAAGGAATATCTTAGTTGGAATAGCCCATTCTGTGTGTCATTTATCCTTCTAGGACCAGCAGACAGGTGGGAGTATACGGTAGGAATCCAAAAAAGCAAGCAGATATATCAAGATCACTTGAGGTTGAGGCTCAGAACTGGTTACTATTCAGTCACATCACCTTGCTAACTGGTCAAAATAAATAACAACGCCAAACCCAGATTGAAAGTGGAGGGAACAGTCTAGCTACAAGACTGATAAAGAATTGGGGCCATTAATGTGATTTCCACAACATCTACTGCAAATAATAATTAAAGGCCCGAGATTTGAAGTTTAGTTGATTCACAGTCTGGGAAAAAAAACAGTGTTGCTGTTGAATATATATGTATATAAAGAGTTAAATATTTTCAAACAATCACAAAATAAGAGCAGAGAAATAAGAGCAGAAAATTGACGAAAAGGGAGGACAGGAGCAAAGACATCAGTGAGAAGACACTGAAGAAGCACTTGAAGCATGTGCGCAGGAAGAGAGTATAGTAATGATAGCATTCTTATTTTTCAAATTTGATGACTGTTTTTAAAGATAGACTTTACATAAAAATTAAAACTTTTGTTTTTTTCTTTCTTTCTTTTTTTTTTTTTTAAGAGAGGAAGGAAGATTTTTACCTAGTTAGTTGTTCATTCTTGATTTTTCACCCCAGTCCTGGGTCTTAAACCCAGGTCCTTGGGTTGTATGCAGTCTGTGTGCCAGCATCTCAGCCCACCTGAGCCAGAATGGTGCACCAAATTTTTGACTTTTCTTAAAAGCAAAAACAAAATAGTTTCTGCAACTCTGGGTTCACATTCCCACATGGTTCCACAGTTTTCTAGAAGTGGGTAGCTGCAGTTCACTCTCATGTTAATTTATTTACTCTGTTTCCTCAATCCTTGGAGCCATTTGTGTTTGCTTTAAACAGAATGAGTCCTAAAGTCAAATCTGTTTCTTAGGCTTCAGATGGACTTCTAGAATGTCTACTATTTACTAAGCAACTGTACTGTATGTCCTGAAGCACTGCAGACAATATACTCAACAAATCAAAACTAGAATATCTCTCCTTCCCTCCATGTAACATACTTCCTTTGTCCCTGCTGGAAACCTAACCATCACTTTGATTATTCTTTCTCTACTAATTGACTAGAAAATAAATATCATTCCATTCACAATAAACCAATGAACTGCCTAACAAATAATCTTAGAATATCCAAGACCTTTTTCAGAAAAAGTGTTACATTTCTATTTAAGCACAGAAAAGAATAAATAAATGAGCAAAAAATGTATATGGTTGGGGTATACGCTTTGTATGATTAAAGTTTTACTTAACATAGTTTACTGTTAAACATAAGTCTCCATTACTATTTTAAATAAAGGTTTATATTAATTCTTCCAAAATGAATATATATATATATATATATATATATATATACAATCTTAAAAATTCAGTTGAATTGTTTAGGAATTCAACAAACATTTTAAAATTTAACTGGAAAAAGAGGTTCATGAATAAGTCAATTTTGAAAAATGAAAGATGAATGGAAACTTGCCCCACCAGATATATAATAAAATCAAAGTAATCAAAAGAATTATCTGGTAAAGAAACAGTCTAGTAAACAACAGAGGGCTCAGAAATATATATGAGAACTTCATAGATGGTAAAGATGATATTACAAAGTCACATAAAGGACACAGTCTTATGACTAAATTATTACATAGGGAAAAACATATCTGAGTCCCTGAAGTTGGAAGAGGACTAAATGTGAAAGTAAAAATTATAAAGTTACAGAAAAAATATTATTCAAGGGTGGAGGAAGAATTCAGGAATAAGATTCAAGAGCCCATATTATAAAACATGAAGTTAAACGAAACACTGACTTGACTACATAAAAAATTAAGCATTTCTGTTCAGTAAAAGACTACACAAATATTTACCGATATGACAGACTGGGAGAAGATAACTGCAATAACTTTAGAATATAGATGCTGACCACTAGGGAAATGGATAAATATATTGTGCTATTTGGAAAACTATGAAGCACTTAGATGCATCTAGCAATATGTATGACTGCTGGAAACATCATTTAGTAAAAGAAATAAAAAACAGCCTAAGATTTGAAACCAAGTATGATTTATGTAAAAGAAACATACACACGAAACAATTTATAAAGATAGATTCTTATTTCCGCATATATACCAGACACACGAGAGTGGTTGCCCATATTGGCAGAAAGGAGGTAATGGGGTTGGGGAATTAAGATATAAAATAACAGTAAAACAAAACCAAAACAAAATACAAAAAAAAATGCATGGGCCAATTTGATAATGTGTTGTGAACTAAGGAGTTTGATTACAATCCGTGGTAATAAAATAACTAAGGAAACAATCTTGCTTTCTTTTCTCGAGGAGTGGGGGCGGGGTGGGGTTGTTTAAACTCAGAGTCAGCATAACGGTCAATGTAAGCAGAGCATCCAAACCTACGTTCTAGGCCTGGTTGGGCATTATAAAGCTTGGCAAATCAATACTTAAGGAACTCGCTGCTAATGCGGGGCTACCAAGTGCACCTACGCAAAATGTTTGAAAACTTTTTGAAAGTCCGCAGGCGCAGAAACCTGGTACCAGCCGGGTTTGGAGGCGCTCTTTCCACCAGCTCTCCACACGCTCTCCTACCGCCCCGCCCCGCCTGCAGTCGGCGGAAACTGCGCATGTGCAAGGTATGGTCCTTCCGGCTACCCGTCTTTTCCCTTTCCGTCTAAGCCCTTGCCCACCGCCGGCGCCATTGTTTCCGGTCTAGATGAGGACCGCCTGGAGAACTTCTGGCCCTTGCTTCTCTGGCCTTCCCACTTCTACCCTCCTGGGGCTTTCTCAGCGTTAATTGGGAAGGTAGTTGCCAATAAAGTTGTCCAGTTTCAAAGTCGGTGGATTGGGCTGGGCCCATCCTCCGTACCCGAGCTCAGCCCACATCCCCTCGGCTACAGATTACCAGCGTCGGGGCGTCATGGCCAGGGGCCGCCGCAGCCGGGCGGCTCCGATGCCGCTTCTCGCCGCTCGTGTGCTCCCGTGGCTTGTTGTCCCGCCGGAGTGCGCCTCGGCCTGAGCGCAGCCCCTCGTGTTCACGGGCTGCCGCGCGCTGGACCCCATGGCTTCCGAGGCGCTGTCGCCTTCTTTGTCGCCGTCGCCACCCACCTCCCCCGAGCCTGAGCTGGCCCAGCTGAGGCGGAAGGTGGAGAAGTTGGAAAGCGAGCTGCGGAGCTGCAAGCGGCAAGTGCGGGAGATCGAGAAGCTCCTGCACCACACAGAGAGGCTGTACCAGAGCGCGGAGAGCAACAACCAGGAGCTCCGCACCCAGGTGCGCGCTCCGTCGCCGGCGTCGCACCCCGTGCTGCCCGCGAGAGGCCTTCGCAGCCTCGGGTGGCGTCGGATGGGCTCCCTGGCAGGGGCTCAGCTACTTTCCAGAGTCTTTGAGAGAAAAGTGCAGTGCGATTAAAATTCCAAGTACATTCGGGGCAAACCTAGAAGTGCGAATCCCTCGATTTCAGTGAGGGCGTGAGCTGCTGTTACGGCCGCCTGAGTGGAAGCCCACGCGTTTTAAGTTAGATTGTCTTCATTTGCACTTCGAACGGGTCCCGTTTGGCAGTGTGCGCACTTAGAGTTTCTAGGTTACTTTGGTGTTGGTTAAATCTCTGGACTTGAATCGGAATCACACACTTGATGTGTGAACGGATACTGAGCCTCAGCTAGCTGCCCATAAAATGAGAATTGTGCTGCGCAGGTGTGGTACTTTAAATCGAGCGTGAGCGATTTTATTAGTTTTGCAAACGGGTGAACACTGCGCGTGTGTAAGGTTGTTACACTCAGCGTTTATCATTTTGAGTTTTCTGCTGAAAGTAGGGGCTATATATAGCCTTTGTTAGAGGCGCTAAGCAGTTTTCCACTTTTATAAACTGCAGCAAGGGCAAATATTTAAACGATCTCATTGTTTTTAAATGTTTAAACAAGAGCATAATTTTTTCCAGCTTAATTTATTATGTTCGCATAATTATTAATTTTAATTAAACTGCCTTTGTAATACGTTGGGACATTTTCTCTAAACTCATTGATAGGGTGAAGAGTTAAAACATCAAACTTTGTTATGTTTCGTCAGATTGCCATGAAAATAACTGCCGAATTGCAATGAATTGGTGTGCCTGTTGTTAACGTTATGACAGAAAATTTTTATTTATTTACTCAACAATAGTTTTGTTTTTTGTGTTTGGCCCCAATGGTCTGCATCTTCGCCACAAAGATGCGCCCCAAGTAGTTTTTTGAACAACTGCTTAAGGACTGTGCTAGGAGGATGCAAGTATGGTTAAAACGTTGCTGGGGAAGAGGAGCAAAATCTGTTAGTCTTTAAAAAAAAAAACCTGTTTATAATTCTAAATTCTTGAAGTACACTTGCTATAAGAGATCCTGAAAGAGAACGTTTGCGCTAATCTTCAAAAAGGCAGTATTGGTTGTTAGTGATAACTTGATATTAGCTTAACATTAAAAATTGAATTGCATGGAAAATCTCGAGTCTACTGGTGACAATAATAACTCCTGCCTACTCTTTTTGTTAGCATTCACTGGTTATGTGGAATTTAGTTATTAACTGTCATTTACTAAATTTGCTAAGTTACTAAATAGTGTTTTATATGGGCAGTAAACCATTAGCTTGAAAATTTAGGGTGAACTAGTAAAATAAAAATCATAGTACTGGCTTTGAGGTCAAACAGGCCTTGTACTTGTCTCTGGAGTTCTCATCTGTAAAATGGGGATTAGAACAACTTTATTGTAGGGTGCTTATAAGAATGAGCCAACTACATTATCCAGTGTGCCAGCTATAGTGCCTAGAGTGTGCAGCAGATGCTGATTCATAATAATAGTAACCACACCTGGTACTGAGGCAAGGTTATCTGTAGCGTGCGGTACAAACTTTTAAGAGGGCCCTCATTCTTAAATACCAACCCTATGTCTAAGATCTTCATAGCATGAAGCTATGAGGGAATTGAAAATTTTAGGTGTCTTGCTTGCTTCACCTTAGGTCTAGCCCGGTAGTAGCAGCAGATCTGATAATTTGTGAAGTGTTAGTGAACTTTCTCCTTTTAATCTATGTGTTATTGTAGAAATACTTAGAAACTTATTATTCAGTTTCATCCTTACACTAGACATAGTCTTACATTGAGATTCTGTCAAGCTGGGGTTTACTGATGAGGTTGGTCCCCTCAAGTGCTTATGGTATTTCTACATTCCAAGTTTGGCCTACATAGTTTTCTTTGATACTCATTGAGGCACAGGGAGGGCAGATTGCTCCTGAGGCAGTCACAGTTATTCCTTTCTGTTGCAGTTACTTAGTCATAAGACTGCTTTTTAAAGAAAAAATGCATTCAGGTATGTGAGCAGATTAATATATTTAAGTGAATAATTGTGCCAGGTGGACATGATCATATTAGAAAATTTAATTCACTCATGACAATTTTTTTACTTTTTACATTCTTTAGGGAGAACTGCTGACTAATGAAGACTTTAGTGTAAAAATATTCTTAGTTGTTAAAGGATCCTGTTCACAAAATTCTGTTAATTTTTGGTCAGTTTGATTTTTGGAGAGGATATATTGAGGTTTCCAAGAGATCATAAAAGTAAAAACATCTTCCTCTGTAAATGTAAAAAGAGAAAGTCAATTATAGTATTTTTAGTTTTCTTGGAAAAAAAATTGGTTGCTATTGGCATTTTTTAAAAAACTTTTGCCAAGAAAAATAATTATTGTAATTTCAGGAGAATGGTATATGTAGGTTACTAAAGGATTTATTTTTCCAAAAATCTTGTTTTCTTTCAGGTAGAAGAGCTCAGTAAGATACTACATTGTGGGAGAAATGAAGATAACAAAAAGTCTGATGTAGAAGTACAAACAGAAAACCACCCGCCATGGTCAATCTCAGGTATCCAGCTTTAAAGTGAAGATAACTTAATACTGTGATCTTCAAATCATACTAATATGGCATTTTCTGAAATTTAACTTAGAAATCTAAGTGACTTGAGGTTTATTTAACCTGACAAGAATTTGCTGGTTTAGAACATGATTCCCAATTTTATCATGTATTTTATATTCATGAATGAAAATTCGTAGATATACTGGCAATACACTTTCTAAATAGTGTTTCAATTCTAATATGATACTTTTATCTGTTCAAAAATATGTACAATTGAAAAATGTTTTAACATCAGTTATTTTTACTAATTCATTTATTAGACAGCCTTATTAAAATTGAAAATTGGTTGTTGGAGATAAAAGAAGCTTACTCTGAGTATTAATACTACTTAAAATCTTTCAGTTTTACATAATGAGTATTCATTCACTTTCAAAAAACTTAAACATCTAGGTAAATATGAAAACTACTGTAATACTGACTTCATATGTTATGTTCTTTTTTTTTATTTTTTTTATTTTTAAAGGAAAGGTACAGGCAGGTATGAAGGCGAATAGGCAGGCAGGCAGGAAGAGAGAGGAGGAAGAAGCATCCTTATTATTCTTGTTTAGTTGTTCACACTGGTTGTTTCCCCCCAGACCCGGGACTCGAACCCAGGGCTATGTGGCTTGCTCCTTCAGAGGCGACTGACCCAACTGCTGCTCCACCAGGGTGCATCAATTTGGTATTTTCAGATAATTTATATGCTCTTCTGGTGGGAAAGTAGAAATGTACTGTCATTCCTTTAAATACATACTACTGCTAATATGATTTTTCATTGGCCATTCACTGAAAAATTTTTGCCATGCTGGGAGCCATCTACTCTCATACGTGACTTTAATTGGGCCTAAGGGCCTGTGTTTTCTTACTGATGCAGTCCACTTAGCAATGTGTTGGATGCCAGTCCCTTAGACCCTTGGGAAAATGGTGAGCCTACCACATGGTCTCTTCAGTGGCATTATGTTAAGTTAATCTGCTAAATACAGTGATAGTATTAAGTATGAGATATCTTTATGATATATATTAATGTCAAAAGTCAGTATTGTGAGAGAAATTTGACAGGAAAATCAGATCTTGACTTTCTATTGTCGCTTGATGTAGGCAGTGGTATTAAGATACATGGATAGAAGTTAAGAGTTGCTGAGTTTTTTTGACAGACCACAACCTATACCTGTTTTCTTTTTTAACTCTTGCTATAGAAAAATCCAGATCTTACTTTTATTTTTTTCATTTTTAGCTTGACAGCTAAAAGTGACATTATAACTGAAGATAAATATTTCTGCAGCCTTATTTGCTTTGTCAGTTTTAACCTTTTAAAATGTACACATTGTAAAAATATGATTTGTTTGCAACATTGTGTTTTTTGTTCAGTGCCGGTGTTTTGGAATTAAGTTCATTTTATGTACACTGTTCTAATATGACGTTACTTTGTTTTGCTACAGATTATTATTATCAGACATACTATAAGGATGTTAGTCTTCCAGATAAAGTGACTGAACTCTCAGTTCAGCAAGATCAAGATATTGAAGCTTCTGCCTTTAATTCTAAAGACCAGCCTCAAATAGAAAATGATGCTTGTACAGATACTGATACAACAGAAAATGTTAAATATGGACAAATGGACCTTTTTGTCTCAAATTCACAGGTATGTAATGCTAAACATGAAATTGTTGATGCACAAGAACTTGTCCTTTGTTGTTCATCTGTAGCAAATAGACTTCTTTGGTCCATCACAACGTATATAAAGGTTATAAACATTTGGTGTATAATTACGCAGTGAAATTACAGTTTTTGAGAAAAACTAGAACTTGTTCATATACGTAATTGTTTTCCTACTCTTTTCCAAAATTTCAGATTTTTGTACACACACACCCCGCTGTAGGTATATCTGTAGCTCTCTATATATTTAAATTATAAGATTATAATTATAAAATTAATTATATATTTAAATTAAAAGAATGTCATATTTTGACTCAAAAAATTGGACAACCACAAAACAATGTTCATACTTAGTATTTTTTTTTCTTTTAAATGAAAGGTACAGGCAGGAATGAAGGTGAGTAGGCAAGCATGCAGAAAGAGAGAGAGAGAGGAGGAATAAGCATTTTATTTTTATTTAGTTGTTTACACTGGTTTTGCCTTCCTTGCCCCCTGACCTTGGGATGTCCTTGGGATATACATGGACTGCACTCAGCTGGAGGCGGTGGATCCGACTGCTACTCCACCCGGGCAGGCCTTAAAGGTTTTTATTTTATGCTTCCTTAATGTCAGATATTCTGCCACTGTTCAAATTCCACTGTTTTCTACGGTTGTTTGAATCAGGTTTTCAGGAAGGTTTGCAGTGTAACTGCTTGATACAGTGTATTTCACATAATCCTTTGCCTTTGAACCTATAATTAATGAAGCATCTAGGTAATTTTCCTTAAAGAATATTTCAGGATCTATATTTTTGTGGAGCGCTTCCCTATAGTATCATATATTTATTTTTGTGTAATTGTCAGTCAGCCACTTTTCTTTTTTTAAAGGAAAGGTGCAGGCAGAGATGAAGGTAAGTAGGCAGGGAGGGAGGAAGAAAGAGGGAGAAACAGCACTTTTATTTATTTAGTTGTTCCTCTTGTTTTTTCTCCAAATGCAAAGCTGAGTCCTTAAGGCGTGTATGGCTTATGACATCCAGAAGCAGCAGACTTATCCAGTAGACCACCAGAATATACCTCCACTAACTTTTTTTTTTTTAGTGTCCTCAAAACTGGGTCAAAATTGAATTAACTGATATTTTGAATTATAATTAACTGATATTTTTAAAAGTGAATCAAATTGTAATTGATAGACATCTCAGTCCATTGAAGAAATTGCCGTCTTATTGTTTAAAATACCTTTTAAGTTTATTTATTTGTGTTTTGAATTCTGCTTATTTTTAAATTGATATAAGGCAGTTTGTGTCTTATTTTATATGAATGTATCTTACCTAGGACCCTGCATCTGCGTTAGTAACAGAAGATGATGCATCCTTAGAAGGTTCATCTTTGGCTGAAAGTTTGAGAGCGGCTGCAGAAGCTGCTGTATCACAGACTGGATTTAGTTATGATGAAAATACTGGGTTGTATTTTGACCACAGCACTGGTTTCTATTATGATTCTGTAAGTATCACAATCCTTTTAATATTTTATGGTTGTACACTTATCTTCTTGATACCAAATATTGAATTCTAAGTTGAAATAAGAAAAACAACATGCTGTAATTAAAAATTGTTTGACTTAAAGCTATTTGATAAGAGTAAAGAATTGTAAAAGAGCTTATATGCTACACTTTTATTAGATTTTTAATTAAATAGGCTATTATAGATATTTTAGAGAGAGCTAATCTATATATTAACCGTTAACTAATATATGTACTTAATAGCTTAGTACATAACATGTAAAAGAGCAGAGTGTTCATAAGATAGTTAACTGTTATAAAATGTTTAAGAATTTAAGCTAATATTAATATTTTCTTAATTGAATTTGCTAGGAAGTGACTGTTAGAGCTTGAGGTGAGATTTTAAAATAGTGTTCCAGACACATCTTTATGAATTCATTTGAGGCTGTAAAGGGAATCATTTCCTTGAATTCTCAATAACATGTTTATTCTTAACTAGTGTTTTAGATTTTGTGACTTAAGCATGTTGTTTTTAAAAACCAGATTGTTAACAATGTGACCTTGGAAATTAATGTGGAATCAGAAATGTAAAGGATCACTGACTAGGACAGACCAGAAAATAAAATTCTTGATTTATGATATAGTGTTATTTGCTGTTGAAGTCTGATACTTTAATTTAATTTTGCTCAGGACTTGATGACAGCGATGATGGAACTCCTATATTGTGTACCTCAACTTTTAAGTGTCCAGGAATGTAATCTGGTCCTCAGGAATTACAGAATGTAGTGTCCAAAAATAGAGCCAGTTCCACTTACCAGAACTGTTACACGGTTAACTAACACAAGGAACATAATAGCAATAGTTAACTGTTAAAGGAAAAACAGATTTGTGAAATGTACTAAAGACTAAGCTGCAGTAATATCAGCAGTTAGAAAATAAATTAATCTTTTTTCAGGAAGTTTTAGTGGTTTAATCTCATTGTATCATAATACGTTTTCAGATCTGATCTGCATAGATTTATGATGTAAATACAATAAACTATTCAATTAAGTTTTGGTATCTAATAAATGCAGATGATGTAATTTTATCTGTCTAGTTTTTATTTATAATGTACCAGAATTCATTTTTGCATGACTGCTTTACTCATGTTATTTATTTGCTACAGAATTAGTTTATTAGTGAAGGCAGCTGTTTATCAATATCTTAATATGGAACATCATGTTGTGGTATTTAGGAGCTTACCATTATTTTCAGGATTTTTTTTTCCCATGATTTTTGTCATGGGCATTAAAAGGCAACTCTTAGTTTGACATTGAGAGGAAGGTTGGGGGTATATACTATCAAACCATTATTGCGTGATCTTACATATAGTGAATCTGTAATTGCTTTTACATATGGTCAGATTTTTCTGATCCATTCCTTCATTTTCCTAATTTCTAACAGGTTTCTTATTTTTTTGTTAATGTATTAAGTTGAGTCATATGAAATTGTTGTTTCTTTAAGTTAAACTATAACCATTGTGATTTCATATGACTCATTTTAATGCATTCAGTGCATTGAAATACAATTTTAATACATCTCACGCAAGAAAACTTAGCAGATATTTAATGGTAAAATGTTTTGGAAAATTTAAAACATTTTTCATTGTTACCTTTAATCATTATTTTCAGAATATATAGTTCTTAAAAGAAACACTATTTGAATACATTTGGTTTTTCTGTTAAGTGTTTTAAAATTTTATTTCATCTTTCATAAATGGAACTTACTGTTTTTTGAATTTGAAAGGAAAATCAGCTATATTATGATCCTTCCACTGGCATTTATTACTACTGTGATGTGGAAAGCGGTCGGTATCAGTTTCATTCTCGAGTAGATTTGCAACCTTACCAGACTTCTGGTACAAAACAAAGTAAAGAGAAAAGACCGAAGAAGAAAAGAAAGGATGCAGATTCAACTGAAGAAAAGGTAATGTTTTCATAATTGAAAAACATTTACATAATGATAGTATAATTAAGAGAAAATTTTTCATGTAACTGAAAATATTAGGTAATTGTATTTCAAGTCTCCATTAAGATAACATGTTATCAGGCATGCCCTTGTGGCTCAGTAGCTGAGATGCCAGCATGCAGGTCATATAAATTCCAAGAACCTGGCTTTAAGACCTGGGGCTGGGGTGAAAAACAAAAAACAAAAAGCACAAAGCAAAGATGCTTCTTCCTTCTCTCCCTTTCCTTTCTTAAAATGCTTCTCCCACCTCCCCCTCAATAAAAGAAGGTAACTGTATCAGAAGCTATTGATCAAGTAACATCACAGAAGAGACACAGTTTCTTTCCACAAATTCTCAGTCACTAGGAGAGGAATTTCTTAAAATTTGACGGAGATAGTTTTGGGGTACATAGAAAACTCTTGTGTTGTATAATTTGAAAGAACATTTAGAAATTCATTTGATAAGTTGTCAATGCAAGGCATACCCTCTTGGCTCAGTAACTAAGGTACAGGCCATATAAAACACAAGAACCTGGGTTTGAAACAGCTTGGGAGAAAGGAAGGGGGAAAAAAATGTCAGTCCACATTTTTCAATAAAAGAAAAACATTTTGTAAATAAATATAGATAAAGCTTCAACTTTTAATCATGTTGAACAATTTACCTGGTATGTTGGAAAACAGATTGACTGTTGCATAAATAACCATAAAAAAATGTTCATTTTCTTTAATTGGAAGTCATTTCTCGTACTTAATTTTTTTAAAAAACCCAAAGAAAATGATTTTGTTTAGTTATATTTATAAGAAAAAATATTTAAATGGTCCACAAGATTTTGGGTAAGAAGATAATAGTGCATTTAATTGAAAAGTATTATGTAGACCTTAAAATAGTATTTGTAAAGACTGAGGAGACTTTAAAAAATGCTTATGCTGCAACGTTAAGTTGAAAGAAGGGAGTTTAAAAAAAGTTATCAATGTTCTTTGTTCTCCTTAGTTCAAATGGTGACAATAGACAGAAAAAGGGGCTTTTTTTGTTGTATTGGCATTTTGTGAGTTGCAATTATTTGATACTTTACTCTTGAACTTTTTACATCATATTTTTCTTATTTACCAATGAAAACTTATTTAAAATACATAATACTAAAGTTCCATATGGAACTGGGATTCTGTTGGATTTGCTTTCTTTCTTTATTAGATTTGGTTCTGTTTCTCTTATTTTCATAGACAATACTTAGGAATAGAAGAGTATGTGACTACTAAAATTTTTTTGTTTGCTTTTAAGACATCTATTTTATTGACTCTTACCTATTACTAGTGGACTAGTAGTTGAACTTTTTTTCAAGGGAACGCTGCAGCCAGGAACGAAGATGAGTAGAAAGGCAGGAAGACAGAGGAAGAAGCATTTTTTTTTTTTTTTTTTTGAGGAAAGGTGCAGATTGGAATGAAGGTAAATGGAGACAGACAGACAGGAAGAGAAAGGAGGAAGAAGCACCTTATTGAATTTAATTGTTCATATTTGTTGTTCTTGTCAGCCCCAGGCAGTGAACCTGGTACCTAGGGATGTATGTGGCATGCTCCCAATAGCTGTTCTACCAGGGCACACAGAAAAAGCATTTTTGATTTCATTTTATTTAGTTGTTCACATTGGTTGTTCCCCCTGAACCCTGGATGCAAACCCTAGTCCTTGGGATGTTCATGGACAGTTCCTTTGGAGGCTACTCACCTAACCACTTCTCCACCAGGGTGTGCCAGTTGAACTGTTTGAAAGAAAAAGTTATGAAAGCGCTTCTCCCTAACAATAAGGTAAAGAATGAAATTTGAAAGCACTCTGTGAGATTTTAGTCTAGCTCCCATAACTGCTTATCTTTATCATCATTCTTTGAAAATATGTAAATTCCGGAACAGAACTTATGCAAAATTTGATGGAATTTTGAGAACTTCCTAAGGATTGAAGAGTTGGCTGTGAAGATCACTCACTAAAGACATCCTCATCTTTCTCTTAAGATTCTTTAGTCTCACTTTGGAGGTAGAGAATATGTTGTTGGAAGGGAGTATGTTGAGAGTGGAATAAATAACTCGAATGCCTACATGTAGACCCCTTCTTTAATATCTCTTAAATATTTAACATTCTGGACTGGAAAATAGCTTTTTATTTCATTTTTTTTAAAAGGAAAGATGCAGTCAGCAATGAGGGCTAGTAGGCAGACAGGCAGAAAGAGAGAGAGGAAGAAATAGCATTTTATTTTATTTTTATTTAGTATTAACATAGGTTGTTTCTTCCTGGACCTGTGACTTGAACTCTAGGGTATGTTGCCTGCACCTTCCAAGGCGATTGACCTAACCACTTTTCACCAGGGCACGCTTGGAAAATAGTTTTTAAAATGTGGCATGTGCTTCTGACAATTTCATTCACTTTTCACCTGCATCTGTCTTCTCATAAGCACTAGCAATACCAAAATATACACTATTGGAAACTGCTTTAAAAATTTTTATACACACACACACACACACACACACACACACACACACACACAGAGAGAAGGAAATTTTTTACTGTAGTTTGCAGTGGCCTTTAAATATCCTCACAATTTTTCAACTCCTTGCTCTTGTTACTGTCCTTGGTGAGTTTGTGTTGCTGGAAGTGTATATAGTTTATCACACTGTGATTGTCTATCCAGTCTCCAAACTGAATTTATGCTGCTATTAAAAATATGTGTTTAAGATGCTCTTGTATTTTATAAAATAAAAGAACATATGCATTCACTTCATGTTACTCTAAGGTAGGGAAATTCTGTATGTTACTAGCCAGAGGAAAATAACTTTCTGCTTCTTCTAAGGTTAAGATTTAACAGATTTGTTCATTTGTCTTAAGGTATACCCAATAAAAATTTATAATAAATAACAAAAGACTTATGCCAGGTACATTGGAATTTTGGAATAAAATATATATAACTAATTGAACTAAGCTTTAAGCTTTTGTATGTGTTTAGACCCATTCTATATGGTACGCAATTTTAGTAAAATTACTACATTATATACATTTGAATCTTCAAATCCATGTTGTAATTAAGGCAATTTCTATATTTTATGTGTGTTGACTTGATATTAATTACAAGTTCAAAGAGAAAATTTAGGGTAGATGTATTCTGTAGGTCTATCCAACAAGGTAAGCACTAGCTACGTGTGACAATTAAGCACTTGAAATATAGCAGTCCTAAAAGATGTGTTTTAAGTATAAACTGCTTTTGACTTTAAAGACAATGTGGAAAATCAATTTAAAATATTTCACTAATTTTTATATTGTTTAAGTGTTATTATTATCTAATATATGTAAGTATGTAATGGATAGATATTTAGATATAATAACAAGATCTTTTTGGGTACTAGGTTAGATGAAATGATCAAATGAATTTTATCTGATTTTTTTAACCTTTTTAATATGACTACTAGAAAACTTTAAAGAATAAATTTGACTTGCATTATATTTTATTGAACAGCATTGGTCTAGGTTGTCATATGAGTCAAACATACATGACAAGGGCCTGGACTGTGTCTGTTAGGACACTGAAAATAAATAAGGAGAGAGATTTGGGATAAATTGTAACTACACTGTCTAGTGTTTGGTAATTGATTTCTGTGGTTAAAGGAGAAAAAAGATGATTTTAATATTTTTATTTTCATTTTTATTCATGGATATTATGTTATTAATAGAGGCATTAAAGAAAAGGGTATAGATATTAGCTGTTGTTATTTCACTAAACATATATCTTCACTAATTCATTGAAACATTTAGACTTAAACATTATAAGATCGTCATGTGTGATTATTCTCCTTGTCTCTTCTCCTCACCCACCCCTTTGCAGGATTTGAATTCAGAAGATCAAAAAATATTCAGTGTTAAGCATGTAAGTTGCAGTGAGGGAGATTTTACAAATGTGAAAAAGAAGGCCAAAACAGATATTCATTACAAAAATAATTCCCCCAAACTCAGTGTTCCAGTTACTGGAAAGACTGTAGACTCTCCTCTTAATGAACACATCTATAATTCAACTGCATTTAAAGAGGAGAAAATCACAGAGACTGATAGTGAGCCAGAAGAAGGTGAAATTACAGACTCTCAGACAGAGGACAGTTACGATGAAGACATTACCAGTGAAGGTGATGTAACTGCAGAAGATACTGAGGATGAAGGTGAGTAAATAATCATTATTTTTTTTTTTTACATAAATAATCCAGTGTGGTTGTTGTAAAAGAGCAGCAGTTAAAAATGTTAGTAACATATCTGCCAGAAAATAAAACTTTTAAACTCATTATTTTTATGACATTACTGAAAATTATGGGAGCTGTATTTTGCATTTTTTTTAAAGAGTAGGGTGTAACTTAATGACTAATGCTTGGACCTTAGAAAGTTTTATGTCATCAAATGGCCTAGTCAGTAGAACACAAAACCAAGTTACCTTCATTCTAAACCTAAAGCATGTATTATTTTTGTGGATTACATATTTGTAATTTACTTTGTAATGGAAGTGGCAAAAGAAAATTGCTTTTAAAAAATGTAGCTCATGAATTCAACTGCATAGATATTATGGTAAATCTGATGAGGATATAAAAACTTTTTTTTTTTTTTTTTTTAAGGAAATGCACAGGCAGGAATGAAGATGAATAGGCAGGTAAACAGGAAGAGAGAGGAGGAAGCATCATCTTTATTTTATTTTTTATTTAGTTGTTCAAATTGGTTGCTTCCCTCCCCACTGGGCCCAAAGCCAGGGGTGTATGTTTTGCTAGTTGGAGGCAATTGACCTAACTGCTGCTCCACCAGGGTGTGCCTAAAACATGCTTTTAAAACCCAAGACTTCATGTTGTAGTATATGAACTTATTTTTTTCTCATTGGCATTTCTCACTTTTGTTTTAAAGGGTGTACTAAATTTTTCTAGCTTAACATAAAAATACCATTTGGGCTATTTTTGAATTCCAAGAACTGAAAAATGATTTGATTACTTTATAATTATAATGGATGTTGAATTTACTGAATGCTTTTAGGTTAATTATTTTAAATTGATAACATTGTTATATTTACTCACTGTATGTCATGCAGCAGGATTTAAGAAGATTGCTTTAAATAGTACTAAGATTTTTGAGGCATGGCACGCCCTAGTGGAGCCTTGGTTGGGTCAGTCACCTCCAAAGGAGCAAGCCTCACCCCTGGGTTCTAGTCCTAGGCCTTTGAGGGGCTGGAGAGGGCGGGAAGGAAATGGTGTGTGTCTTACTTGCCTTCATTCCTGCCTACACCTTTCCTTGGAAAAAAAAAAGAGACTTGACGCACGTCCTAGTGGCCTAGTAGGTTAGTCCACTCAGCTCAGTCCATGGTTCAAGACAGGGCTGAGGAGGCAACCAAGATGAACAACTAAATAAAGTAGAGTGCTTCTTCCTCCTCTCTTCCTGCCTGCCTCATGCTCACCATTCTTGCCTGCACCTTTCCTTTCAAAAAAAAAAAAAAAAGGTTTTGATTAATATATTTTATTTTATGGGTGTATTCCTCTCATCCCTATACTTTCCTGGGTTTTTTGCCCATAGCACTTAAATTAATACTTATCTACTTCTTTCTTTGAAGATGAAGAAAAGATTTGGCCCCCATGTATTAGAGTAATTGTTATTAGATCACCTGTGTTGCAGACAGGATCACTTTTTATCATCACAGCTGTAAACCCTGCTACAATTGGAAGGTAAAAGATTTTTATTATTTTTATGTATTTGTTTTATCAGTCCAATGCATTGTATATTTCTTCAACAGTTATTGTGAAATGTGATTGCTACTTTTTTGTTTAATAGGCAGAAATTGACATCCATGTCTCTTCCTCACTGAGAAAAAATATGCTGATACTTACATGTTTCGTTACTTGGTTTTAGAGGTCAATTGAGGCTATGATTTAGTCCTCAAAGGGGACTATATAAAGAGAAAATTGTGGTGATACCTTCCAGATTTTGGTCGTGTTGTTTACTCTTTGTACTGCCCATTTTAGTTTTAAATTACTGATCAAAACTCATTATTATTTTCCTTCTCTGCTTCTTCCTTTACCCCTTTGAAGCTTATAACCAGTAGAGAGAGAGGTTTTTATCTTTAATAGGGTAATTTTCTTTCTTCTGAAAGGGAGAGAGAATCTATTCTCTAAGTATCTATATCTTTAAGTATCTTAATAGAAATGAGAGCAGATCTGGAGTAAATGATCGATGTTATTGCAAAAGATATTTTATGCCCTATGCTTGTTTATTAGCCTGGGTTAGATAAAAGTAAAATTAATTACAGAAATCTTTCAATACTCCTTTCAGGGTATTTAGGGTAGGATAAAGGAAATGACTTAGGATGATAGAATGATGATAGAATGACTTGCATTTTAACATGAATCTTTAAAAATATCCTTTCCTTTTCACTAAAAGAACTGTATTTATATGTGCTTCAAAAATTATTAAAGACATTTTTCTTGACTCTGCAGAGAAAAAGATATGGAGCATACTCTTCGAATTCCTGAAGTTGGTGTTAGTAAGGTAAGCTCTCTGAGTTTTCAGGAAATAACCCTGTAGGTGTAATTTAACAAATTATCGTTTTGGCAGAAAGCTTAGGGTTTTTCCCATTTTATAGAAAGGCTGGTAGTCAGTGTGTAATAGCATTGAAAATTATGCACATTTATTCCAGTGCTTGAGCAAATAAAAATTTTTAAAAGAAATGTGCAGGCAGGAATGAAGGTGAGCAGGCTGACAGGCAGGAAGAGAGAGGAGGAAGAAGAAAAGCATTTTTTTAATTCAGTTGTTCATCTTGGTTGTTCCCCCTGGCCTCAGGTCACAAACCTAAGTCCTTGGGATATATGTGAACTGTGTTTAGCTGGAGGTAGTGAACTTGGCCACTAGCCAACCAGGGTGTGCTATAAATTCTTTATCACAATATGCATGAAATGAATTATGTTTATTTTTTAATAGTCTGCAGCAGGATCGTAAGATGTAGATTAAAAGTGGTACTCATTTAATAAATATTTATCAAGTGAAATAAATATGCTAGATATTTTGTCAGTTCAAAAATGAATCAAACCTAGATTTAGGCTACTCTAGTAGATGGTTGCTTTGAGTCTAGAGTATTTCATAACCCCAAAACAATGTTTTTTTCATCCAAAGCTCTCGTTTTCATATTTTCCTAGTTAAGCCACTGACTGTTTCTGGAGAATACTGTTGAGTATTCAAAACAAACAGTAAGATCAGAGGTGCAACTTAAGTTATAAGTAGGAAAACAAATGGTTTAGCTACTAAGACTTTATACTTCATAATTCTTCTTTTACTTACCATATTTTTTATAGTCTTTCCTCCTGTCTTTAGCTCCCTTTTTGGTTGACCTTTCCGCATCATTTTGTTTCTATTTAATGGACTCTAGTATGCATTTAAAAATATTTATGTAATTTTTGTCTTTTTGCAATGAAACTTGTTTCCCATTATTAGTTTGAAAGTCTAGTTATGTTTTACCTTTTGTTTTTACACTCATTTAAGGGTGAGAAAATCCTTATAATCTTAAGTCACCAAATTATCTCGCTTTTTTGTTTACTCATGACCCTGATTCTGTTTCCAAGAAAACCTAGTCTGGATATGCCTTGGTGGTTCAGGTACTAAGTGACTGTGGTGCAGACCACCTAAAGCCCAAGGGACTTGGGTTGGAGATTCAGCTGGGGAGGAATAATCAAAATAAAGAAAGCAATCTGTAACTTAAATAGCAAAGAAATCTTTTCTGCCTGTGGTTTAAATTATAATGAGTTCTTTTGTGGCATTTCTGCTTTTTCTCTTTTATTAACATATACACTGGTGGGACAGATAATTTGTTAGCTGTGTAAAATCAGTTTGACCATATAGACATGATTATATACATAAAATAAGTATGTATATTTCACATATATACATACATGTGTGTATATGTGCTATATAGCTCAAACAAGAAAAAGAATCATGCGAAAAGGCGTCCACAACAAGGGGCTGTCCCATGGTATGTTCCATCAGAGTTAGAGCTTAGGGGTATTTTAAAGGATTTAGCAGAGGAGTGTCTTAACTAACCTTAGATCCTTCTTTTGAAAAGTTTAGATTGGTTGACAGGAGTCTTCAAATAGAATGTTTCAATGTGGGGTCTTTTTGGAACTGTAGTTTCCCAGTGATTGAAAAGGAGGGACTAGGACAGGGTGTGCTGTTCTTGAGTCATCAATAAGGTGAAATCAGTGAGAAGGTGTTCTTTTACATAGGGCTAATACGGAGTTAAGTCAGGTTACTGAATCAGGCTGCTTGCTTCTCATCTAGTAATCACAGCTTAGCAATGAGAGAGACAAGATGGAAGTAGATTCCAAGTATCACATATCTTGGTATCTGGAAAAAAAAATGTTTTAGTCCCACATGCTTCATATTAATATTGGACAAATATGGCAAAATACATATCCTTTATATTTTAAAAGCTTACACAAATTCGTATTTTCACTCCCCACTGTGACACCAGTAGTAAGTAATGTACATAGATAAACAATTCATAATAGAGAAAATATGATTTATAGGAAAACCACTGAGTCTTTCTAGTAATTTAAGAAATATAAATGAAGCCACTATGTCGGATTTTATTCATCATACTTATTAAGTATTACTCCTATTGGGAGTATCATGTAGAACAACTCTTTGGAATAAGTCTTCAGGTCAGACTTGAATCAATTTATACTCTTTCATATAGATATTATTGTTTAAAATAAAACGCTATTAAAATATATGAAAGACATGAAAAGGATTTTCAGAAGAGGAAAACCAAATGGCTGATAAATATAAGGGTTCAGCTTTAGCAGTAATTAGAGAAATGCTAAGTAAAATCACAATGATGATTTAATTTCACACCTACCAGACTTGCAAAAATTAAAAATTCTGGCAATACCAAGTGTTAAAGATATATAAAGCAACCAGAATTCTTATAGACTGCTGTTACGAATATACATTTTGTACAACTACTTTGGACAATGATATGGCAATATCTGGTAAAGATTAAGATTTGCATAGGATTATTAATGGTTTAACAATTTTATTCTAAGTATGTATCTCAGAAACACTTGCATTGTCCACAAAAAAGTTTCATGTACAAGAATTTCATAGCAACCTTTTTAGAAATAGTCAAAAGAAGTCCAGATGCATGTCTTTAAGATTTAGCCATATCAGTCCTTTATTATATTGTCAAGTAGTCTCCCTTCGCATGGGTATACTGCATTTTTTTTTAATTTAATTTATCTGTTGACAGACAGACATTTGCATTATTTCTACTTTTTGACATAAATGTTGTTATAAACATTTGTGTACATGTTATGTTTAGACATGTTTTCATTTCTCTTAATACATAGCTGTCCCTAAGAGCAGACGCCCTGATGATCTGGTAACCGTTTCACCTTTAGAGGATGGCCAGACCCTTTCGCAGCAGCTCTCCTGTGCATTTTACACTTAAACCAGCAGTTTATTTTTTAATGAAATTTTAAATATTTTCTGTGTTCTCTGTCCAGTTAAGTAGACATGTATGGAGTATGTTCCCAATGTATGTGAGGCACTTTATTATGTACTAAGTGGTACACAAAATGAACTTCCTGAAAGGGACTACAGTGTCAAAGGGAATACGGAAATAGTGCAGTGACATTCACATGCACAGTAACTTCATTTAACTGTTAAATAAACAAAGATCAGTGCCATGGAGCAAGGAAGGAGTGTTGAGTCCTGAGTATTGAAAATCTGGAAAACTCTGAGAAGTTGGCCTTAAGTGTTGCGAATCACATTTTGTGTTAAAATCAATTTTGAATGATATGGATGAATATTTATATTTAGTGAAAAAATAATTTCCAAGTATTTATAATATAATCTTAACTGTAACAGTAGAAAAGGTAGGGCACGCTAAATTATTAATGGTAGTTAAAGATGGCATTATAGGTGACCTAATAAGGAAAGGTGTAGGAAGGAATGAAAGTGAGTAAGCAGGCGGGTAGGAAGAGAGAGGAGGAAGAAACTAATTTATTTAGTTGTTCATCTTGGTTGTTCTCCGATAGTCACAGGTCTAAAATCTGCGTCCTTGGGATGTATGTGGACTATGCCCAGCAGACTTGTCTGCTAAGTCACAAGATCAGGTATCCTTAGTCTTGCTCTTTTTTTTTTTTGTTGTTATTATTAGTATTGGGTAATTTTGGTTTATAAATTAATATAAACTCATGTGTAGGTTCCCTGTAAGTACAAGTTCCCCATTCCTTCAATATATCGCAATACACCCTGCCTTCCATCAAATTACAAAGAGTTCTTTACCATTGTTCATTGGGCACCAACATCACTTGCCCCCTCCTCTCCACCCCATTCCTTGTAGGTGAGCTCAATTTGGACATTGCCAATGTCCAAAGGTTGGTCTTGTTTTCTTGTTCTTTGCTGTGTCTTTCTGCCTGTGAGTGAGATCATACAGTAGTTGGCTTTCTTCTTTTGAATTATTTCACTTAGGATAATCCCCTCTAGATCCGTCTATGTTGATTCACATGATACAATTTCATTTCTAAGGCTGAGAAGTATTCCATTGTGTATCTTTATCACATCTTCTTTGTCCATTCATCTGACAATAGTAGCTTCCAGTTTTTAGCTTTTGTGAATAGAATTGCAATAAACATGGAGGTGCATAAATCTCTGCAAATTAGTGTTTTGTATCTTTTGAGTTTTATGAATTCTTTTGTTGTACAGGTCTTTCACCTCCTTTTGTAAGTATATTCTAATGCATTTGATCCTTTTGCTTCTATTGTAAACTGGGTGGTTTTCTTGATTTTGTTTTCTTCTAGCATATTATTTGCATATAAAAATACAACATATTTTTGTGCATTATTTTGTTGCCTACCAGTTTACTGTATTTGTTGATTAGTTCTAGTAGTTTTTTAACAGAATTTTTAGCGTCTTCAGCATCATGTCATCTGCAAATAGTGAGCATTTTTACTTCCTCCTTTCCAATTTTGAGTACTTTCATTTCTTCTTGCCTAATTGCTCTAGCTAAGACCTCCAGTATAATGTTAAATAGCAGTTGTGAAAATGGACAGCCTTGCCTTGTTCCTCACCTGAGAAGAAACGCTTTCAGTTTTTCACCATTGAGCATGATGTTAGGTGTGGATTTATTATGTTGAGATATGTATCTTCCGTCCCCACTGTATGCCAGGTTGTTTTTTTTTTTTTTTTGTCGTAAATGGGTGTTGAATCTTGTCAAAAACTTTCTCTGGTCTCTCGGTAATGATCATGTGATTTTTCTCCTTGCTTTTGTTGATACAGTGTATTACATTAATAGATTTGCATATTTGAATCATTTTGCACCCCCGGGGTAAATCCCACTCGGTCATGATGGGTGATCCTTTTGATGGATTGTTAGATTGCTTTGTTAATATTGTATTGAGAGTTTTTGCATGTATGTTCATTTAAAGATATTATTGGTTTGTAATTTTATTTCCTGGTGACTATCATCTTTTGGTACTAATGTGATACTAGCCTTGTGGAAAGTCTTTGAAATTGTTCCCTGTTCTTAAGTATTTTGGAAGAGTTTGAGAAGTATAGGTATTCTGCTTTGAAGTTTTGGTTAAGATTCACTAGGAAAGCTATCTGGTCTTGGGCTTGTATTTTTAGGGAGACTTTCGGTTACCTTCAATTTTCTTGCTTTTGATAGCTCTCTCCAGGTTTTTCAATTCTTTGAAGTTTAGTCTTGGTACACTGTATTTTTCTAAAACTCTGTCCATGTCCTCAGGTTTATCCATTTCATTGCCGTAGATCTATTCCTAATAGTCTCTTATGATGTTTTGTATTTTTGTGGTATTTGTTGTAACTTCTCTGTTTCATTTTTGATGCTAGTAATGAGACTTTTCTCTTTTTTTTTTTTCTTGGTGAGTATAGCCAATGAATTGTCAAGTTTTGTTTATTTTTTCAAAGAACTGACTTTTGGTTCCATTAACTTCTGGATTACCCTTTTCCATTTTGTTTGTTTCTGCTGAACTTTTATGATTGCCTTTATTCTGTTGTTTTTCACCTTTAATTTTTTTCTCTTCTTCTTTAAGATGCAGGCTTGAATCATTTATTTGCGATTTTTCTTGTTTCTTGAGGTAACCCTGGATTGCAATGAACTTTCCTGATAATACTATTTTTGCTGCATCCCATAGAATCTTATAACTTGTGTCTTCATCCTCATTTGTTTCTAAATGTTTTTTAAATTCTTCTTTGATTTCCTCTTTTCCCAAGAATCATTCAGAATCATGTTATTTAGTCTCAGATTAATTTGGGGTCTTCCAGTTTTCATTTAGTGGTTGATTTCCAGTTTTAAACCTTTGTGGTCAGAGAAGATGCTTGGTATGATTTTATGATTTCAGTCCTTATAAATTTGTTGAGACTTGTTTTGTATCCCAACATATCTATCCTTGAGAATATTCCATGAGTACTTGAGAAGAATATGAATTCTGTAGATGTTGGATGAAGTGTTTGGTATATATCTATCAGACTCATATGTTCCAATTGATCACCTAAAGTTATGACTTGAAGTGTTTGGTATATATCTATCAGACTCATATGTTCCAATTGATCACCTAAAGTTATGACTTTCTTGTTAATTTTCTGCCTGATTGATCTTTCCATTGTTGTAAGTGGGGTGTTGAAGTCTCCTAAGATTGTGCTGCTGTCAGTAGTGCTCATTAATTCTGATAATACTTGCTTAATGTTTTTTGTTGTTCCTTCATTTGGTTTACATATGTTATTAAGTATCATGTCTTCTTGGTGGATTGACTTTAATCTTTAATGTCCCTCTCTGTCTTTTGTTCTTTTTTAGTTGGAAGTTTGTTTTAACTGATATAAATACAGCTGTTTCTGCTCTTTTTTTTTTTTTTTTTTTTTTTTTTTTTTTTTTTTTTTTTTTTTTTTTTTTTTTTTTTTTTTTTTTTTTTTTTTTTTTTTTTTTTTTTTTTTTTTTTTTTTTTTTTTTTTTTTTTTTTTTTTTTTGGTTGTCATTAGACTATAGGATTATCTTCCAGCTTTGACTTTGAACCTATGTTTATTTTTTGAAAGTAAGTTAGTTTACTGAATGCAGTGTAAGGTAGGGTTATACCACTTTCTGTTGTTTGATTGATAAGTTCACTTCACTGACATCAGGGTGATTATTGATATGTAAGTGTGTATTGCCATTTTGTTAATTGTTTTCTAGGTATAAAGTAAAGTGCCTTTATTCTCTTTCTCTTGGATGGATTAAATGCTGTTACGTTTTGATTGATTTCCTTTTTTTGTTTTCTTCTGTTTTTCCCTGGAGATGTGTTTTGAGGTCACTGCAAAGTTTTTATCAAGAATTCTTTGTTTATTTCCTGTTTTTACTTGATAGAAATTAATCTTGTGGTCATTCTAACCATCCATGTTTTTATTCTACTCTCCTCCCTGCTTTTTATATTTTGCTATCTTGCTGTTTTTAAGTGGGATTTCTTTATACTTTTTAGAGCTTCCTTTAGTGTTTCTTCTAGAGCTGGTTTTGTGATGATGAATTCCTTTAACTTTTCCTTGTCTTAAACGCTTTCTATCATTCCTTCAATTATAAATGATAATCTCACAGGGCAGTGTTGGAGGCAGGAAATCGTTTTTTCCCCCCAGCACTTTGAATGTATCATGCCATTTCCTTCTGGCATGTAGAGTTTCAGCTGAGAAATCCACTCAGAATTTTATGGGGGTTCCTTTGTATGTGGCTTGTTTTTCTCTGGCTTTTAAAATTCTGTGTCTTGTATTTTTGACATTTTGATGATGATGTGTTTTAGTGTAGGTCTCTTTAGGTTTCTCTGTTTGGAAGTCTTTGCGCTTCCTGGGTCTGGAGGGCTGCTTTATTCCTCAGGTTAGGGAAATTCTCAGCTATTTTTACTTCCAGTGCAGTTTTGCTCCCATTTTTTTCTCTCCTCCTTCTGGGACCCATACAATGCACATGTTGTTCCTTTTGATGTTATCCCATACCTTTTGTATGCTGTCTTTTGTTTCTTTTTAGTTTTTGTTTGTTTGTTTGTTTTGCTGCTATACTTGAGTACATTCCTCTGCTCTACCTTATAACTCACTGATTCTGTTAGAGGCATCATCTAACCTATTCTTTATAAAGTTCCTCTATTAAGTTCTTTATTTCAGCTATCATTGTATTTTTAATTTCTTTGGCATCTATTTTGAGCTGCTTCATATTTTCTCTACCTTTGTTGTGTTCTGTTTTTCTTTCTCTATTGTATTTCTTAATTTCCATGAGTATGTTTATCACTCATGTTTACTTTGCCGTAAATTCATCCTCAGGTAATTTGCATATGTCTGTTGCATTCAAATTTTCCCCTGGGGTTTTAATTATATCCATTATTTCATGTGTATTTCTCTGTGTCTTTACTCTGTTTGGCATTCTATTTAATGTTTCTGTGGGTTACATTTCCCAGAAGTAATGGCCTTGTGTTAGGGTGTTGACTTGCATTGAATAGGTCTGGTTCTTGTTTTGAATTCTGGAAATTCTTTATTTTATTGTATCACTGGTTGGGTTTGTGGAAGTTTCGTAGTAGACCCTATGTTGAGGTCCAGTAGTATAGCCTATGGGTTTGGAGATTGCTTGGGGGATGCAGAGCTTTCCCTCAACGTCACAGGTCTGAACAGTAAAGTCCACCTGAGGATTGTTGATGACCCACAGTCAGCAAGCAGACTGCTGGTTTCACCTCCACCCATGGAGCAGTACTAGCTGGTAGCTGTTGAAAGTTTCTGACATATGGGAGATTTTCTTCCTCCAGAGAGTATAATTGCAGACACTGTTTCGGTCATCCTTAGGCCTGTGAATGGAATTTCTGGTGTGTGGCTCCTGTGGCTCCAGTGCTGTAATGGTGAGAGGAGACAGGCATTTCCCCCAGGTGCTTTCTGGCAGTGGCTGTAACCCGTGTGGATTCCCTTTGGTAGCTGTGACTTAGCTTATGGGGCACTGGTCCCCTTTCTGCTCTGTGCTGAGACCTCTCTCTTCCTGGCTCAGTGACCATGATCCTTCTGGGCATGCTCTCTGATGCCAGAGTGAGTCTTTTATCTCCAGGACGCTGGGTTCTTCCCGAGGCTCCATGCCCTCTTCTAGCTCAACTTTTTTCCTTGGGGCTCAGAATCCTAAAACCACAATATGGAGCCAAAACTATATGTTTTCTCCTACCCTTTATGGAGTCATATGCTGCTGCTGTGTATATAGTTGTTGGTCCTGCATTTCTCCATCAACTGTGTCTGCAAAATAGGTGCTTTCTAGTTGTTCTATGGGAATGGAGGGAAGTCTGGGATCCTAACAGATTGCCATCTTGGACTCCTCGCTCTCCATTACTTTCCAGCTTCTGCATTTCTATCAGAAGCATTAATACTTTTGCATTTAGAAAAAAAAAATAGAAGTTAAATGATCAGAGTCTGTAGTTCATTGTGTCCTATCACAGAGAAATTGTTATCTGTGATTTTTTTAAAAAGTATAATAATTTAATTTCTTTTTTAAAGTTTCATGCAGAAATTTATTTTGATCATGACTTACAAAGTTATGTCCTTGTGGATCAAGGCAGTCAAAATGGCACAATTGTTAATGGAAACCAGATTCTAAAGGTGAGTGTATATTTATTTATTACTTATACATTATTTGAAAAAACTTGTTGTTATTTATGAAGGCCATTAGTATATATCATTTGGTGCAGATCGGTGTTCAATCCCAAATATGTTACTTGGAAGATAATTCCCAGAGAGGGCTGAAAAAGTTAAAAAATGTGTAATCTAGTGGATACTTGATTGTTCAGTTTTTACTCCTAATTATGTATGCCCTTTTTTTTAGCTATAAATGCATTTTGAAGCTATTCAAATTCAAGATAGAAAATTTAGGCACCCTTTTAAAAAACATTCTTTAATGGGAATGTTACTAAACTGGAAACTCTTTGAAGCAGGGTCTGTGTCTAACCAGTTAATTCTATCCCTAACACATAGCAAATTTTGTTGCTTGGCGTATGAAAAGAAAATATATGGTAGGTAGATAGGGAAGCCTTCTTGTTAGACTATAAGAGTGGAAAATTGAAATAAAGCTGAATTATCAAGAGAAAAAAAAAATGAAGTAAGGTAGATATGATGCACTTGTTTCCTTCTCTTAACTCTATCTTTTTCACTTAGAATAATTATTCATTTTGAAGTTTGGGATGTATATTTTCCTGAGAGGATTGGGCATGGAGATAGGAAGATTGGTGGGTTTTGATTATATAAAAATTAGAAGATGCTCAAATCAACTATCTTCTACACTAGTTGAGTTTTATGGATCATCCATCAAGTTGTGGATTTTTGTGTGTGCATGCTTGCATATGTATGTCTCATTGAGAACCATCTCAAATGTAAAAAAGCAGATATAACTTATAGTAGATAAAATGCCCATATGTATGTAACTGTCTTGGATTTCTGCTTTGTAACTTTTCCCTCTTAGCCAAAAGCTAAATGTGACCCATATATACTTGAGCATGGAGATGAAGTGAAAATTGGAGAGACAGTGTTGTCCTTTCACATTCACCCTGGCAGTGACACCTGTGATGGGTGTGAGCCAGGGCAGGTTAGAGCTCACCTTCGCCTTGACAAGAAAGATGAATCTTTTGGTATGTGAAGTCTATTTTATGTGGGTATGATAACTTTTCTCTTTAATTCACTGAGTATTTTAAAAAGGTTACCAGTTAGTTACCAGCTTTATATCTAGTTAATATAATACTGTGTTGAAATAAATTTATACGTTAATATAGTCAAATGAGTCTAAGGAATGCCATATATTTGAAATTTGAGACCTAAGCTTGTAGATTATAATTCTAGTTGTTTTTTTTTCATATAGTAACAATGTGCTTTTATAGCATTCGGTCACTCTCCAACAGGAAGAATACTTATTAATTCTGTTTGTGCTAATCCAGTTCAGTAGACTTTAGAAGCAGCACAGTAATGGTAGCTAAATATCTTCCAAAAGAGTAATTGTGACCTAATTATAATATTGACTTTGAAATGTGTTTATTGAAGCGGTCACCTATAGTTTAAACTATGATATAATGTATAGAAAATAATAGGTCATTGTATTAAGAATTATTGGTTGATATGTTTGCCATCCTATTTTATAATAACACTACAACAGGAAGTTGCTATTTTGCTTTAAACTCTTCCAAGACTCTTAAAATTTAAGTAGCCACTTTGAAGTAGTCAGAATTTTTTCACATCAGTTTTCCCTTGAGTACCAATTTTCATTATATGTTTTTTTTTTGATACCAGAGTATGAAAATGGGTATCGTACTTTACATAATAATGCAAATCTTGGGTTCTGTGATTTTTTTTGTTGGCACATGCCTATATTCCTTTGGAAAAGTTCATAGTATTTCTGCATTTAGGATTTTAATTACAATAATATTAAATATTGAAGTGTTCAGTGTTTCTTTTGGTTCTATACTGTAATATTCCTATCATCTTTGAGTTTTGGTAGATTCCAAGTAAATTTGGTTACCAAAATGCTGAAAGAACATGAGCACAACTCAAGGTCCTTTGATATTAATGTTTACTTGAACTCTTGTTAAATCTATAGATGGGATACTCCTATTGTTTTTGTATTGTTAAGTAGTAGTAGTCATTTTTTATAGTCTTATCAGATTTAATGGTGTTTTTTTTTTTAAACCAGACTCATTTTTTTCATTTAGTTGGTCCAACACTGAGTAAAGAGGAAAAAGAATTGGAAAGAAGAAAAGAATTAAAGAAAATACGAGTAAAATACGGCTTGCAGGTAAGGTTGTTAAATATCGTTACATGTGTTAAACCATTTATCTGGTTTTGAGTAAAAATGCTTTTAGATGCAAATAGTCTATTATATATATGAAAAGAGACTATCTAGAATGATTTTGAGGTTTGTGTAATTTCTCTTAGTGAGGTAATTGTAATGTTTGCCTCAGCAGTTGTTGAAGTTGGAGTAGAAAAATGGTAATAGCCTATTTGAATAGCCATTTCTATTTTGTAAAATACTGGCATTTAAATGATAGCATTGAAGAATATAGAGGACTAATTCTGCCTTATTTCAAGACTTACTGTAGATGGTAGTAATTAAAACAGTATAGTTCGATAAACAAATGGATTGATGGACTAGAATAATCACTCTAAAAGTAGGAATACATATACACATATGTCTGTTTATGTGTATGTATGTATGTATGATTTTTCATAAATGTAAAGACAATTTGATGGAAAAAGGATGTCCTTTTTTTCAACAAATGATGCCAGAACAGTTGAATGACCATGTGTGAAATAAACAAAGTAAAACATTTATCTATACCTTGTAGTAATGACCATGTGTGAAATAAACAAAGTAAAACATTTATCTATACCTTGTAGTAATACTAAAAATGGATCATAGCTAAAAATATAAAATTTTAAACTATAAAGCTTCTGGAGGCCAACTTTTCTTTTTTTTAATCCCTGGCTCTGGGTCTTAAACCAGGTTAGTAGACTTTACATGGCCTGTACCTTAGCCACCTGAGCCACATCGAAAGAAATCTTTAAAAAAATAAAAGGTAAAGAATTTTTAAGTATCTAACACCACAGATACAGGTAAAAGACCAAATTAATTGTACTTTTTAAAAACTTCTGTTTTTCTAAAGACACTCTTCAGAGAATGAAAGGATAAGCCATGGACTGGGGAAAATATTTGCAAATCATTTATCCTATAAAAACCATAAAACAATATATAAAGAATTCCCAAAACTTGATAAGAGAACACCTCTTATCACCAAAAGCAATGTACAGATGGCATATAAACATGAAAGACGTTCAGTATCATTAGTCATTAAGGAAAGCAGATTAAAACCAATTCCAAGTGGTGGGTATTTGAATCAACTAAAACTCTTATACTACTGGTGGTTATACAAAATGACACAATTGTTTTGGAAAACAGTGTAGTCCTTTCTTGAAAAGTTAAATGCTAACATGTGATTTAGTCATGCTATTCCAAAGTAGTTACCCAAGAAAATTGAAAGAATTTTTCATACAAAGATAAGCAAACAGATGTCCATAGCAGCTCTTTTTCTGATAGCCAAAAACTGAGGAAAAAGAAATCAAGTGTCCATCATGAATTGATAAAGTAAACCTTGTATATCTATATAATCAAATACTACTTAATAAAACAAATGAGCTATTGATATAGGATACAATATTGGTGAATTTCAAAGTAATGCTGAATGAAATGAACAAGACAAAGGACCTGTGCTATGTGCTTTGTTATGTTAAATTTTAGGAAAGCAGTGTATTGTGAGAAGAAAGATCAATGGTTGCTTGGACACGGGATGAAGGATATACAGGGAGGGTCTGGAAAGTTGGATTACAAAGGAGGACAAGGATACTTTTATGGGAATAGATATATTTATCTTGATGTGTTGGTTTCATAGTGTATACAAATCTCAAAAGTTTCTAATTGTACATTTTGTGTCATTTAATATGTGGTAACTGTACCTCAGTAAGACTGAAAGAAAAATAGTTAGCATTTAATCCATAAATTGATTAGGAATGTAATTAATATTTTCAGTTTACTTTTGGAAAAAGTAAGGGTTGCTTAACTATTACAAGACAGTTAGATGTAGGATCGAACTCTAAAGTGTATTTGTCTTTTGCTTTTTATACTTTATGAAGGTGTGGGGGAAAAATGCTTCCAAAACAACATGTTCCAACAAAGTGTATTTTTGTTGCTATACTAAGGGAGAGAAATCATAATAGAAAAACAGGACTAATTTTGGGAGAAAAATAGAAGATACATAAATATATATAAAATATTTTCTTAAAAGTTTTAATTCAGTTTCTTTTTCTTCTGTGGGAAAATCCATTGGCGTTGAATTTATATTTTTCTTCTCAGTTTAAAAGCAAAATTAAGTAAAAACTTCTGTGATACTTTCCTTGAATTGCTTTAGCAATCCCTAGCTTCTCTGTGGATGAGTGTACTTTTTATACAAAGTTCAGCAAGTAATAACAAAGGGGAAGAGAAGTCTTCTCTGAAGATTCAAGCTGAGTTGTCTACCTTTTCTTTTGTGCTACTGCCACATTTTATGTATACTTTTATTGTTGAACCAGCCATGCTGTAGTATGTTAAAGTGTATGTGTGTTTGCCCTCTGGGATTCTAAATGTTTTGTATTCAGCCAGCTAACATAGGAGCTTAGTACACTCTTTAATCAGAAAATAACCTGTTGAAGTGATTAATCACATAAATTGAACTGTAAGAATGCAAAATATTTGCTTTTATAAAGACTTTATACCATGTTAAACTATTTTAGGTTCTGTGGAAATTTCAGTTCCTTAGAGAAACTGAGAACAATGTATTTTTCTAACCCCAGGGGTTCTACATATTTTTTGAATGTAAGTACACAATATGAGCTCAAAATATACCATGTTTTCACTATATATCTTCTTAACAATTATGTATTATATCTTATGTACATCTATATTATTTTCTATATGCAATTTATGTTGTACAACTTGAATTAATATAAACATTTTAAAGGGAATAGAATAAAAATAGCACATTCATTAATGGTTGTCTTATGTCATGATTGCTTTAGTTCATTGTTTAATAGAGACCAAATTGAACCATATTTTCTAAGTAAGGCAAATATACAGACTATTTATTAGTGTTGTTTTCCTTAATGAATATTTCATATTTATAAAGAATACAGACTATGAAGATGAAAAGGCATTGAAAAATCCAAAATATAAAGATAGAGCTGGAAAACGCAGAGAGCAGATTGGAAGTGAAGGAACTTTCCAAAGAGATGATGCCCCAGCATCTGTTCACTCGTAAGTATTAAACTTTAAGTTGTTTGAAATATTCTTGTATCATAATCACATTCATGGGGTAATCTGACTTATAGGGCTATGTATTCTGGTACCTAGCCTTTATAGAGAAATTGTTCAGAACAAGATGGAAATACAGGTCTGTTTACACTTTCCTCTAATTTAGAATTTCATAATTCTTTAGAAAATTGTTGAACATCTGTTTGAATATATGTACTTACACACACGCACACACACATACAACTAACATAGCCACCCAATTAAGTGAGCATACTTTTATATACTGGATGCAGAAGCCTGGGCTAATAATAAATTGGTATGGACTGGTTGGCTTTTTTAATAATTATTTCAGTACTGAATGACTTTTGTTCTTGTTAACCCTGACATACTATTTTTCTTATTTTTCTCTTGGTAAAGTAGTACTGATAAAAATGAAAACATAATTTTGAGGCCTACAGTATTATTTCTTCATTTAATCATGTAGTAGTTACAATTTTTCCCCCTGTAAAATATAAGCTCTGGATTTAAAGTTTAAGTCTTTCATTTGGAGCTAACAGCTAATTATAAAATTTTGATTAAAATTATACTTTATTAATTCTAATGACATATGGTAGCAAATTTTCTTAAAAGATAAAGAGCTGTTTCTTATAATTGATAGTCAGATTTGATAACATGTAATGTATATTGCATATACTAAGCAGCATAACAGATGTTTTTAAGAGTTTAATATTTTTGAAATAATTACTAGTGACTATAAAAACTGTATTAGAGTTAAATTAGAAACCAAAAATAAAAAATGATACATAGTGGTCTGACTGATTGCTATAAAAAGCTAATTTAGCATATCTTTTAAATATACAAATATTGAGTCATGTTGTACACCTAAAACTAATCTATTATTTTTCAGGTTTATAAAAAAAAACTATTTTGTAGAACTGAAAATACAGTGATACCATATAGAGATAAAATATCCTTAAATTGACAGAATATAAAATCATAGAGCAAAATGCAAATAGTGAATGAGAAGTTTTGTTTCATTTTAACTTTTTTATTGATGTATAGCACATATACATAAAAGTACACAAATATATGCCATATGATATATCAGTGATACAAGTTTAACACATTGCAGAATATATATTTCTTGGTCAAGAAATAGAAAATTACCATAATCCCAGAGACTTATCCTCTTAGTACTCTAAGTCACCATTCCTCACTCTTCCAAAGGTCACTACTCTCCTGACTTCCAACAGTAACTGACTAATTTCACTTTTTAAAAAAATTTTAAAATAAGTGGAATAATTTAGTATTTATTTTGTGTCTACATTCTTTTTGTCAACATTACTTTGTTAGATATATTTTATTTTTTATTGCTATATAAAACTCTCTTGTATCATTATACTACAATATATTCATTTTATCATTAAGGGACATCTGTGTTGTTTTTGATTTGTGGTTATTTGTTTTGCTGTAGAAACACTCTTATACATGTGTTTTTGGTGTGCCATGTATATGGTTTTCCTGTTAAATGATACATGTATAAGTGGAATTTACTTATCCTTAACTTCATTAGGTAATGCTAGTTTTTAAAGTGATTGTACCAGTTATTTTTAACTTATTAATTTTTGTAAATGTGACCTTATTGGTCTTTTAGAAATCAACTTTCATCTTAATTTTCTTTAAAGTGAAATTACTGATAGCAACAAAGGTCGGAAGATGTTGGAGAAGATGGGTTGGAAGAAAGGAGAGGGCCTTGGGAAGGACGGTGGAGGAATGAAAACTCCGGTAAGAACTGCATTTTCTTTTTTGTATATTTACACTATACCTACTATGTTTCTGCATTGCTAAAGTGCTAGAAATAATTGCTATGATTATTGCCTTTATAGTGTTCACAGTTAACAAATATATTTGTGTATACATTGTTTTGTTTTTGATGCTTTTAGTAAGCCTTTAAGAGTTTTGTCCTTCATCAAAGTTGGATAGGGTTACTTCCTGAACCAAAGTTTCTTCTGTTCATGTGTGTCTTTCTGTTATTTTAATGGCTTCCTGTGACACTTTTTAAGGACTATGCCTGGTACTAAACATTGCAGGCGCAATCACAATGTTACTGAAAAACAGGCAGATTCTTAATTAGCTAGAAAATCTGCTTTAAGATCACCAATCAGAGCATATAACCAGCAACAGAATAATGTCAAAAACAATACATTGGTTTGATTTTGCATCCTCATCATTTATTGAAGGTTCAGATGATCTTCCACAAAAACATTATAAAGTAACATGACTAAAGAACTTCTTGATAATTTCTTAGTTAAAGAAATTATGAATCAGTGTTAAGCTTCATTTTTGGTGCCGTACAATGGGAAGAATATGACTTTTGTAGTCAAACCTAGGTTGGAATATGTGCTCTATCATTTGCTAGATGTATGACTTAGGGCAAGTTTGGACTTCATTTTTCTTATGTAAAAATAGGGATAACTTTTTTCTTCTCAGGAACGTCGTGATAAAGCCACTAGCATGGTGTACTCAGTAACTGGTAACTTTTAGTGGTTGTTAAAATATTGACAGTCCTCCCTTCCTATTAGGAAAATAGCCAGGATCTTTTTTTGACTCGGTGTTTAACCTATCTATTCACTTACTTAGGCGAGGCTAGGGTGGTAGGTTTAAGTACATTTATTGTCTTTACTTCTGATTGGAGTGGGATGACATTCTGTAGCATCTCAAATTTGGTGATTGCTGTTAGTGATCAATCTTTTCTCTAGAGTCAGATGTACTTATTGGCAGGGAAGACATTACAGAAAAAATGAATTTAAATTCCACGTATAATAACTAATGTGTTCCTGTGTGTATTTGAATGTATTGAAAGGGTTTTTATTTGCATCAGTCTTTCCTGAATCATTAATTAAAGTACCAGGTTGGACACAGCAGATTTCTGTGTGTAAACTTTACAGTAAGTCCTCTGCTCAACTTTTGGTAACAGATCCAGCTTCAGCTTCGGCGAACACATGCAGGCTTGGGGACAGGCAAACCGTCCTCAGTTGAAGATGTTCACCTTCTCCAAAACAAGAGCAAAAAGAACTGGGAGAAAGCCCGAGAGAGGTTTGCTGAAAACTTTCCGGAAACTAAACCTCAGAAAGATGTACCAGGATCTGTGCCTTGGGTAAAAGGAACCGTAGAGTGAAAGTCAGTTACGGAATACAATTCAAGCTTTTGAAAAAGGTTTGGAAACACTTTTTTTATTGCAGATCTTTTCCCTCCAAAAAATTTTAGCACAAGGGAACTGTGTCACAATTTCCCTTTCATGATTCAGAAATGTATAATAAAGAGTGATTTTCAGCTTTTAAAAAACATTGTAAAATTAGTAGTGACTGAATGAAGTTATGCCATGAGTGGACCAGAGTTCATAGGGTACAGATGAGCTTATCAAACTTTATTATTTCATCTTGTCATTGAGATCACCCATATAAGCAATTAACCTATAATGTGGAAGCAGAATTCATACAACAAACTAATTATGTAAATGTACATTTGTCCTTGTCTCCAGATATTCGTTATTTTAAGATGTACAGCAGAAACATCAAACATTTATAAAACCAATTTTGACTATATGCATCCTTGTTTATTTATGCCCTTTATTTAGAGCCTAGATAAAAAAAGTTGGAAAAATTGGGGTAGTGGTGTATAAATTTTAATATCCTTGAAATAACCTAAGTAACATTATTGAAGAACTAATGCGCAGGTAACGTAGAGTAGGAAATTAGTCTTTCATTGTTTTCTTCTGTGAAGAATTCGTCGATTTGTACTGTGAAGAATTCGTCGATTTGTACTGTATACAAAGCGTTCGCGTCTGTTTTGTTCCATAGCTGATATTTACGTATGACCAATTGAGTGGATAATTGAAGTCATCACTTCACTGGCATTTACAGTTTTGATAAGTCCCATTGCTGGCAATGGAGTGATGCCAGAGAAATCTGATTTCTAGTGGGAAAAGATCACCTACCCAAGGCTTCAAATTCAAGATATTTATTGGAAATGCCCTCAAATGCAATAAAAATACTATAACATGGAAAAGTGACCCATCGAACCAATGACTTAAACATACTGGTCTTTGAACTCATGGCCGACCAGAGTTTTCCTGTTTAAATTGGCAAGGCATTAACAAAAGATAACTCACCATATGGGAGAACTGCAGTGCAGCTCTCTGCTTACAGGTGTCGCTGCTCTGCCAGTTGGCACTGTTCTTTCCTTTCTGTTCAGCTCTTCCCTTAGCTTTTCGCTGGGAAATTAATGCTGGAACTAACCCCATTCTGACAGTGAATATAAGCTATAGCTACTCAATCCACAATAAAGAAATATCTTCAAGCTTGAGAAATAAGGAAAGGAGAATTCTGGAAAAATGTATACAGTATGGAAGATAATTCAGAAAGAAAGGCTACCTGTTGGAATTTCTAGTCTAACTGGTACAGAAAGAAGTGGGGTAGGGAAAAGAAAAATTTATTGCTAAAGATGAGACATAGGACCAAATTGTCAAGTCCCTATTGACCTAAGCTAGACTAATTAGAGAACCTGTAATTCCAAATCTGAGCAGAGTTTTTTCTGTATCCTTCCTGGCCACCTAACACATACATATATAAGTATACATTAGACTTGGAGACAACAGGAGTTGCCTATATTATTTTCTGTAAAATGAAAAAAAAAACAAAAACCACTTTTAAATGTGGTTTTGGTACTGGTGCCCTGTACATATAGGACCCCAAAGTAGACTTTACTTCCGGTAGATCTCACTCATAAGATTAGTATATAATTGTATTATAATTCCCATTTTTATTATTAGATTGGGGAAAAACTTTTTCATTATTTTCTTTTGTTAAGAAAATGGAAACTTGAAAATGGTGATAAAAATTGAAATATATGTGATATTTGCTTTATTAAAACTCTTTGCAGATCTAAAGTCTCAGGGCTACACTGTATTGTGGTTAAAACACTGAATATTGCCTGGGTCTATTTCCATCTATGAAATAATAATATTTATATCACATGTCTGTCAAATAGCAAGTGAGCAAATGTATAGAAAAGCGCTCTGTAAACTGTAAAAGTAGTATATATGTGAGCTTCTGTTTGTTTGGAGCATAAATGTGAATTATGTATAATATGGATTACACAAAACTGTTTTGTGTCTAATTTTAAATTATAGTTTATTCACATTTTAAATTTATTAATTTAATGACATGTTTACTTAAGTGGAGCGACAAGTTGCTGAGTATCAAGATATTTAACATTTTATATTTTGCCAGTAACAGGAGAAACTGGCAACATTAGGAACAGAAGAAACCATCATCTTCGGAGTAAAATAACAGAAACTTTTTTAGTATTAAATATCTAGGAGGCACTTATTTTCAAAAAGAGAGGAATTTTTTTTGCTTTTTAAAACAGTTTTACTTTTGATGTTTCATTTTTATTCTAGTTGTGAACTTATTTAGCCACCCATATCAGACACTTCCATGTTTTCATGTAGAAGATTATTTCGAAATTTGGCACATTTTCAAAGAACAGACACAAGGAGATAGAAATCTCAAGGGAAGAAAGCCAAGGGGTGTCAGAGATGGTGTACAAAGGCCATCCTGTCAAGTAGCAGGACAGAGCTGGGAAGTGTTTCTGACCCTAACACCTGAAGCTGCTCTCGGGAAAGGTTGGAAGTATCTGCCCCATCTTCGGAGACCTATAGTGTTCCAGGGCATCACTTAGATCTCTACTCTGAATTTTTGATCCAAAACATTTCATTTTACTTTTTCAGACTTTAAAGTGGAAATACATTTGGATTCCTTAAATGAACCTGTGTGCTGTCTGAATATATCAGGGCCCGACTTTTTCTCTGTTTTTCTGCATTACTATTCTTAGTGCTGGCTTATGGCCTTGTAGTTGCCATCGGAGCAGCCTTCGTCATATTCATGTCCAAAACAGGAAGAAGGGGGTAAGAGAGCAGTATTAGCCTTCATTATTTTTAATCCGGAAAAGAAAAGCTTACTCAGAAGTTGTGCAGTAGATTTCTCCTTAGGGTCATTTGCCAGAACCTGATAACGTGACTACCCACAGCTGCAGGGACGTTGGAAAGGTGGGTAGCAGGATGTTCTCTGTTGACTTAAGCCAGTGTAAACCATCACCTGGGATGGAACTTGTCACTCTTGGATCAAAATCAAAGTTCAGTAACACAGAAGGTGGACAGTGGACATTGAATGGGAAGAGAACTGCCTGCCAGATACCACAACTGTCCATCAGAGGGAACTAGGGGGCTGGTTAAATTGGGATGCAGTCCTACCGTAACACTTTGGAGCCATTCATATGAGCAAAATAGAATTATCTGTACCTTGATTTAGAAGAATATGCTCATTATATTGCTGATTTTAAAAAGCAGGTTGTAGAAAAGTATGTCTATCATCATCCTATTTTTTCCTATTTAACAGTACATACTGTGTTATTAATTACCCAAAGAGTGAGCAATTGTTTCTATATTTGAACTTTAAAGCAGGTATATAATTATGTAAACTGTGTACACACATATATGAGTAGGAATACAGCAGGAAGGTATAGGTAGTAGAGAGGCCTTCAGGGTTCAACACTGGGTATTTTTCTCATTTACTCTTCACGTACCTGCAACTTCTGGTTGTCTTAGCCAGGATATATATCCAACTCAGTCACCTTAAATGCAGTTTATCCAAGACTGAACTGATAGTTTTCTCTAAACTAGTTCTGTTCCTGTTTACTCAGCTAGCAGCACCATCTATCCAGTTGTGCAAAGGAAGAAGGCCTCTTTCCCTTCTACCACTTCTCTCCCCTCTCCAGCTAACTGTCAGCACTCACCTGGACTAGTCTACCAGCTTCCTAACTGGTCTCCCCGCAGTCACTGCTTCCTCCAGTCCATTCTCTTCAGAGCAGACATAGTATCTTTACAACTCCCATTTCATCCTCTCTTGTTTAAATCTTTTCTACTCTGGGGACAGAAAAAAAAAAATTTATTTGCCTTAAGACCTCCCCTGGTCTAACCACGGCCAGCTTTTCCAGTCGTGTCTCCTGCTTGGTCTCTGGGCTCTAGCGTGCTGAACTGTTTTCAGGTCCTCAAACATGCCACCCCCTCACTTAGGGCTGCTTGTGTTAAATGTGGAGTTCTTCCTCCACCCTTTTACCTAGTTAGCACTGATAGATCCTTTAGATCTCTACTGATTCTTCAAGGATGCCTCCTTTCTCTAAACTAATTGCTTTGATAAATGTTTTTGCAAATTCATGTTTCTTTTATTTAGACTATGTTGAGTCACAGTTACATATTCTTGTGTGATTAGTATTTCTCTAGATTTTTCAGTCCTATGTGGGTTAGACCTTGATTTTTCTTGTGACTGCGTTCCCAGTACCTAGCACCATGCCTGGCTTATACACTTACAGACGCAGACTTGAAGAGCAAGATGGGTTTGGGGGAACTGCAGGTGCCTTGATATGTGTGGAGTTTTATGTGAGTGAGGAAACATGGAAGGAACTGAGGTAACAGGATCTAAAGCAGTGGCTTTTGACCATGACCCATGGTAAGAAATACAATTTGTATCACATTAGTATGTGTCTGTGTGCGCATGTATAACAGGTTTTATATATCAGTATTCATGATTAGTTCATTTGTTCATATAATGCACTAATTTTTGTTTTCCAAATCACTGATTTTAACTTCGAAATTGATTTCATAATCTATGAATTGGGTTATAGGGTTGTGTCCTACAGTAAAAAAAAACTTGGTTTTCAGACTTTTTGACAGAATCAATAATAGCATTGCCTTAGGAACTGCAGGGCGTGTGGGTGTGGTGTGGGTGAATGTGTGTGGCAGAGAGGCTAGGATGCCAGCTCTGTTTTCATGCCGGTTACCACACTAAGTCTGATTTACGGTTTAAGCTTCCAGATAGATTTCATAGGGTTTCACTGCTAAAAGAAGAAGGTCAGGTGGGGAGAACTGAGCTGCTTACTTACAGCCATTCTCAATTATGTTAGGTTATGTGGACTTTTTTCTCTTTGATAGTAAGAAATCCCTAGAGGATTTTAAGCAGTAAAGGATCCTTGGTATATTATTTGATAGCAGACTAACTGACTAACTGAAGACACACAGAGTGGAAGCTGCAGACCTCCTTGAGGGCTTGCTCCATTTATCAAATATTTATTGAGCACCCACCAGGTGCTGTACAGACCTGGTGAAGACAGACACTGTTTATCGTCTTCACTGCTGCATCGTCAGTATCTAGCAACAGGATTGGATGCTTATGCAGTACTCAGTGTTTCTGGATGGATGGATGGATGGAACATACGTTCGTGGCATGTTATGCACTAGCATATATTCTTTATTGTTGTTCATACTTATAAATTAGAAATCTGAGACTCAGAGGTTTTTATTTTGCTTGAGGTCAAAAATTTTGCCTGTGTGATAGAGTACCACAGCTGGTTTAATCTTTATTCTTTACAACTCAATGAGCTGATTAAGAGCACAGGCTGAAGAGTTGGACTGACCTGGTTCAAATGACTTCTGTACCATTTATGAGCTGAGTGACCTCTAAAAATTTATTTAAGCCTCTACTTTGATGTCTTCATGCAGTCCTTGGAAAGATTACATGAGATAAGACTGTGGCATTGAGAACGTGTCCTGTGCATGCACAATAAGCCTGCAAATGCTAGTGATTAGTAGTAGTAATAGTATGCCATGCTGCCAACAGCAAAGGAGCAAGCCAGGTTGAAAGATGCGATGTGGTTATTGAAGTTGGAGGATGAGGTGAGCATGTGGATGGGTCATCTTCATTTCCTGAGTTGATGGTAGAAGGCAGGTGTGGACAAGAAGTCTGAGGAGCTGTATTTGTTAATGAACATTAGAGAATGAGCAAATCGGTAGACAATAGACAAAGGGTAGAAGGTATTGTAGGTGACCCTTGTCATCCTGAAAGGAGGGGTGGATTATGCATGACTTTGGAAATGGAGCCACCTGGATAAATGATGGGGAGGTCTAGCCAGGCCCCTCTGTGGGAGCAGATGAGCTACGGGAGAACTCCAAGAACTAGATTTCAGAGACTTAACTAAAGATCTTTCAACAGCATGTATTAATTCAGCAGATAGCCATGATGAGGGAGGGTAATGTAGGCCAGGCACCATTCTAGGCATTCAGGATAGAGCAACAAACAAACCAGACAAGACTCCCCACGTTTTTGGTACTTACATTTATCTTTAGGTGGTATTTGGTAGAGAATATTTAGTAATCACATGAAAGCCTTCATACTTCAAAAAAAGAGGATTAGTTCAAAATAATTTCTCATTTCCAAGTTTTTTCAAAAGCCAAAGCTCTTTGACCAGAGAGGGGAGGTACGCTTTGTTGTTACTGTTTTTTTTTAATGTTTTCAGGTCTGCCTCTAAACCAGACTTCTTTCAGGGAAGTTTTGTAAACTCTGCCTTCAAGGAAGTTTTAGACTTTTTTTTTTTTAAGCTTTTGGATATGTAGAAAGCAGTCAAACCTTATTAAATTTACAACCCTCATTTAATTATGTGTCTCTTCTATTTACCCAAGAGTAATAGTAACTGCCTGCTCAGACATTTGGATTTTGTAATTCTAAATTTAAGCAATAGATTATTGAAGTACAAAACAGAACAAAAGCCCAACATGAATCAAATCCCTAGAAACTGAAGTTGATGAAGAGTAAGTAAATCACAAAGTCTCTGAAGGGTAGGGAGCACACACACTCAGGGGAAGTTAATGTGAGTAGAGGTAAACAATGCTTTCTGTGTGCTGAGTAAGAATAACTTTTCAGGAAATTCTTCCAACAAAAAGCTGGTTTTCTTCATCAGTTTTAAAATGCCATAGTATTTCATTGCCTGGAAAGCAAAAGATAGGGAGAAGTTGGTGGAATATTATTAAATGTATTTAAACATGTGACCATGTGTTACTTAGCTTCCAATTACTAGTAGACTTAAGAGGCCAGGAAGGTTGCCAACTTGTTCATCTGATCATTACTTATCTTGACCAAAGGCCCAGGAGAATATATACTGAAATAATAAAGCTTTCATTAGCTTTTAATGTTTTTCCTTAAAGCATTCATTTTAATATTGTGAAATCAGGTTTCAGAGAATGTCATAATTAAGATTTTCATAAAAAGAAACATTCAGCACTATTTAAATATGTAATGACTCCCAGTGCTATCTGAATTCATTCATATCATAAACCCACTTGAATAGGTTTTAATCTACTTTTACCATGCTACCTTTACATAACCTTAATATATAACACTGTTAAGACCAACTTACGAGCCACACAATATTGTTTCATTATAACCTCACTTTATTAATTAGACATGTTAAACTGGTTAATCCGGACTCTGAATAATTGGTAGCTCTTTTCAAACATCATATTTTTTCTGAAAAGATGACTCTGTTGTCTTCTAAAATGACAATTTGGCAGGAAAAGTATTCGGATAGGTTTCGATGTGTTTACTTGTAAGGTATTACTTTGTAGTCACAACTCACAGTGAGTTTTGATTATAGCCGCTCATTGGTAAATCAAGTATGAAATTCTCGTTGAAGGCATATCGGGCGCTAAGCTGGCAGTTGGGGCCCATCGGCCTCGTAAAGCCCAAGGGCCAGGCTCGAGATCCTGGGCTGCAAGAACTACCAAAACAAGCAAAAACAAATGAAGTAAAAGTGCTGCTTCTCCTTCCTTAAAAGAAAAAAAATTTTTTGATAGGAAAAAAGAGATTCTATCACAAAGGAAAACTACTTGGTAAAACTTTGTGACTTTTTGCAGCTACTCTCAGGAACTATCCCAGGGAACCTGCTCTTTCAAGGGCCTTTGAATTGGTTTTGCATTCCCATTCAGGGAAATAAGACAAATAGAAGTCATAGGTAATAATTTTAAAGTATATGTCAGAGTTTGCCTAAATATCTTAATTTTACCCTGTAAGGTATGTATTAGCCTTATGTTACTGATGAAGAAACGAAGTTACAGTGTAAAGTGGTTGTCAAGGTGACTGACAGAACATACAGGAAGCTAGATTTTAATTCACATTTGACTTCAAATCTTGTTCAACTCTGTATACATCACTGGCCGCCCTGGTCAACAGCACACACATTTACTAACCTCAGAAATCTGGATGACTGATTTTCCCCCAGAGAAATCCTTCACATATGGCATCGAGTATCTGTTTAGCACTGTCTGAGAGGGGAAGATGGGGAGCCCTGCCAGTGTATTGACTTCCGGGGAAGAAGGGTACCTCATCATGCGCATTCCTTTCTCACACATACCACCCCACCCCCAGACCTCTGCCAGAGGCTGTAATGCCCCTGCCCACTACCCAAAGATTCTACATCCTAATCCCAGGAAACTTTCAGTAGGGTTGCAGATAGAGTTAGGTTCACCAGCTGACCGTAAGATGAGGAGAGCATCCTTTAGATGTGGAGGGAGACAGTGATGCAATGTGAGAAAAACTGGCCCTTGGTGGGTTTAATGAAAGGAATCATAAGCCAAGGAATGCTGACTGCCTCTAGAAGCTGGAAAACGCAAAAATGAGTCTCTCCTAGAGCCTCTAGAAAAGCTTGGAGCCCTACCTTTGAGATCCATTTAGAATTCTGCAGAACTTGAAGATAGTAAGTTTGTTTTTAAGCCACTGTTATTGGTAATTTGCTACAGCAGCCATAGGAAAGTTCCTCTAGGAAAGCCGGCTGGCCTACCCTCAGCATCGAACTTGTGGGTAGGAAGGAGCCAACAGCAGCCCACGCCTGCTCGGCAAGCCCTCAGGCCCAGGGTACAGAGCTCCCAGCCCCGCCAAAGAGGGGGCTGGAGGGGGCTGGAGGGGGCCAGCGCTCGGCAGAGTGGGATTCGAGGGGATTTGAGGATGGCGCTCGAGGCTGCCATCAGCTACTTAGCAGCTGTGTGGTCTGCAAGTGACTTCACCTTGTTGAACTTCTGGGCCTCATTTGTAAAACATGGGAAAGTCATTGCCCTCCCTGCAGTGTTGTGAGGACACAAGTAGAGCAGGAGGTTGTGCTGGTGACCGCTGTACACAGTAGCAGTTCCAGCTAGTGAGTCTGCTAGTGCCTCAGTGCTGTCCAAGTTCGCTACACCACTATTATTAGTAATAAGTATACCTGTGACTTTAAACACCTTCAGAATCTGCAGTTAAGAAAATCAAACAGAGCATTTGACTCAGATGAAGATATTTCACTTTTTTAATGTAATTATGGCATGAGATCAAAAAAACCTTCAATGATCACCTCATCCATATTCTAGACAAGCAAATTCAGGAGGAAGCAGCATTTATTTACTTGTTCGTCTTGGTTGGTATCTGCCCCTCCACTTTTCACCCCCAACCTGTGCTGGCCAGAGCCACAGACTTCATTGCTGAGCTACCAGGGTGCACCTGGAAATTAGTACTCTTTAGTGAGTCCATGGCAGCAAAGCAAAATAAAACAAAGCCCAGTGTTCGCAAGCCTCTCTGAAACATGGAAAACATCAACAGCTATTTATAGTAGAAACTCAGCCCAAACCAAGCCAAAGCTGCGTTTTCTCCAACTTCCAAGGGTGACAACATAGGGTACATAAATGCCTAAACTCGTTTGTCACTGCTTTGTTTTGCGCAAACCCCTCCTCCATGCCAAATTTCAACCTAAATAAATGACTGATCACTTAGGAGGTGGTTGGCTTTAAGGCACTGTCTGCACCTCAGTTCTAACCATCCAGCTCGCCACTGCTTGCATTGCTCTCAAAGGCAGCTCCTGGGTGGTGCTATCAGCAAGCCCAGTAACATCAATCAGGAAGCCCAGCCTATATGGTCAGGGCATGCCACTGTCACCAAACGGTAGCAACAACTCTGTGAGCAAACTGTCTTAGAGAGGCCACTGCAACCCCTCGAACCCACCACTGCATTTTCAGATCCCACCATTTAGCTGACATTAGGATGCCAGATTGGCTGGCTGGTTCTGACAGCCCCAGCGCTTTGCCAGGTGCGCCAGCAGAAGCCTTCAACGCCAAAAGGCAGCATATCTTCTGGGATGGCTGGAGTCAGGGGAGCTACCATTAGCCCTGTCCCTGGTAACGGACAAGTCACTCAAGGACCCATTTTTCTCCGCTGTCCAGTTATGGAGTTGGACTGGGTAAGGGCTACATTTCTAAGCTTTTCTGGCAGTGGGATCAGTGCCTGTGTTGGAGGTTTTGTTTATTTTAATAAGGAAGCCTCTGGTGAGAATCATTCATTGGCAAAATTAAATTTTATTTTTAAAAATCAATTCCTGCTTGGTATAAAAAAATTACAATGCAGTAGAAAGTATAACAATAAAGTAGAAAGTAAAATACCTTCCCTTAACTGAAACTAGCATCAATCAGCCAGACTAACTTCTCATCTTTTCAGCAGGCTACTCAAGTTCTCACTAGCCCATTCATAAGCTTTTTATTCATTAGCTTTTTATTGTAATGGTTCTAACAACTAGTTAATAAATTGAACATTTGTATGAGTTATTTTTCTTGTAAAAATTTCAAATAGCTCAGTGTATAAAATCTACATGAAGTAAAATGTCAATACTTAAGAAAACATACCGTTATTAAAGTAAAAATTGAAAAGGCTAAATGAAATAAATAAAAATGTTAATGGCAGCTTTACCACAGTGACAGAACTTTGGCAATTTTTTTCTGCTATTCATCCTAGATTCCTTGTGTTACTTGCATAATGAAACCAAAAATAGTTTTAAGTACTGATAATGACAGACTAGAAAAATTGATTGGATTCAAACCTAACAGCCCAATAACTGACACTAAATCTTTAGTGACTAAACAGCTTTTTTAAAACAGTACTGATATTTTTAAGCTATTTCTTTTTTTTAGAACTCTACTCAGAATTACAAATAAATGAGAAAATTAATAATGGGAAAGCTAACTTGTGGAAAACACATTGATTGTTCAACACCTCAAATATTTATTAAGCATCTATTGTATGCTAGGTATTGTGGGTGTAGAGTAATGAGTGAATCAACTTTGGCTTAGAACATTTCCTTTGGCTAAGTTGAATGTTAGGCAGGGAACAGTTGGGAGACAAGGACAGAAAGATAAACCCCAGATGAATGGTAAGTGGGACCTGAACTTGGCATGTGGCATCAGAAGGACGACAAATGTGCTATTTCGTAGAAAGTCTCAATAATTAGGGGCCTGGGATTCAGTGAGACTGGAGTTCAAAGCCTGTGCCTTTAGTCACTGTGTGAAGGAAAACATTTTCAACTCCCTTGAGCCTGTCTCATCATCTACAAGATGGGCATAAGAGCATTTATGTCATGAGGTTGCTATGTGATAGGCAAGCATTTTGCAAAGCATTTAGCACAGCCTTGGCACACGGTGAATACTCAATACATGTGAATGTCACTGAATGTACTACCTGGAATTGGAGTTAGGAGGGAAATAGCAGCCCAGAGATAGTACAGCAGTTAGGAGCATGACATTTGGAGGTAGAGACTGGAATTGTATCTCAACTGGAGAGATTAATGTCTTTATTCTACAAAGGTACTTAACCACTGTTTCCTTAGTTGTAAAATGAACCTAGTATTAATACCTCCCCATAGAGCTTCTAGAATAAAGTAAGATAATACACATAAAGTGTGCAGTATGTGCCCGATACATTTTAAGAACCCAGTAAATGTTAGTCACAAGTGAGAGGTAGAGGTGCAGAGTTGAATACATTTGCCCTTTCCTGTAGTGGCAGGATATGACATTAGAGGTGAAACATACACTAGACATACAATGGATATGGAAGGAAGACCCAGGAAAAACACTCAAGAGTTGGAAGTTGGAGATAGTCAGGAGTCCCTGGCACAGATGTGATTATTTTAGCTTTGCAGAGATATCTGAGCCAAGACAGCGCAGACTTTTGCCCAAAGAAACAATCAAATCCAGAATAGAGGTGGTTCTATGATAGTCAGGACCCTTCAAAAGGTGTCACAGGAAAAAAATAGCAAGGAACTGTTAAGAGATTAGAGTTGTAATCCAAAATAACTATGAACCAAGGTTGGACCTTGTTCTTTAGAAAAGATAAAAGACAGTCTTAGGACAATTGGGAAGTTTTGATTAGAGGGAATTGTTTATCCTTAGGTGTGATACCCATAGTTAATCATGTGGGACAATGTCTTTATTCTTAGGAAATACTGAAATCATTAAGGATGGAATGTCATGCATGTATAGGGTGGAGGGAAGAAAAATATAGCATAATGTTATCAATTATTAAATCCAGGTGAGTTTTTAAGGGTATATTTTTGTACTTGCCTTTCATCTTTTTGTGAATGCTTGAAAAATTTTTCACTATTAAGAAAATGAGAAAAATTTCTGGAGGAACTTGTCTACATCAGGAAAAGTCTGGAAGAAAAGTTTCCACCTAACAGGAGAAATTTCAAGAGGGGAGAGATTAAGCGAAATGAAGGCTGAAAATCATTAAAATCAGTCATTGAGAGATTGTGTTGGCTTTGGGAGAGTCTAATGTAGTATGGAAAGCTGACCATAGAGGAAGGAGTAAATGGGTAGGAAGTACAGGCAGACTGGACTCTCAGATGCTAAGTCAACAGCTTCAAGGTTGGGGATACAGGGAAGGCTGACTATCACTAAGGGAGAGTAAGCCTGGGGAAAACAGGAAGGAACCAGAACGAGACAGGAAAAGAGGACCGCCTAATGCAGCAGAGGCATGTGAAAACAAAGGAGGAAATGGCCTCAGGTGGCAGGGACACCCCCTGGAGGCGTACAAGGAAGCTCCTAGCAAAAAGGGGATGCGGTCCTATCTTACTAGTAGGGGGAGGCAGGATAGCAAGAACTTAACTACCACTCGGCCTGGAAGGAAGTTGGTTGAGGCAAGAAAGGTTTCACTTGGTACCTTCGGGCAAGCTGGGGGAGGGCACGGAGGGCTGCTCGGGCCTGGCCTCATGCGATGAAGCGCAGCAGATGCTGAGGGTATAGGCCCCTTTTCAGCGCCTGGTACTGGGGCAAAGACTCAGGCTTACTCATTCGGAAGCGAGTAAATCGCTTTATCGTTTCTCTAGGTGCCCTGAGTAGTTGATGGGCACATGAGGCGATGGTCTTTGTTGTGGGGAAAAAGCTGCTCTCTACAAGTCACAGGTAAAGGGAGGCCACGGCTCCGTGTGATGTAGGTTCCTGGCGCTGCCCGAACTCTCGTTCCCACAGGCAGCCTCCACACTGCCGCCCACTAAACAACGGCAAAAGGCCATGGAACTTCAAATCCCAAGCACTCCAAGAGCAAAAGTGGTTTTTGGTTGTGCTTTGGTTTGCAAAGAGTTTCTAAAGGCCCCCACATTTGGAGACTCGGATTCAGCGGGGCGGCAACGGGCCTGAGAGCCAGAGGAGAGACGCTGGTTCGCCGGCCGGACTCGGGGTTGTGTTAGCACCGGGGGGTGGGGACGGTCCAACCTACAGGAGGACCTTCGTGATTATGGGGCCGTTCCGCTCTCCCTCGGGCTCCTCTTTGAGCCGCGCACTGGTCGAAGTCCAGGCGCCTCCGCGGCGACCTGCGTCCCGCAGCCGCGCCTGCAGCGCCTCCCTTTCGGCCTGCAACTCCCGCCGCGCCTGGGCGGCCGCGCGCTCCTCCTCCTGCAGGGCCCTGCGTCTCCGCTCCAGGGCGCGCTCGCCCTGCTCCACGGCCGCCTCGCGCCGCGCCAGCTCGCGCTCGCGCAGGCTGCAGCGCAGGGCCAGCGCGCCCATCTGCTCCAGCAGGCGTGCCCAGTCGCCCTCGGCGGCCGCGGCGGGCCCAGGGGCGGTGGCCGGCGGACCGGGGGCGGCGGGCGGGGAGCGGCGAGTGTCGCTCTTCTCCAGCTCCCGCCGGTGCACGCTCCTCAGGTGCTTCCACAGCGCCGGGGTGCCGGCGTGGAAACCCGGGCCGCGGCTCACCTGCTCCCCGCACAGCCGGCAGGTGGCCCAGTGGCCCGCCGCGTGCCCCGGGCGCGCCGGGGCCAGGTGAAAGTACCCCCAGGCCTCGGAGTATGGCGCCCCCAGGCGGCCGGGAGGCGCCGGCGCCAGGCCTGGATACGGGCCGTCCAGCGCAGCAGTGTTCTCTGGCCCGCGGGTCTCCTCCATGGCCAAGGGCGGCTCGTCGCGCCTCATTCTGTCCGCAGCGTCTGCACACCGAAGGCAAAGGGGTAAGACGGCAACTAAAGTATGTGTACACATATGCATACAAACCCAAACACACCGCCTCTGTGGCGGGTTCGCAAATGAGGAAACCATGCCACCTTTCATTCCAGATTGAAACCCGGATGGTTTGGGGAGATGCCTGGGTTTCTTTTTCACTATTGATTCTTTTCTTCAGGGGAAAAATGCTAAAATGCCTTGGCCTTCTTTCCCTGGCTGGAGACATCAGATGGGTTCCTAGCTTATAGAACATGCACTAAAAATGGGAAGTCAAGGTTCTTAAATGGTTAAGAACTAGCTAAAAAGTGCTGTTTGTATAAATTAGTTTTAAATAGTCTCCATCGCTCTACCCCCTCCACCAAAAAAGAAATTTACTGTTTTTTCTCCAGAATAAAAGTGAGGTTCTCCTTTGGATTCTTTCAGTGTTGCCATGCAAACTTTAGAAACAAGTGAAAAAAAAAGAAGCTTTGGGAGTGAAAAATTTGTTTCTTACACTTTATGGGCTGCCATGCCCAGGAAACAGGCTTTTAAAAAGCTTTCAGTGAGGGAACTTTTTTCAAGATAAAAATAACTTTGCTTTTATGATTTTAAAAATAATGTGCTTTTAAGAAAATTGGCCATACTGAAAGCCATTACAATGTTTTTTAAAATGCACACTCAGGAAGTAACAATATGCAAAACAGCTTTTTAAATTTTTACCTTCAAATCAGATGGTGGGCCATGTCCTGAGAGCCTTGGGGTCATTGCTTCAGGGTTTCCAGACGGCCCAGGTTCTCAGGTAGAAAGACTTCAGAGTTCTGAAGAACCCTCAGCAGTGCTGGGAGTAAATTTAGGAGGCAGGCTGCAGAGTGAAAGAAATTCAGTCAAGCAGCCTAACGATAAATACTAGAAATACTAGCTATTGCCATGCCTTCCTGTTCATTTTTTTCTGACTCGCTCATACTGAGTGATGAAACAAAATTACTTTTCTTTATTGCTCATCCCAATCAAGTGGCCTTCTCTATATTTGCAAGAGACAAAGCCTGGTCAATACTTTTCATTAAGTTAGAAGAACAACAGCTTCTTGCTTTGTCTAACAAAATATCTGTTAAAGGACTCCAAAGGCAAGGTGACGACTACCATTGCAGACTAGGGAGATAATTCACCACTGCAGTAACTTATCAAACGAGGGGGATAGAAAAAGGTGATTTTATTCTTTAGGAACACAAAAGACCGAATGCGATTCTAGAAAATTTTGCTTTGGAAGTTTAAAAATAAGAAGAGAACACATGACAGACTTTTGGTGGCCATCTGAGAACTTATGTCAGGGGAAAATGAAGGCCATGCTAGGAGAATGGTGCACCGCGAGATAGGTGATGCCCACTTGGACAGGTGTTGAACCAGTCGCAGGGGAGATGATAAAGTTCCAGAATCACTCTTGCAACTCCAGCATGACTGATGACAAAGATGAAAACAGAAAAAATAAGTTGATAATATAAGTAGCATTTAGTGTAAGCTTTTAATTCAGTTGCTGATAGTTTTGTTCCAGCCATATTATAATGTTCTAAACCTCATTATTGTTCTTCTTGCCAGGCAGGTTCACTCAGGATCAGGCATAACAGTTAATGTCTCTCTCATGTTAAAAGAGAAATACTAGAAACACTAAAAAAAAAAAAAGTACTAGGACTCTTCTAATATACGAAATAGCTATTTTCATATCTTCTGAGACAATAGATATTGATTTGAACACAGTTCCTCATGATGACCAATTAGTATAAAAGGTCTTTTTAAATATCAAAGATTAGATTTCCCCTAGATATTTATGAAATCGCTACAGTCCCCAAAGCAGGAGTGGTAGGATTAGGAGGGTAGTGAGAGACCACCTTGAAGCCTAATTTTTTTTATAGTCAGTAAACATGGTTCTGTAACATTATGTTTAGTAAAGAGAACCATGTTTTAGTCTTAAAAGGATATTTTGTTATACCATTTCCTTCTATATTTCTTTACAGAGTTCCTTTAAAAAAAAGAAAGATCATTACCAGACATACAGAAAGTGGAGCGAAGTAGCATAATGAATATATTTATAAATGAAAAAAAGATTTAACATTTTTCTATACTATCAAGACTATTGTTTTACATTCTTGAGCCGTTTGTTGAAAATTGCACCTAACCTGTCTCTTACCTGTGCTAAAGCCTGAGTGAAATCATTACTGATAGGCTTCTAAAAATGCCAGGGGTAACAAATAACTGTCATGCTTTACCTCCCTGCAAGATGTCCCTGGCTTCCTTCAAAATCTGGGATGCCCAGAGGAGGGCCACATGCACGAATGCCATCTGCTATAAAAGTAAAGGTGGAAACAAGGGTGAGAAGCACTGATTTTGATGTCTCAATCCTCGAGACTTTAGTGGAGAGGCCTCATCTGAGCCAGGGGCGAGCAGCAGCATCACAAATGTCGGCCAGGAGGGTGTCACCCCTCTGAGAGCAGCAGAGGGACATCCTCGCCTCGGCAGGCCTTTGCTCTCGGAGGTCTTAACCAGTGGAAGGCAGCACGGTTCAGAACTGCCTCACCTTCTCCGTCCTCCACAACAGATATGTTCTGACTCAATATAATCTTCTGGTCAAACTCAGTATCTAAAGGGGACTAGCAGTGTGTAGTCACAGGTCGTAATGGCCTGCCTAGCTGAACCACCCCTGTGCTCATTTCAACCAAGGGGGAGAAGCCTTCTACTTAGCCATCTAGGCCTGGAAAGAAACCTTAGACTCTTTGGCCACAACCCCACTACACAAAGAGCTCTTACAAAGTGACAAGAAAAGGACAAACAACCCAATAGAAAAGAGGGCAAGAAATATGAGGCCTACGACCTAATAGCAAAATCAATTGGCCAGGAAATTTGTGAAAAGACATACCACATCACTTACATTCAGGCAAGTGCTATTAAAATAACAATAAAGCCTCATTTCACATCCATCACACTAACAAAAATGAAGAGGTCTGTCAACCAAAGCTAGAAAGAAGGCCGAGAACAGAGTATGTTCGTGCATTTCTAGTGGACCTGTGAAGACTTTTAGGAATGCAATCTGGCAGTTTCTTTTAATTAAAAATAGAATCAGGGTTTTCACTTCTAGGACTATTCTTTAGAACTAAAAGTCCTAATATGTCATGTCCTGTGCATTAGGATGTATTTAGAATAGCAAAAAGGAAACAAAGGAATGCTTATCAGTAGGGTTGAGGCTGGGTGGATAATATATGGTCATACCAGGGAATAGTATGCAGTTATTAAAAAGGGTGAATTGGAGCTCTAGATGACCTAGAGAGATTTTTGGAGGAATTGTTCAGGGAGAAAAGCAAAGTGAAGAAAAGTATACATAATGTGACCTCATTTTTATTAAGAAATCTATAGATCTATATGGGATATTTATATCTATCATCAATGAAGAGAAATAAGGAAGGAGACACACTGTGGGTTGAGGAAGATGATAGGTGATAAAGGAGGGAGGAGAAGAGGTGAGCACAAAAAGAAAAAGGTACCCAAGACAAAATACATATGATCATGCGTATACATTCAGGTAGATTATGTTTATGGCAGGAGCTATACATAAATTTTAAAATGATCTGAGAAAACAGTCCTCAGGTGTGTGTAAGCTCAAGCAGGGCTAGGCAGCCTTCACTACAGAGGCTGGAGGGGACAGTCCTGTGGCAAAGTCCATTGACGGCTCCTCAGGGATCCTCATGCAGTGTGCAGCCATCTGATCCTAGAGGGAGGCCAGCGTGCAGGCTGCTCACTGTCTCCCTGTCAGGGGAGACGTGCTCTGCCCACACAGAAGGAGATTCTATATGCAGCGGAGGTGGAGGACTTCAGGGAGGCCAGCTCACCTCACTCCCTCCCTGGCACAGAGCAGGTACTCGGGACACTGCATCAATGGAATGAGCCTCACTCTATGTTTCCTGGCTTCCCAGAGTCTCCATCCCCCCATCTGTAAAGGGAAGTGATAAAAATATCTGCCTCTAAACTGGTACAATGCAAATGATCCCAGTATTGGACTCTCCGAAGCTATATAAATTCAAGGCATGAGCAAAAAGAAGCTACCAGTAATGACTTTTCAAGCCACACTAAGATCTTAGTGGCTAAAAGGCAGCCCTGCTTTTCTCTGACATTCTGTTTTTCAAGACTGTGGATAGTTTAAGTTGGAAGACTTCTCCTGGGGATTTTGAATTAAAAAAAAAAAAAAAAAGTCATGGATGCATCTCCCCATCCCTGCTCCCACCCCAACCAAATAATTTCCACTTCCTAAATAGATCTTCATGCAAAATAGGTTGCTCATGACTCAGATAGAAGGTGAGTGGGAGATCTGGCTAGTTAGAGCCCTGTGATATGCACTCCTTCTTTACCAGGTACCCAACAAAACACACATCTATTAACTGTATGGTTAACTAATAAGAAGAAAATGAAAAATAAGAGCCCTCTTAATTTTTTCTTAAACCATTTTGAAACTACCAGAAAGGTACCAGTGAATACAATTATTTTGCTTACATTGATTCATTCCATCCACTCTCACTCAAATGCTCCATGTGCACCTGCTCAGGGTCACATGCTTGCCTGACCTACAGAATCACAAGGAGAGCACCCCACAGACCCTGTGCACTGGATGCTCATCATCTGGCAGAAAGAGATGCTTCTCACAGTTGTTCTGATGCTCCTGGTAAAGGTCAGAGCAGTGTTCACTTGTGAGGGAGAGGAGAGGGTGGGCCTGGGGCCCTCACCCAAACGTGCATACTGCTCCCTCAGCATCCTTTCCCCAACTCCCTCACGGTACAAAATTCACAAAAATATTACCACTAATGCTGATTTTCATAGAGTTCCAATCCTTTAGTCATATAACTAGGCTTCTATGCTTATATTTTATAATTATTATTTCATTTTATTTTTTTAAGAGGAAGGAAGGCAGAGAATGAAGGCAAGCAGGCAGCAGGCAGGAACACGAGAGAGAGGAAGCATTTTATTTACTTAGTTGATCCCCCTGTCCTCAGTCCTCGAACCTGGGTCCTCGGGCTCTACGGACTGTTCCCAGGGCGAGGGCTTAACATTCAAGCCACCTAGGTTCATGTAAGCTCATATTTTAAAACAAAACTTCTTGAAGCCAAAAGCACTGCTAGCATGACATTAATGTTTGAATATAATTTCAGAGGGGAGAAAGCTGAAAAAATGTAGATTTTAGCTATTTCATGGAAGTGAAGATAGCATTATTGAGAGCACATGTCTGAACTCTACTATAGTGAGTTTCGTTTCAGTGTCCAATACCTGGAAGGGAGGATAAGACATCTAAGTCTGTGGAAGATAATGACAAATGCATAAATTACCCCTGTATCTGAATCTATTCCTGAAGAAATTCTATTCTAATAACCTATCAAACTAAAGCCCAGATTTCTCACAGGATCTCTGAATACCAATATAGAGAATAAGGGAAGAGATAAAAAACCGGGATGGAAAAGTTGTGTAATATGGTGTATAGACACACAATGTATGACTGTTAATTGAGAATCTTCCTATAAACCACCCACTAAAGTTAATTTTATTATTTTAAATTTATGCTTGTACACATATAAAATATTAGCCTGGCTAACGGCCACAGAACCAGGCAATGTTCTCTAAAGGAAATAACAAATGAATTACAGCTTTATTTGTCCTTCACATCAAGGCTATAATCACTTCAGTTGTACTAATCCAGTAGTTATAAACAAATACGTTTAAGTTGAGCCTGTATCTTAGGTGAGAAATTCACTTGAATAGGAAATCCACACAGATTCATGTGGAAACACTAAAAATGTTTTTGTTATTTCATTCCCCAGTAATTTTAATCAAAGCAGAATATAATAATTAAAATAATTAGCCTTTACAGCTGACATCAAGGAAACCACAATTCATTTGTTACCCGTCCATCTCTGTTAAAATAGTCGTTAATTGCTATTTATAAAGAGATACAATTAGAAAAATTAGTCTGGAATCACCAGATTTAAGGTTTAAAGTTAAAAAGCAAATAAAAATGTCTTTAAACAGTAAAATGTGGATACCTGACTCAGGGAATAACAGGTTAAGTGTGAAAAAGTTCAAAACAAGGTTACACATGGACTATGAAAAAATGCACTGAACTCACACCTAATTATCTGGTGATCAGAGATAGTCTCTAAATGTGATAAGACAATTTTTTTGATACTTCTACCATTAGTTAAAGGACTCAGAAACACCCTCTATTAATGCATTTTTTAAAATGAAAATTATGAAGTATTCTCCAGTAGAGTGGACCTTCATTTCAGGCCTGCATTACTTAGTACACATGTTCCTACAAAGATGGGCGGTGATCCATTTTATCTTGTAAAATGTGTAATTTAAGATAAATTAGAGGGATTGAAAACTGCCCTTTGAACATAAACAATATAGTTGTGAATTGCTTGGCCTTTTTACACATTGTTTTACACTTTTTACTGTCAGTTGCCTCAAGGTACTTTTGGCCAGAAAAGGTGTACACAAATAATACATGAATTAGTGAAACATACAGAAGATAATTACCCTAATCAGATCAATGGATTAAGCTTTTCCTCTAACAGTTCCTCTTCAACACCGTAACTTTGGAGTCTTGTAGGCTAATTAGAAAAGTGTGAATGGTGGCAGGGATTTCTATTGTTTTTCCAAGGAAAGTAACTTTGCTTGATAACCTTTGGGCATTTGGTAATTAAACAAACTGCGCCTTTATACTCCGAAAGGATGAGAAAATTCTTTTGTTCCAGCTGGGCTGAGGTGGGGTAGGGATCCTGTGTGAGCATCTGGCTTGCGTTTGGTTCTCCTCCTCAGACTGGGAAAATCTGAGATCTCAGAGAGGGCGCACACGACAGGGCACCCACTTGAACGGTTAAAAGAGTGGCTTGCATGGCAACTTTCATAAAGGTGATTCCCGATATTCCCAAATCATATTTTTTGAAGGGACACTATAGCAAAGGGGCCAAAAAGGAGGCGATGAAAGAAATTAAACGGGGCCTTTACGTAGAATCCTGGATCCAAACGCATTTTTCACAAGGACAACCTGACCACAGCGAAGGGCAGGTCAGACACTCGGTCCACAGGCAAGCCTGTGACAACACCAGGCTGCAGTGCTTGGGTCTCCGCGGCCCAGAGCTCCCGCAGAGTCACTTGGCGCCACATCGCCAGCCACCGCTGGCCGGGCCCTGGGCAACATCCAGCCCTGCCCACTGCGACCCGTTCTGGCCCGCAGCGCCACGACCCCACCCCCGGGCGCGCACGGCCCGGCCCATGTGGGGCCCCCACTCACCCTCATCACCCCGAAGCACAGTGGGAGCTGGAGACGGGCTGGGGGTCAGGATCAGCGAGCTCCCTCCTGGATCCTCGCAGACATTTTGTCTTGTGCGGAAATCTCCCTTAAAGACACAGTGCTCGATTCATGTGTCTGGGGGTGCAAGGGGTACCTGATGTCTGACCTGTCCTTAAAAGGGTCGGGGAAGTCACTCCTAACCCAGCAAGCTCCACAAGCGACAGACTTGTGTTTGCCAAGGTTAAAAAATGATGCAATCGTTTAGCAAATTTTTTAAATGTAAATTTTAGGGTTTTTTCTTTCTTTTTGCATTTTCATTAACCTTCCAAGACCTGGATTCCCAGTGCTTGAGTCTCTGAGTGTAGTTTTCATCCTTTCAGATTCAACGTGTGTGAGGCCACATGTTTTTAGAAGAAATCCCCAGAACCAAGGTCTGGATTGATCAAGGCAGGGCTTGTTGGTGTTCATTAAAAAGTAATAACATTAGCATGGCGTATCAGTCAGATTTTGATATATTATTAGGTGACAAACAACCAGCAACTCAGTGATTTACAATAACAAAGATCAATTTCTGGAGCAAATTCTGCCAGCTGCAGGCAGCTTTGTCTCTGCTCCACCAGTTTGTTTTAATCTGGCTCCAGAGTGAAAGATCAGCTTTTCTGAACATACTCAATGTGTGCTGGAAGCAATCTTGAGGAAGGAGGAGTCCTGATTTTATTCCCATTATATATATACACACACAAACATATATATACATGTATGTGTACACACAAACATATATATACATATATATGTACACACAAACATATATATACATGTATGTAGATACATTGTCTCTGTGTATGTCTATTACATATACACTCCCACCGTGGCTGATTTTTCAGCTACTAACAGTTTAACAGGTGACTTGCTAAGTTTCTGGAAATGTAACAGTCACCTCTTAAAAACCACTGTGACTCTGCTAATCTGCTCTTGAAACTTAAAACAGCTAACGCATGCTGTAGGCCTCTATTCTGCTTATATTCTGTTGGCCAAACCGAGTCTCATGACATAGCCTTCTGTCCATGCCAGGACAGAGAATATCCAATTTTACAAGTCACATGACAATGGCAGTGATTGCATAATCCTCTTTAAAGAAGGACAGACAGTAACTTGTTAGGGTAATGCAATCTACCTTATGGCTTTGGTTCAAGTAATTTTTTTTACATTATTTTTTCTATAAATGAGAGTTGCAAATTCCATCAAAATCCTTACCATTTTAAAAGTGGTTTCAGAAAAAGCAAGTTGGGTGTCTTTAAAGGGATAATTTTGCAGTGTGAAGGTTAGCTACTTGGTTAATACTTTTCTTCTTATCCAAAAGGACACTTAGAACTGTGGACACCTGATGAAAACAAAAGTAACTAGTTCACATGAATCAGTTAAGACCATCTCTTATTCATGGTTTAATTCATAAATAAAATTTTGAAGTTTATTTCATCTGGCATTCCTTTTAACAAGAGCTTTTATTACTTTGAGTACCTTAAAAAACCATTTGGCTCTAAATTGACCATGTAATAAGATATATATATTTCCATTAGTTCCTAGAATTTATTTTATTTTATTTTATTTTTTTTAGTAAGTGCTGGTTATGGACAAAGCATAATCCTAAACCTGAGTGAAAGTCTAAAGTTTCAAAAGACCGTTTTTGCCCTTAAGAAGATTATACTCAGTGGCATGCCATAGCAGCCTAGTGGTCTGTTACACTCTGGGTGCAGTCCATATACATCCTAAGGTCCCAGGTTCCAGACCTGGGACCAGAGCAGAAAAACCAAGATGAACAACTGAATAAATAAAGTACTGCTTTCTCCTCTCTCTTCGTGCCTGCCTACTTGGTTTCATTCTTGCCTGTACCTTTCCTTTAAAAAAAAGTTATACTCAGAAGGGACTGTGAGGAAGGAACACGAGGAATGCAACTCTATAGAGGGAAAGGCCAGGAAGCAGATTCTCTCCTAGAACCTCTGTGGGAGATCTTGTTGACACCATGCTTTTGGCCCAGTAGAAGTGATTTGGGGTTCTGGTGTCCAGAACCTCAAGGGAATAAATCTGTGCTGCTTTAAGTGACAAAGAAAAAGAAAAGGAAAAGAGAAAAATGATTGCACTTAGATGGTAAGACAAATGCAACTCCAGAAGAAAGTAAAAAATGATGTAAGAAGAAAGATTTAGCTGACACACTAAATTGAGAACAGGTACATTTTCTTGAAAGTGGCAGCATTTAACCAAGACCTGAAAAAGGTTAGGATTTGGACCCTGGAATTCTGTTTATTATCCTAGTGTTCTGGATATATTTTTAAAGTCCATAGAAAAAGATCCAGTCTTTTCTGAGTTTGAGTCAATGCTTAAACTTTCTTAGCAATAGAAATACTTTTCTAGAAGTTTTAAATTTTAGATCACATTATAAAATAGGTCTCCAGTATCTAATAACTTTCTTTGCCTCAGATTCTTTGTTCATGTTTCAGTAAGTTAAACGCTCATCTGTTCTTGTTTTGGTAGTGGCACTTTCCTCTGCTGTCTGTCTTTAATAATAAATAACATTTAATTTTTATTAAAGAAATTCTTTTCTTTTCCCTTTTCCTGGAAGTTGGCAAAACATAAGGACCTGCATTTCATGGATAATGAAGAATGTTTATTATTCAAGTTCTTGCTGTCATCTACTACAGTTGTCCATTACATCCCACAGTGATTTTATTGTGGGACCCAGAAGACCATTCTCCTATCTCTTGGTGTTGTGAAAATCTCTAGATCCCCCGCATGAATGGGTCCTTTTAACCCTGTGGGTATTGTGAATCAAGTAGTGGACGGTTTCCTTGCTCCAGCTAGTAGACTGTCTAAGAATCAAACATGGAATACCTATTCTCTTCATTTCCTAGGGCTGCTGTGACGAAGTACCATGAAACTAAGTGACTTAAAGCAACAGAAATTTGTTCTCTCACAGATTTGGAGGTTAGAGTCCAATATTATGGCATCAGTATGGCCATGCTGCCTTTGAAACCTGAAAGGGAATTCTTCCTTGCCCCTTCCTGGCTTCTGGTGTAGTCAGCAATCCTTGGCTTGCTGTTACATATCTCTGATCTCTGTCCCAGTTGTCACATGGTGTTCTTCTGCATCTGCCCAAATATCTCTCTTCTTTATAAAAAGACACCAGTCACAGTGGATTAACCTCATCCTAATACCTCATCAAAACTTGATTACATATGCAAAAATCCAGTATCCAAGTAAATTCATATTCATAAGTATCCAGGGTTAGGATTTCAACATTTTTTGGGGGTGGGGGCGGTTGGCAGGGGTGCATACAATTCGACTCATAATACCCAATACCACTTCTACTGTCTCCACTTTTCTGTATGTTATCTTTTGTCCTAATTCCCTGGATTACTTTGTTTTTCCTTAATTAGATGCATTTTTAGCAGCCTCTGAGAGAAAGAAGGCTGAAAAGAAGGAGAGAGGGAGGAAAAGGGAAAGGAAAGAAAAGGAGGGAGAAAGAAAAGTATGCTTCCAAAAATCAGACATGAAACTTGGGCAACAGAGTTGCAGAAATGAGGAGTCAGAGTGGCTGGAAATGCGTTTTTACTGCTTGGGCTTTATGAGAGCCTCAGAATTACTTTTTTGTGTTGAAGGGAAGCAGTGGTTAGCAGCTGCTTGCAGCTTACTGGCCTAGAGAAAAGTTAGTGGTTGTAGAGCTGAGAATTAGAAGAGGAAGGTATGAGCTTGCTACCATTAAGACTCACATTAATAGACAGAATATGGACCCAGGTTTGTGGTCCTCAAAAGTTTATACAGTATTGAGGACCCATGTCTTCTAGCTCCTGGGAACATAGATCTGTGAATAATTGATTCAGTGCATGCGGTTTGCCCTGGAGGACAGCATACTATCCCTGCGGGCTGTCATCCCCAAGTGGCACCTTAGCTGAAACTTTAACAGACTGTTGTTCTGTTGCTCTATCAGACTAGTGCTTCTGGATGTATTATTTTCTAGGACCCTCTAAACCTACTGCATTAACCCTTCTACTTATTCCTCACCTCACTCTATCATAGTGGTGACTCTCTCCATCCCACCAACACAGCACACTCAGGGCTGGCATCATTCCACTCAATATGAGAATTGAGGTCCTTGGGACCATCTAATGGGTAAATAATCCAGTTCCAGCATCATATGCTGAAGTCTGGAGGTTCAGAGGTTTTAAGTTTCTCTTTGTTGGGACTCTCTGGTAACTACTTTCTTAACTTGAGTTCCCCCAATTACAGTGACTAAGACAAGATACTTTGAGAGGTGATCACAGAAAGCTGGACTGGGGAGCGGGGAGATAATGAAAGAAATGCATGGCAAATAAAGAGGCTGTATTTTTTACACTGTTAACAAGTGCATGTGTTTTGAACAATGTCTTCATTTTGTATTTATAATTATAATTGTTACATAAGCTGTTTCCCCATGGTGAGCTATTTTCACTCTTCACCTTTCGGCTTTTTCAGACCCAATTTCTTCATTTTTAAACTTTATAATTTTCCTTCATTCAATGTTAGAAAAATGTTAGCATAGACTTTGTTTATTTTGTTGGTTGGATTTTGGCTTAGAGGCATGGACATTTTTAAAATTATATTTAAAACTTGACATTTTCACATAATTATATATAAGTGCAAGTGCTTTTTTTGCCTGAAACACAGTGAGCTAAGCTTGGAGGTAATCTTGGTGATAGTTTTAAGCAAGAGAGTGAAATAGTTAGGTTTATATTTTAAGTCTACCACTTCAGGGAATATGGGGAATGTATCTGAAAAACAGGCTAGAGGTAGGTAGACCAGTTGGACTGTTGCAATATACTGGACCAGAAATGAGATAGTTTTAAGATCTACCTGTTCAATATGTAGCGGAGAGTAATAAATGAGAGAATACCGGATGATACAGTTGATAATAAATAACTACAGAGTGGTTTATGATGCATTTATCACCCTGATATCTCTTACTGGCCCTGGTGTATTTGAGACAACCACTGCTCAGAAGGCAATATCCCTTGGTACTCAGCCTAGAGAGTAATATTTCCCAGGTGACCTTTTCTAGGCAACTGGAATGAAAGGCACACATTAGAAGCACAAAGAAAAGGCTCCCTTCCAATGGGAAGTCTCAGACAGCCATTAAAAATTGATTTCTAATTTTCAGAACCATCAGGAATAAATAATAGAAGGATTTCTCTCAGTATTGGAGTCCCTTTTCAAAGTCTATTAGTCCACACTCCTGTATTCTTTGCAGTTTTTATACATTTATTCCCCAGAAACTCAAACAGTACTGCTGCTGCTGCTGCTGCATGACTGGAAGTTTTACTGGTTTCCCCAGTGGGATCCACTTGCCGCCATTTCACAACTTTCTTCTGGGATATGGAAATGTCTCCTAAAGGCCCTTGGTGCACTTTCTGGATACTTCATGTAGCCCCATGTTTGCAATTTCTATTATATATATATAGTTGGGGCTTGTCCAGGTGGCTGAGACGCTGCTGTGTGGACTCCATACAGCCAAGGACCTGGGTTCATGACCCAGAGCTGGAGTGAAAAACCACATGAGCAGCTAAATAAATAAAGAAGTTTCTTCCTCTTATCTCTTGCTTCCTGTCTTAAACCTCTCTCAAAAAAAATCACATATATACAGGTGACTGGGAAATCAGAATTAAACCTCTGTATTAAGGAATGTTTAAGTCTAAATGTAGGGATTCTCATTTTTTAAATGCCACATCTTTTCTTTTTTTTCCAAAAAAATTTTTTTTAAGGAAAGGTGCAGGCAGGAATGAAGGCAAGTAAGCAGGCAGGAAGAAAGAGGAAGAAGAATCATTTTATCTATTTTATTTATCTGTTTATTATTGGGTGTTTCCCAGCCCCAGATCTTGAACCAGGAACCCTGGGATATACGTGGACTGCACCCAGTTTAACCTGCTAGGCCACCAGGGTGCACCTTACCTGCCACGTCATAAAGGGAAGAAGACAGGAGGGTCAGGAAGAAAGAACAGAACAGGAAAGGCAAAGCGATATGACTGGCAGTGGTACAGGCCTTCTCCTCACATACCAGGGCCCAGGACAGGCTTATGCTTAGATAAGCAGAGGAAAGCAGACCAGCGGGAGGAGGCGAGGGAGGTGGAGATGACCTTGCTTAGACAGCCTTGTTGGGGTGCTGTGTCATTGTCCACTTGCTCAAAGTGCTGACGGGGTGATGCGGGGAGCCCTGTTCCATACTGCTGCCTTGGGTGAGCATCTGGAGCTTGTCTCAACATCACTCCAGGGACCCATGTCCTGAGCTATGGTCAGGGTTGATGTGACCTGATCTTGGTGGTCATACATTCCACACAAGTTTCAGAAATTCTTATTAGCTCCTTTTGCCACAGGAAAAAGACAAACAGGAACAAAAGAACTGGTTTGGCTGTTTTCTGAGATAGCTATGAAGAATAACAACAACAGGAAAGCCTTTGCTTTGTGTGTATGGGTGTCTCTTTTGGAGCAGGAGAAAAGGAAACCATTGCATGTATGGCAGAAGTCTGATTCACAGACCTAATCGTCCTGTCCTCAGAAAAAACACATCAGAAAGCTGTGGTCCATTGACTTTGACGGGATCTACTTGGGATGATCCAGCCTGCCTGGATGTGAGAATGATTTAGTTAGTTCAAAATATTTCTTTCTGTCCAACAAGCCTCATACTCATTCCTCACGTCACCAATCTTATGAAGACCTCATAGACTATGCCCTCTTATAAGGATCTCTCCCTCATCTAAATTTTCCATCCTCGAGTTGGTATCATGCATATAACACATTGTTTCTAAGAAGCTAGGCTTGCTTTCACAGCTCAGCTCCAGTGATGTCTTTTCAGTGGCAGGAATCAGATCACATGCTTTACATATTCCCCCCATAAAGCCTAGCACAGTGCTGGGCAAATAGTAGGCCTCAGTAACTACACAGTGGGGTTGAAAATTCAAAGCCTACGTCACACCCTGATGGCTTAGTGATTTAGTATACCAGATGCAGTCCACATACATCCCAAGGTCCCCGGTTCCAGCCCAGGGTCAGGAGAAGCAACCAGAATAAACAACTAAGTAAAAAAACAAAGTGCTATTCCTCCTCTCTCTTCCTGCCTGCCTTCCTGCTCTACTTCATTCCTGCCTGTACCTTTCCTTTTTTTTTTTTTAAAAAAAAAAAGGAAATTCAAAGCATATACTATACCACTTATAGGAGGTAGTTAGAATCATCAAGTTCATAAAGACAGAAAGTCCAAGGGTTGGGGGAGGTGGGCATCGGGTGTTAGCGCTGAATGAGTTTAGAGTTTCCCTTTGGGAAGATCAGAGCTCTGCAGATACATGGTGGTGATAGTTGTAAAATAGTGTGACTGTTCTCGAGGCCTCTGATGTGTGCATGTTAAAGATTAAAGCAGCAAATGTTATCACAATAGGAAAATATTTCTAGTAAAGCACACAGTACTATAGAAATCCGAGGCTCTGCCCTAATTCTACCCTCAGCCTCTCTACCAGAATCACTGTCCATGTGTAAATAAAATTTCCAGTTTGATGCGCATGTGGCATAGGCCTCAGTCACTGGGCTCAGCTTCCCTTTTCCTAGTTCCATTTTAAACAAACCAAACATTTGCACTAGGTTTTAATTCAGATTTGTTTTGTAGTTCGTGCCTCCCCAAGAATGGCCTGGAAGGGGTCCAGATCTGGACCAAGCTCTGTTGCGGTTGCCCACCAAATGATGTGGGCAAGTACTTAGGATCTCAGAAAACTGAGCCTCTGAATGTGTTTGGTTCTGTTTCTCATAAATGGGCAAAATAAAAGTACATAGGGTTTTTGTGAGGTTTACATGAGACAAACTATGAAATTTCTCACAGGGTACTGGAGCGGAATAAAAGCTGGAGAGAGTATGGCTAATGCTTCATAAGCAACTGAGAATTGACTTTGTGACTTGGATTTGAGAAGAATGAAAGTAGGCCACAGGTCCCTGGTTAGCCAAAAGTGCCTGGTGTGTGACGTGTGATCCCTTGTGTGTGCAAAGCCGTGGATGGCACTGGGTTGGTAACTGACAGGGCAGCTGCCCCAGAGAGCTAAAGGCCTAACAGGCCCAAGGGCTCTTTCTCTCAGACCGACTTTCCTGCCTCAGCCAGAAACACAGCTGCCAGCAGCTCCTGGGCTCAGTGTCCCCAGGTAGCTCTCTTTCTTTAGTTCAAATTTGGAAAATATTGGGAAAGGACTTGAAGAAACCCGGTGTGGTTGGTTTCCTCATCTATGTGGTATGGGTGCTGGGTTTGACAGCTCTTCCCTGGCCACAAGATTGGGGAGGGGCGGGCAGTTTCAAGGATTGCTGCTCCTTCAGAAAAAGGAGAGCTGGGCAAAAAAAGGTCAGGTGTCCAGCCCACGTTGACAAGTCAAAAAAACCAGCCATGGGGCCCACCCTCAAGGATTCTGTCCTTTAGTGGCTAATGACCTATGTGTCATCATAGTCTGTTTTCAAAGAACAGTCACCTTATGTGTCTTTTCAAAGGGAGTTTGAGCACATTGATCTTAAGGTTTTCAAGTTGACATCTAAAGTTATTTGACCTTGCTTTAATAGGAGGGAAACTTACCAGGTTGTGAAAGTGAAAATGAAAAATGAAATGCTTAATGAGAAATACTTGAAATAAGATCAAGGCCACATTAACACTGAATTTGCACTTCCAAGCAGAAGCTATTTTTACATTCCTATTTACTAGTGTACTATACTGTAGTTATATCCCCCCCTCCCATGACTCAATACGGTGGGATGTTTTCCCCTTTCTTCAAAAAGTTCTCAATTTGAATGTGATGCAGAGTTCTCATTTTCCTCAAAAATTACATATTTATAGCACATGGGAATAGCTAGAATACTGTGTGTCTCTAAAAGTACTTCTATATCTGAATTTTAGAATAAATGACTTAATAGGATTCTGAACTTGGAGCGCTCATGCCATGGCTGGATTAGAGAAGAAAATAGGACTCTGTTTTCCAGGCCTGGGTCCAGTTGTTCTGAGCCTGCCCCAGCTGTGTGTGCCTCATTAGGGTGAAGAGGGGAAGGGCGGGCACGATCAGTCGGGAGCTGAGCTAGTTCAGTGGCAGTGTGGTGAGAGGCACACCAGCTCTGACCTCTGCTTGGGTTCAGCACTGCCATATACTGGCTCTGACAGCTTGGGACAGCTTCTTAGCCTCTTTGCTCTTTTTGCTTTTTCCTTTCTAAACTGGCATAAGAAAAGGAGTCACACTGAGGATTCTTGTAAGAATTGAAGAAGCTAATACATGGAGGTGTGCTCTGGTGGCTTAGCTGTCAAGTCCGCTGGACACAGTCCATATACACACCAAGGACCCAGCCTTATGTCTCTGAGTCAGGGGAACAACCAAGATGAACAAATGAACACAATGAATAAAGTGCTGCTTCCTCCTCGATCTTGCTGCCTGCCTGTCTCTGCTCACCTTCATTCCTGCCTACACCTTTCTTTAAAAAAAAAAATTAAGATAAAAAATAATGTGTGGAAAACACCCACCAGAGTGTTTGGCACGGAGTGAGTCATCAGTAAACGATGGTTATTATTCCTGAGAGAAGTTAGCACGACAAAGGGGCAGTCTATTCCTTGCATGCTTCTTATCCTTCTTCTTTGCTCCTCTGGGAGTCTGGTGCCTCTAGCTGAGCTCTCAACGTGAGAGGAGGTGTCCTTCCTGCAAAGCGAAGTGGGATCTGAGAGTGGGGGGAGCACAGGCTAGATCCTTCCCCCAAATGCTTCCATTTAAAATATACAGTTTGAAAAATGAATACAGTCATGTAAACAACACTTCAGTCGAGATGCAGAGTATTTCCAGAACCTCCAAAAGTTTCCTATGTCCTGTTAGCCCCTTCTTGTCACTCCCAGGCACCCACTGATGTGCTTTCTGTCAATGTAGAACAGTTTGCATTTTCTAGAATTTTATAGTTTATTTATCATAGTGCTTTTGAGATTCATTCTTATTGCATTTATTAGTGGATGCTTCCTTTTTTTTTTTTTTTTTGGTGAGTTTTATTCCATTATATTGATATATCACAATTTGTTTATTCATTTCTTGGTTGATGAATGTTCAGCAGGCTGTTTCCAGTTTGGGAGTCTTATGTAGACATGATCACTTGTGTTTAAGTCTTTGTGTGGATATATGTTTAATTTCTTTTGGATGAATACTCAGAGTAGAATTACTAGATAATATTGGTAAGTATATGTTTACATTTTTGAGAAGCTGCCAAGATATTTTTCAAATAAGCAGTGACATTTTACACCCCTACTTGCAATGCATGAGCGTTCCAGGCGAACACTGACACTTGGTATCCTCACTGACACTCAGTATGGTCTCTCTTTCATTGTGGTCATTCTAGTGGGTGTGAAGTAATGTCTCATTTTTGTTTTAATGTGTATTTTCCTAATGGCTAGTAATTATGTTGAGCTCTTTCCATGTATTTCTTGGTCATTTGGTTCCTTTGTAAGATATATGGATTGCAAATATTTTCTTCCAGGCTTTGACTTCATTTTCATTTTCCCAATAGTGGGTTGTTTTTTTTTTAATGAGAAAAGTATTAATTTCATGAAAAGCACACTTAAAAATTACATCTTTAATGGTTTGTGATTTTTATGTTTTCTCTGAAATATTTGCTGGCATCACAGTTGCAAAGATTTTCTCTTAGGTTTTCTTCTATGAGTTTTATAGTTTTTACTTTAACATTTTGAGTTAATTACTATTGGGTATGCTGTGAAGTGAGGATCAATACTTGTTTTTCAAAATGTATTTCCAGTTCCAACACTGTTTATTGAAGCATCCTTTTCCTCCATTGACATGCCTTGAAAATCACTCGGCTGTATATTTGAGTTTCTTTTTCTGGACTTCTCTGTTCCATTGCTGTACATGTCTATCCTTTGGTCATTATCACACTGCATTGAATATAGTAGTTTTATGGAAATTGCTTTGGTTCTTCTAGGTCATTTTCATTTCCATAAAAAATTTAGAATCAGCTTGTTGAGTTCTAAAAAGAATCTGGAATTTTGATAGAGACTGTGTTCAATCTTTGAATCAGTTTTGGGGGAGAATTGCTAACTTACTAATAATGTTGAATCTTCAAAAACCATAAGTAGCTATGTTTCCATTTATTTGGGTCTTATTTAATTTTTAGTATGTTTTATAGTTTTTAGTATACAGATTTTACACATACTTTGTTAAATTTACACCAACATAGGGCATGCATTTTTATAGTATTGTAAATGGAATTTTTTGTGTGTGTGTCATTTTCCAGGTGGTCGTTGCTGATGTATAGAAATACAGTTGAGTTTATATATTGACCTTGTATCACATGACCTTACTAAATTCAGTTTGTTAGCTCTAGTAGCCTTGTGTGTGTGTTTATTGATTCCTTGTGATTTTGTACCAGATAATAATGTTATCTGTGAAAAAAAGATATTTTTTTTCCTGTCCAATATCTATGCCTTTTCTTTCTGTTTCATGCCTATTTTTAAATTAAAAAAAATTTTTTAGACCTTCCAATACAATGTTGAATAGAAGCAATGAGAGATGGTATCCTTGCCTTGTTTACCATTTTAGGCAGAGGTATTCAGTCTTTCACCACTAAGCGTGATGTTAGCTATATATTCTTTGTAGATGCTCTAAAATGTAGTCTGTTTTTAATTATTACCATGTTTTGGCAATTTTAAACAAAGTCAGTGATGAAATATTGCTCCCCCCAAACCTTTTGTTGGTCTCAGTTCCAAACAATTATTGAAGTTACTACAGAGTTTTATTAATATATGTGGGGGTTTCATATATATGCATCTGTATCAATTACCCTTTAGTAGTGTCTTCTACATGGAAGTGAAGATAACTCCCAGTAATACAGTACGCCCTCTTCTCCTTCCTCTGCCTCTAACCCACCACACACTGACTCAGCTTCTTGCGGTCTTAGGAGAATAACTTCGTAACCCGTTGAAATCATTGTCGCTTGCTTCTCGCACAGTCTGGGAGCTGCATGCTGTGCCTCCAACCCCTGGGTTGCACCATACTCACGTGTTTACACAGGAGTATCCAAATAATCACACAAGAAATGCAAAAATGAAGAAACAGCCTTTTACTTCCTTTCAGTCTATTGCTTATATAACTACCGGTGTTTTCCTTTGTGTTTAATATTGAAAGCATTTTGCCAGGTGTAGTTTTTTTTTTTTGTTAAGGCCAAATATTAATTAATAAAAAAAAACATGTATATTACTTATTTGAGTAATAGCCTTAAAATTAAAGTATATTCATCTTAGTTGCTATTCTTGTTAAATTGTAATATTCATTTTTAATACATCATAGTAGGGCTAAGGGTTTTTTTTTTTTCCCTTAAAAATACATTTATGAAATGAAAAAAATCAGTCATGAATTTTTGCATTTTTATTTTCTACTTTTTGTTTTATTGGCAAAACTAAATGCACAAAGTTCAAGAAAAGAATATTTTATTGTCAGTAATTCTTTTCTGACCTTCATTATTATTATTTGATTCATGGTTATTGAGAACGATAATTTCTGTGTAGAGCTGGACAGGTGTGCTGATTGCTGTGAGATGAGCCTGCGGAGGAACAGCCCCAGCAGTGGTCAGCCCCAGGCCACCCTGTGGGCCAGCATGTGGTTTGGTTGGTTGCTTGTGATTTGTCTTCTGGGGAGCATTTTGAGTTTTGTTCTGAGCTATGGGCACAGATAAAATAGGTAGATTAATGATAAATAGTCATGAAATGATTTTATAATGTTCTAGCGTATAATCTTGGACCAGAGTCAGGACCCTCTGCCCTGTCACATCATCTTCTTTTCACCTCTCTGGAGGTGAATGAGGTAATACCAGTGGTTTCTTCTCATTCTAAAACTCAATGACTCTCTTATCTCACTACAAACTGTAAGAAGTGATTATTACTTGTGTTGTCAGTGTTTACAAACAAAGAAGAGGCTCTGGAGACTTCAGTCAATGAGGAGAGAAGGACCACAGTTAAGTATTTCTAAAGGCAAAGTAAAGAAATTTGTCAGCTATGTCAAGGATTCTCACTCCTATCACTATGACCTCCACCTTTCTCGGGGTCTTTATTAAGTCACACTGCAGAAGGTACACTTCAATGATGCCTAGCCTATGACATGTCTGCCTTCAAGGCTTCTCCTGCATACTTAGTTCAAACCCATCTTTACTTGGGAATTTTCTATGGACTTGGACAATAGAGGCAGAGAGTATTTTATTACTGATAGGGGCAAGGTCATACTAGAGCCTCACCAAAGTATTCATGGATCACTGATAAACGGAATCATTTAAGAGTGCTTCCAGACCTACTGAATCAGAACCTAAAAGTGGGGACCAGGATTTGCCTATAAAAACTGCTTGCCATTTGATATAATGTGTTTTGAAATTTGAGCCATCCATATAGAAGGATGGTGAAGAGTGAGGATTTGAAAATTGTTCAAAACTGATACAATAGAAATGAATTACTAATCATATTTTACCATCTTTGTTATTTCACAGTACCTTTTAATTATTAAATAATCATTGTTTTGTCCTTTAAACCTGTTGTTTGACAAAATCAACAGATGTCATTTTACATTACAGCAAGTACAATAATATAAAACAGAGTTATATGACTGAGATGATAAATTGTAAGGTGACATTCATCACATGGAATCCATGGCCTGAATGAAAGTTTAAGGAAACTACAGGTTTCTAATGAGAAAGTCAAGTTTAATTAATAGTCCTCTGATTAATAGATTTGCATTGGGGTTTGGTACCTGAAGCTTAATAGGTAATTACAAGGACTCCAGTGAATAGTAGGTAATAATGATCCCCAATTTCATGTTGGAGATGTCACAATTGTGAAAGGACCGAAAAATGGAATGGATACAAAACTTTCTACAGCTATCCCAAAGGGTGCTCTGAGGGTTGGAGAATGGATCCCAGTTGTCAACCACAGACTGAGATGGAATCAGTAGTTTAAAAGGATATGCTGTGTACTTGGTCACCAATGAATCAAGGACTGCCAGGTGACCTCTAGTTGATACTCTCCTTTGAGGTCATAATGCCTCCAATTATTTCAGATGATACTATCTTTCCCTTTCTAATACTATCTCTCATGCAGCTAATTCCTTTTAGCTGTTAGGTAAGGGGGAATCTTCAAAAAACTCATAGCTAACATCACCCTGAATATTAACTGGATGCTTTTTCCTTAATGCTGAGAAAATTCACACTGCCTGTGAAATTAAGAATGGTTTATAGAGAGATGGGCAAAAGTCAGGGGTATCATGGCATTTAGGAAGTTATGGGAGTAGTGAGGCAATGATGAAAGTGTAAACTTGGGTGGATGGTAGTAATAAAAAGGAGAGATACTTGAGAATTTAATAGGACTTATTCAGAGATTAGCTATGGTTACAGAGGGACTGTTATAAGGATAACCCCTAGGTATGAAAAAAGTGATGTCCCTGAATAAGCAGTTGCAATTGTTAACATTTTAAAGCAAAACAACAGTAGCAGCAACTGAATTTGGAAGCAGTATTGTGCCCTATTTGCTTACCTTGGGGTATGCCTCTTGTATACATTAAAGAAATTTAACAATTCTGTAATCTCTCATTAACTCGAATAATTTCATTCAAAAATATTTTGGGCAGGGTAAAAAAATCTAGCATAGTGACATGCTTTTATTCTAGCATCATGATGTAAGAGAAGATATTATGTCAATATTACTTACGATTTAACAGAACAATTGCACAATATGCTACTTAGGAAATGAGACATCAACTGTTAAATTGCTACATGGGTAATTATCAAGTATGAATATCAATTAAAGTCACGATTTTTAATAATATAATAATTCTGCTATTTCTTTTATTGATAGAACAATACTCACTTTAAGATGTTGAACTTGTTTTTCAGTCTATGCATGTTAGAAACCACACCCGTCACCAGAGTTCTAGTGGCTTTACCACCGCCTTGTTCTCCTTCCCCTTCTCTTCCCCTCCCACCACCTTGGCAGCCATCAGCTTCTGTCCTGTAAAGTCATGAGTTTTTACAGCTTGTTTTTCTAGGAAGATGAAAATTTCCAAAGTCTTCAGAGTCTGACAAGATCAAGTTGTTCAAATTATATTTCTAAGGACAGAGTTTTAAAAGAGACAAGAACAAGCTGAAAAACTGAGCAGTCATATGCAAAGAATGAATTCAGACCACTCTCTAACACCATGCACAAAAATTAATTCAAAATGGATTAATAAGACAGAAACCATAAAATACGTAGAAGATGATATAAGCAAGTGATTACATGACATCAGCCATAGAGAGGTCTTTGGGGACTCAATTTCAGTGGCTAGGGAAACAAAACCAGAAATAAACACTTGGGACTACCTCGGACAAGAAACCTTATTCACAGCAAAAGAAATCATCATCAAAAGAATGTGACAGCCTACCGACTGGTAGAGATATTTTCATTTCATATATCTGACAAGGTCTTAATATCGAAAATGTACAAAGAACTCACAAAACTCAACAATTGATAAACGAACAACCCAACCAAAAAAAGGGCAGAACTGGATAGATATTTCTCTAGAGAAGTCATACAGATGGCCAACAGCATATGAAAAGATATTCTTCCCCACTTGTTATTAGGGAAATGCAAATTGAAACAACAATGAAATATCACCTTATACCTCTAAGACTGGCTAATACTCAAAAGTCAGGAAACAATAAATGTTGGTAAGGATGTCAAGAAAAGGGAACAGTTTTGCACTGTTGATGGGAGTGCAAAATGGTGCAATCCTTTGGGGAAGTAATATGGAGATTCCTCAAAAAGTTGAGAATGGAAATCCCATATGATCCAATTATCCCATTTCTGGGTATTTACCCAAAAGACACAAAAACATTCACAGAGATATATGTGTCCATATGTTTATTGCAGCACTATTTATAATAACCAAGAATTGGAAACTACCTGAAGTATCCATGGTCTGATAACTGGACAAAGAAAATGTGAAACACACACACACTATGGAATATTACACAGTCCTTAAAAAGGTGAAATCCTTTCATTTAAATCAAAGTGGATGGATTCAGAGGAGATTATGCTAATTGAAATTAATCAGAAGGAAAAAGACAAATACTGGATGATCTCACTCATGTGGATTATTAAAAAACAAAGCAAAGGAACAGAATACACAAAACCAACCCTTGGATATTAAAAATAGAACTGAAATTACCAGAAGAAAATGGAGTGGGTGTTGGGGGTAAGAGGTATTGGGGTCCACTGGACAGCGTGAAGGACTGTTGGTAATTTGGTGGTGGGTAGGGTGAGTTGGCATGTATTTGAGGAATATGGAAACCATACTGATAAGTTTACATTACTTTGTGAATGAGAATTACCTCAATAAGTTAAAGAAATTGAAAACTGTTAGAAATATTAACCTAAGTATATTGTACAGGAAAAGCACATAGATATTCTTTTAAATGTTCTCCATTGGAAACAAAAGCAAGCTGTACAACTCAACTTTTCTAATAATCAGAAACTAAAAAGTAATAGAATTTTATTAGTAATAGTAGTCAAATAAAGGGCATAGATTTAATTTTCCACGTAAGCAAGGTGAAAAAAAGAGAGAAAATGCCTGAAGTTGCCTTGTTTATGTTTAAGGAGAATTTCTCCAAGCAACATATTTAACATTACAACCCCTTTCAATTTCCCATCTCAGTCCTGAGAAGAGTATTTCTTATCCAGCCTCTTTGCTGACATAGCTTCGTCTTTCTAGAAGGCTCTCAGCCAGTCCAGTCTTGCTTTCAGGCCCAGCTTTTACCTGGCTCATTTCAGCTTCTGGCCTTTTGTTCAGTTTTCCCTAGGCACTCTTCATGATCGCTTTAGCTCTTTCACTTAGTCTGAGCTAGAAGTCACTTTTCATTCCATCTAGATCTGCCTCCCTTTGAGGGAGCTTGACTCAGGAGAGGTAGGTAGAGGTTGGGATGAAAGCAGAGGAGGTATAAGAGCTTAGCAGCTCTTTTGCAGGCACTTGCTCTGTCTCTGGAAATGGTAGCCAATTTAAATCAAAAGACCTGCTTTTGCAGGCATTCCTGAGCTATCACTTGTTTTTCTTGAGAAAAACGGTGTATAGCAGCCACTCTGGCAGTTAGTCATCTCAAGATGAAAAAGGGATGATAGCCAGGATTTGTGTGAATTCACTGGTTGAGGCTGAAATTTAAATTACATTTTACTTCTGTTAATTCCTATTGAATCTTCTCTGCAATCTGGCACGCATTAATAATCAAAGAAAAACTAAGTCTATTCTACTATTTCTACTTGCTTTAACTTTTTGACTCCTTCCTGAGAGCTATGCCAAGGAAGTTCCAGCAACTGAACTTTAATTATTATAGGTTGTTATTCTGTCTAATTATCAGAAAACTATCCCTGTAGTGAATTGTTCCAGATGTCCTTCCAGGAGTGTTCAAATCAAGGAAGAGTGTTCTCATGTCAGTAAATTCTCTGCTATCCACCCACCCACCCTGGCCCAATATCCTCGACGTTGGTCTCGCTGGCGAATCCGGGTTCCTACCTTTATGGCCTTTAGTTCCTTCAGTAAACTGTTTCCAGGTGGACCAGGGATAGATTTCCCTGCCTGCTTGAGCCAAACTCTGCATTTAGTTATCCCAGAGACAGTGTGTGGAGGCGGGAGACGATCTTGAGAAGGACAAGCATCAGCTTGCAAAATACATTCAGGTGAGGTCTTGTCAAGATCTCCTGGCCAGGTGAGACTATTCTCTTCTGATACAGGAATTAAAACTGGTTCTGGTCTCCTAGAGGATGACATTACATTTATTCTAGTGATTTGATATTCTTAGATTTGTCTACCTTATCCCAGATCTGAAGATCTTAAGCTTTTCCTATCAGGGACCACTTTGAAGGAGGAGTCCCACTGAAGCTTCATATTTTGTCTCCTTTTGAGTTTGTCACCTTATGATAAAATCATTGGCTTACAGTTCAAACATCATTCTCTGCACTTGCAGGAGAGAAAGTTTTTTACACATGACTCTAGAGTCTTCATGAAGTTCACAGTGTATTTGAATGAGAGTGGGCTAACTTGAAGTCATTATTCTCTTTTAAGACCTCCACAGAAGATCATAAAAACCAATGAATCCCCTATTTGTTTTCATTACCATTGGCTCCAAGTTGTTTAAGTGCACACAGGTAGCAACACAAGTCCACCAAGAAATGGATTTGTTAAACATGGTCTTCGTTATCTTGGTTGCTTTAGCTATATTGTTACTGGATCTGCACTTTTCACCAGCAACTGGGTCCTTATTTCTGTCTGCCTCCAACATCTCTAAAGGGAGGCTTGAAAGCAGTAATTGCCTAACACTTCTGCACATGTGACTGCCCAGCAGCTTCCCACAGGCATCACAGATCTTGGTGTCAAAGAAGCCCTAGAGCAAAATCTGGAGGTCCATGTGGTGAACTGGGGTGTCATCAGGTTACACCTGCGTGAAGCTGGTCCAAACCCACTTGGACCTGGTTGCCTGCAGCAATGGCCGGAACAGGACCAGCATCAATAGGAGCACTCTAAGAGTTTTGGTACATTGGAGGTTGGGCCTGCTAGTGTTATGGAAGAGCATCCAGATGGCGAGAAGACTGACAGCTGAACGTAGAGAAAAATCACTTTATTGTACTGGTACTGGCCCAGGGGTATTGTTAACCAAAGCTGAGCAATGAGGGGTTTAGGGGAGCTCCTGTTATACTCTGAGATAAAGATTCACCTCCTTGGCTACGTGTGATTTCTACTGGCAACTCTTAGTTATGTATAGCCGCAGAGTAGGGAGGATGTTTACATGTCCTTGGATATAGCTACAGTCTCCAAAGTACTGTGAGAAATTCCTGGGGTCAGGGAAAAGGTCTTCTACCACATTGTCCCCTCTTGATCCTCAAGCTGATTTACAGCCTTGGGGATTATACAAGAGACTCTAAGCTGGAGGAGGGAATAGTGGTCACGAGTCTTCTTCACCCAGGGTGTTGTAATGCAGTTCAGTGACCTAGTCTGGAATAACATCTGAAGCTTTAAGGTCTCTAGGCAAGAGGAGATAAAATGGGTAAGTAGGTTCAGGATGCAGTGACCAAACAAGAGTGCAAGTAACAGTACAAGAAGGGGCCCCGACAGGGGCAAGAGCCGTGATAACTAGCTGATGTTTCCGAACCAGGAGCTCCTGAGATCATATGAATCTGTGAGATTCTGGTTCTGACCCTTGTTAAAACATTCAGTCTTCTAATGGACCATGTTCATAGGACTGGTATTCCAGCCTGTCAGTTGAGGTACCAGGGATGAAGCGGGGAGCTATAAGCAATAACGAAGGAAACATGTTCAGGGAGTCCGAGAAATATTTCGGCAATAGTGCAACATGGTGGCAGAGAGGGGTCTGCATACCAGTGATCTGTGTTGGGTGAGAAGCAACAGGCCCACACAGGGGGTCCACAGAGCTGGTGAGTAAGAGCAAAGGGGAGGAGCAAGGCCCAGACCAAGATGAGAAGGATAAACAGGGTCAGGTTCGGTGTCTGCTGGCGAGTCAGGTGAGTCATTGGTCTCCACGAGTCTCTTCTGGAATGTATGTGAGTCTGAGATGAGTGGGAGACAGGTGTTGGGCTGTCCAGCTTGGACGGTGTTTAGAGGGGTCCTCCTTCCACTGAAGTGATCTGTCAGTTGCTGGTGGGCTGCTTTCACCCGAGAGTAGTGGATCCAGGTGTTCAGACCTGCAAACTTAAGAGCTGTGGGGGTGGTTAGTATGACTGGATAGAGCCCCTTTCAGGTCTGCTTCAGGGCTTCCTTTTCAAGTCCTTTACCCACGCTTGGTCCCCTGGTTTGTAGGGGTGCACAGTTATTCCCAAGGAGTCGGGTAGTCTGTCTGCTACCCATCTATGTACTTCAAGGATCATTTTTCCTAGTCTCTGTAATTGTTTCTGAATTTCTAAGTTTCCTACTTCTTTTAGGTCCTTCTTAGGTCTGCTTAAGGAGAGGGGCTGTCTGCCATATAGAATCTCAAAAGGAGAAGATACTATTCTGGCCCTAGGGGCACAGCGTACCCGTAGGAGGGCTAAGGGAAGTATGTCTGTCCAGGGTAGACCAGTTTCCTGACATAACTTAGCCATAGCCTGTTTGAGGGTCTGTTCATGCGTTCTTCCTTCCCTGAACCCTGGGACGATAGGCCGTGTGTAAGTTCCATTGGATGCCTATGGCCTTAGCTACCTGTTGCACTGCTTCTGCTACAAGGGCTGGGCCATCGTCTGATCCTATAGTCAGTGGCATCCCGTACCGTGGGATAATGTCTCTTAGCAGGGCCTTCGTTACCTCTCTGGGCTTTTCTGTGTGGATGCGCAATGTTTCAACCCAGTCTGAGAAGGTGCAGACAAAGACTAAGAGATATTTATTCCCTCTGCTTGGTCCTATCTCAGTAGAGTCTGCCTCTAAATCTTCAAAGGGAGTCTGGCCACAGTGATGAATTCCTGCTGGCCCCACAGGACCCTGTCGGACGTTGTTCTGCGCACAAAGGAGGCAGCGCTGTGTCACCGCGGCACAGAGGGACGGCAGTCGAGCGATCAGGTAGCGCCCGCTCAACAAGGTCTCTAGAGCAGTTTCTCCTGGTGGGTGAGTTCACGCTGCTGAAGGACCGCCCGGTGTGCTGGCTGTCCTGGCGCATGATCCTGTGGTCTGGGAGCACCCACCATCCTTTATTTGTTACCTTCCTCGGTTCCTGTTGTGCCCACTCCTTCTCCTGGGCCATGTATGGGGGGGCGTAGGCAGTTCTGGGACTGGCATGATCCTTGACGGTGCTGTCTGTTCTTTGGCTGTTTGTCTAGCTGCTGCGTCTGCTCGGCGTTTTCCTTCTGATATTGAGTCCTTTCCTTTCTGGTGCTACTTCCTCGGGTTCCCAAACTACCTCTAGTAGTTTTAGGATTTCTTCTTGATTTTTTTATTCCTAAGTAAGTTAAGTTGTAAGTTAGTTGTTGACACATTTATCCTTGCTGCGTTCTAATGCCCTAAGTAGGACCCGTAGTTCTGCTCTCTGGGCTGATCATCCCTCAGGCAAGGCTTTTGCCTCTATAGTCTCATAGTCAGATACAACTGCATACCCAGCATGTCTCTTGCCCTCTTCCATGAAACTGCTACCAACTGTATAAAGAACGAGGTCAGGGTTTTGCAGGGGCTTGTCTGTCAGGTCTGGTCAGCTAGAATAGACTTCATCAAGGACTTCTAGGCAGTCATGGGGTCCCCGTGGCAATAGGCAAGAAGTTGGCAAGGTTTAAGGTTTTCATTGCTTCCAGTTGCACCTGTGTGTTTTTGCACAGGAGCCATTGGTACTGGGTCACCCAGGCATGAGTTAGCCAGTGCTGTCCCTTGACATCCATATGCATGATGACAGAATGGGGCACCTTAACATTTAGGCTTTGTCCCAACGTAAGCTTGTCTGCCTCTTTAAGTAGCAGAGAAGTGGCTGCAAGATCTCTAAGGCAAGGTGGCCAGCCTACTGCCACTGGGTCAATCTGCTTTGACAGTGAAACTCTCAGTTTCTGCCAAGGCCCAAATTCTTGAGTCAGTACTCCCAGAGATACCCTGTTGTTCTCATGTACAAACAGGTTAAAGTCCCATGTCACATATGGGAGTCTTAAGGCCAGTGCTTCAGTGAATTTTGTCCTAAGGCAGCTGCCGGGAGTTTTACTTTCTTCCTCAGCTGCCTTTCGGCCTCCTTCCTCAGTGCTCAGTCCTGATTAATGAAGACCGTATTTGCTATCTCCAGAAGCTTGGTGGCGTTTTTGCCTGCAAAGCCCTCCAGTTTCTGAAGTTTCCTTCTTACATTGGGCTGAGCCTGGCCGACAAAGACAGTGTTAACCATTCTTTGATTCTCTGGGGCCTTGGAATCAAAGGGAGTATAGTCCTTAAAAGCCTCACAAAATGTCTCATAAAAGTCCGCTGGATGTTCCTCTGGTCTGAAGGACCTCTGAGTTCTTAGCCAAGTTAGTGGGCTTCTTAGCTCCCTGGAGGAAGGCCTGGTGCTCTCTCTCCACCCGATTTCTTCCTTCCTCAGTGTTAGGGTCCCACGAGTGGGGGTGTCTGCTGGAAGGACTACTTTGACCCAATTTTTTGTGTCTGTTGTGCCCGCTAGGGCCTGACTCTGAAGCCACTTCCTAGCCTCTGTCATAATTCTTGTTTGCTCCTCAGTATTGAAGACGGTGAGAAGGAGTTGGCGTAGGTCTGAAAGATCGATTCCAGGAGATGGATCATGACCTGAGGCTTTTCACAGTAAGCTGGGATATGGCTTCCAATTCAGGAAATCAGTCATAGTGAAAGGCTGATAATAAAAGACTAATCCCCCCTCTTGTCGGGTCCCATCCAGGGCCAGCCGTTGAGGACCTCACGGAGGGGCATCTGCCATCTGCATGGCCACTAGTGGCTTGGGCCTGTGATCAGCTGATAAGGCCTCTGCTGACTGGCCCAGGTTCTGGGCTTTGGGGTGGCGAGAATGAGGGTGGTGGTGTGTCTGGGTCTGATGGAGCATTGGAAACAGCCTGAGGAGCATATACAATTGGCACGTTCTGTGAAGGAACCTCCTCTGGATCTCCCTGGAAGATTGGTGGCCTTTGTTTCTTCTGAGGCCTTTGTTTCTTCTGAGGCCTTTGTTTCTTCTGAGGTGTCTTGTTTCCTGTCCTGGCTGATTAAAACCTTGCACTGTCCTTGACCACTAACATAGAACCAGACCCAAAGAGGCTTAACTCAGGCAATTTCTAACCACTGGTCTATATATGGAAACTGATTAGGGTGGCCTGGGTCTCCTGTCACAAATTTGTAAACAGCCCTCGCTGTGGGGAGATCTACCCAAAAGGCTAGTCACTCTAATTCACATAATTGATGTAATTTCCAAGGGGCCAATTTGATACCATAATCACTTATAAATCCCTTCTTAAAGTTTTTCAATATACATTCTAAAACAGTATACTTAGGACTGCTTCCCATGATTGTGGACAATAGGTCCCTCTCAGTTAATGAGGACGCAAGACAAACAGAGGGAAACTTTTCTTCATCCTTTTGGCTGCTCCCCTCTTGGGAATTTAGATGCCTCTTAGCTTTTGCAGGTGCATCAGTATAAACTCCTGACCTGGACTGACACTGCAGGGAAGAGCTGAACCTCTTCAGTTCCCCAAGTGTCAACAGCACCTTAAGCTGTATGAGGTCTCCACAGAACCACAGACTGGGACTCAAACAGACTCCATAGCTTTCGCTGTGGAGCAGAACGTTCACTCTCACATTCACACACAGTCCGAGTTTGACTTCCATCCAGGAAAGTCCCTATTCTCAGAGGCAGCAAAGTCGCCTACAGGATGATCAAGCCCTTCTTCTACCATGAATGGCAGGTCTGAACTCAGAATGTGTCCCCAGGGACACTTACCAATCAGATGCCTGGTCCCAAAAGGCTTTTCTCTCCTTTGCTGAGTCTGCTGGGCCACAAAAGGGAATCTAATCTTGCTGGGCCCAATACAGACTGGGACCCAGAAATTATCTGGTGGCACCATCCCTCCACCTTGGGTCCAGGCAGGAGGACTCACCATTGGGCCCCCCTCAGCAGTGGCAACAAAGGGACAGCATGACTGACGGTTTTCCCGGCCAACACACCAAATGTTATGGCAGAGCCTCCAGATGGCGAGAAGACAGACGGCTGAGCACTCAAAGGTATTGCAAGCACTGGTGCTGGCCCAGGGGCATTGTTACCCAAAGCTGAGCAACAAGGGGTTTAGGGGAACTCATTTTATACTCTGAGGTAAAGATTCACCTCCTTGGCTATGTGTGGTTTCTACCGGCAACTCATCAGTTATGTACAGCTGCAGAATAGGGAGGGATGTTTGTTTGTCCTTGCTCATGATAGCAGGTCATAGCTACAGCCTCCCTAGCACTGTGGAAAACTCCTGGCAGACTAACTTTTGCATTGGGGTCAGGGAAAAGGTCTTCTACCACACAGTCATGTTAGTTTATAAAGTATTGTCAGCTCATTCCTGAGTCAATATAAATAGGAGGTCAGTTTTTAGAAGTATTTGATGAGAACTAGGTCAAAATCTATTTGTCTAATCAATTTCCTGACTACTCTTTTATCTGTGTGTTTCTGGTATTGAATTCAGTTTGAGTCTGAGGACCATAACTGCAAATGCATTTTTCAGTAAACTAAGGAGACACCAGGCTAAATTCCCAAACTTACTAGCATCCATATCTTGAATCAGACATTAACCTTGTGACTGTTTTATTCACCAACATAGCTTTGAACAGTCTTTTGTGCCAAACTCTAAACAGCTTATTTCCTTGTTCAGTTGTTAGATATATCACCTATTATGTGATCTGCTATGGCCACATAAAAATTGCCAACACTTTCTCAACCACTTTATTAATGAAGGTAGCTTCTGATTTAAAAATATCTTTAGTATGGTGAAAAGGAAGGCGGATTCACTTATTAGATGGTCTTTCATTTAAAAAGTTTTAATTGCATGAGGATTTTCCAAACATTTTACTATGGAAACATTTAAACATACACAAAGTAGAAAGAATAGTATAATGAACCTTCATATACCCAGCAGCCAGTTCTTGGGATATCTTTACCAATCTAGAATTCCAGGCATACTTCATAGAGAGCCAAGATGGGCACCATAAGAGAAGAATGTTTTCTCATTATTCCCATAACACCTTGAATTGTGGTAGAAGACCTTTCCCCTGACCCTAATGTAAAAGTTAGTCTACCAGGAATTTTCCACGATACTACAGAGGCTGTAGCTATGTCCAAGGACACATAAGCATCCGTCCCTACTCTGTAGCTGTATGTAACTGATAGGAGTTGCCAGTAGAAACCACATTTAGCCAAGGAGGTGAATCTACCTCAGAGTATAAAAAGAGCTCCCCTAAAAGCCCTGTTGCTCAGCTTTGGGTAACAATACCCCTGGGCCAGTACCGGTACAATAAAGGGCTTTTCTCAAATTGTGTAACTGTCAATCTTCTCGCCGTCTGGAGGCTCTGCCATAGCGGAATGAGTGATCACATTGCCCACCCTGAAAGTGGATTTCTTCCCTTCCAGTGCATTTATTTGCTCAGATTCTCTTCAACCAGAGAGGGAGGCAAGGCCAGAGATGAGGAAGGGTCTAGCTGTGCCCACAAGAGGAAGCGGAGTCTTCCTGTTTTTCTGTATTTTTGCTGTAAATCAGTGCTGTCCTTGTCAGGGTTTTATTTAGATCTGTTTTATTTCTGTTGGAATATCATTAGTTTTTCATTGACTGTGGAATACAGTCTGCGACCTTCCCAGGGCCTTCTGCATTACCATCTGTGGTATTCCACAGTAAATGAATTGATATAACATCACCAACCTTACTTCTATACTGTTTGACTCTTGCATTTCGATTGGTCTAGGCTTCTCACTGTTTTCCATCTTAGTTCAGGGAAACCAGGACAAAAATGCCTTTGAAATAGAATGTTTTAGTGTGTTTTTCTGATGGAATTCTATGATGACCTTGTGTTTTTCTAAATCTCCTCCCATCTCACTTCTGTTTTCTTACTGGGACACAGTTGTTTTTCACAGTCTAAAGCACAGAAAAAATGTGGATGATACTCTGTGCAGATCAGAACCCATGTGGACTTCTGGCATTTATTTTGGTCACTACATTTGAAAGGCTATGGCAAGCCGAGTGTGTCAGGGGGAGAGCTTACAGGTTGGGAGCAATAGCTGATGAACAATTAACCCTGAAGAAACGACCCCAGGGAGCTCTCTGCAAAAGCTGTATTGAAATCTAATTTGTGATCTGTACAGGGAAGTTAGAGGAAGGCACATTTTACCTTACTCTAAGATTAGATTAGAAATGTCCAACAGTTAAAATCCATTGTCTAACAAAGAAGGGAATTATCCTCCCTAGGAATCAGATACATGCCAGAAAGTATCTCAGCAACACCTTACTTACAAAGGGGTTCCTAATAACAACAACGGTAAGCCTCCCTAGACCACTTAACTTTGTTCTGCATACAATTCTAAGCAGATTTTCTGTATTATTAATTTGACCTTCCAACAGTCTTCTGAGATAGTCGTTTCTGAGATAAAAGTTTCCACCTTTTATCCAAAAGCTTTAGGACTAGATGTGTTTCCAAATTCTTTGGGGTTTAGAAATGTATATGACATATCTTCTTATATTAGAAAACATCCCCATGGAACTTTATGATCACATGCATCACTTTTTCTGTGTTGAGGCATATGAACATTTATATCAAACAGAATCAATACCTTTCATGAGTTGGGTTAGATTTTGTTGCCACATGAGTTGAGATCAGCTCTTTCCACCACGTAAGTTTTGAAGTAATTGTAGGTTTTTGGATCCTGAATTTGGATTCCTTGTTGCTATTTCTTGTTACAAATGAAGATTCTGAGCCATAAAAATTAAATAACTTTCTCTAAGTCATAAAGCTTCCACACTGATTGAAATCAAGTTCATATTATGCTCTTAATCACTAGGCATGCTGCCTCTCACAAACTGTCTTCTCCTTGAGGAGCTGGACTAAATCCCCTCAAGTGCCTCTTTTAATACCATGAATCTTCATATCCTGACCTCTGACTTCAACTAGTCTCAGCCTCTTCCTAGACAGATAGCAAAATTTACAGAGGCCAGGTTGAAATGCAATACCTCTGGGAAAAGGAGACCACCTCTTCCCTTACTAGGCAGATTGTGTTACAATGAGTGTAATGTTCTTTAGCAGCTAGGCAGAACCAGGTGAAGATGAAATTACTTTGGCATATCCTTGTGGTTTAGGCAGCAGAGGCAGCTAACATATAGATCATGTAAAACCCAAAAATCTGTGTTTAAAACATGGGTGGGTGGGGGACACAAGCAAAACTGAAAGTTAAGCCTAGGTGTTGTCATGATTTATCTTCTGTGACCTTTCCTTCTGTATCTTTCACCACCACTTGGTATCAAAAACATTACTCAAATGCCAATGGCTCCAGCTTGCTCCCTTTCCACTCATGTTCCAGGACTGATTTTCTCAGGAAAGAAACTAATCATGCCTTCTAATTTTTCTTCCACCACCTAGAGATTTTTTTTTTTTACCAGTAGAAAGAAAATAGATTTGAATCTTCAACTATCTGAATCTATGTCCAGATGTGCAAACTTGTTTAAAGTCACTTAACTTCATCAATTTGTAAAATGGGATAGCTAATACTTACCCAGGCTTGGTATAATAGAGCCTGAAGTTTATACGATTTTGAGAAGCCCTCTTTTGAAAAAAGAAAACAAAGCTGTGAATGCATGTTGGGTGGACACAAAATGAAAATTTATTTAGAAATAATGATCTGACCACATGAGGGAAGTATGATGCATTGGAATTTGAAGTGGAATGTAGCAGTGATCTTAACAAAAGACTGTATTTTTGTTTAATTTATAAAAATGTATGACCATGTGAACATATTGCTAGGGCCCCTTCTGATTTAGGAAGTGATGTATTGAAGGACCTGAAACTTAAGATTCATTGGCATTATAGTAGAATTGCTGCCATATCAACCTCACAGATTTGTGAGATTTAAATCATAAGACAAATATATGCAAGCCTATTTTGTAATCACTAAACACTGCAATATTGACCATTATTTTGATGCCCAGAACCAAAGTTTTATTCAGTAAATGAGAAAATATTATGAAAGTTTCTCTCACCAAAATATTATACAGACTTACTGCATTTTTTCCCTAGACCTTTAAAACATATCTGAATAATAAATGCTCATATTTTCACTAAGAGCCATATATTGATAAAAGACTTGCAACAAAACATAGCAATCTCATATTTTCTAGTTCCACTTTCCGGGGTTAATACATTTCTTCCATGTTGATAAATATGTTTTATATAACTTTCTCTTGATTTATCAATGTTAATATTTTCTAGTGACTCTCCGTTATAGTAGGCAGGGATTTCACTTTCTTCTTTCCCAAGTCTCCATATAGTATAATTTTTATGACCATCATAATGTGAAGTATTGTTGGCAGCTGAACTTAATGGACTATGATTATATATTTTTCATAAACATTTCTTTAACTTTTCTGGAGTTAGTAATTATGTTGTTTTCTCTCATTTGCTTAATTTTTCATTGTATGCACACTTAAGTTTTCTAACTCCCTGTAATAGCACTTTTTATCTTTTTTCACACAATTAAGTTCCCCGCACTTTCAGAATTGGGTTCTGTCTGATATTGCTCTGAGTTCTGCCATTGTAAATCCCAATTCTTTGTACTAGATGACTTTTCCTCTTTGAGGTGATCTAAAATTCCACAATAGCATATGCGGTAGATTAGATTATTGATCAAAAGTGTTCACTATTCTGGGGCGCGCCCTGGTGGCCTGGTGGTCTCGGACACCTTGGGAGCAGTCCACATGCTTCCCAGGGTCTGGGGATCAAGACTCAGGGCCCAGTCCACATGCTTCCCAGGGTCTGGGGATCAAGACTCAGGGCCCAGTCCACATGCTTCCCAGGGTCTGGGGATCAAGACTCAGGGCCCAGTCCACATGCATCCCAGGGTCTGGGGATCAAGACTCAGGGCCAGGGTGAACAACCAATGTAAATAACTAAATTAAAAAAAATTAGAAAAAAGGTATTTACTCTTCTCCTTGCCCCTTCCACTTCAACGAGTAGGGTCTATTTCATTGCCCTTTGATTCTAGACATGGCCTCATGACTTATTTTGGCCATTGGGGTAGAGTAGAACAGCTGCAAGAAGAGGCTTGAAAAGCACTTGTGTGGCTGAACTTGCTCTCCTATGCTATATACTCAGCAGCAACAGAACACGATAATGACTAGGCAACTGGTTTCATGAGGACAATGAGTAATGCATGGAACAAAGCCAATCAGTCCTAGCCAAGCTCAACCTAAATCAGCAGAGCCCAGCTGAGCTCAGCATAGATCTGCCAACCCTCCTCTGACTCACAGATCAATGATAATAAATTGCAGTTATTTTAAGCCACTGAGTTTTTTGGGTGTTTGTCATGTAGCATTTTGTAGCAATAGCTTTTGGTATCAAATTGGTATCTAGTTGGTATTAGAAATTGGTATCAAAAGTGGGATATAGACATAAGAAGAACAAAAAATAAGTGGCATTGATTTGGAGACAGGACGGTGGGTGAAAGAAAGCAAAATAGGAGGCTGGAAAGAAAATGATGATATGTGTTACATAGGGATGAAATGCTTCGTAAATACATGTTAACTTGGGAGTTAGAATATGACCTAAAATATTTTGATTTGTTGGTGCACCCTGGTGGCTCAGGCACTAAAACGGTATCTGGAGTGTGGGTTATGTAAAGCCCAAGGACCCAGGTTTGAGACTTGGGGCTGGGGGAACAACCAAAATAAATAAACAAAACTGCTTCCTCCTCCCCTTCCCTTCCTTTTATTCCCTTCCTTCCTTCCTTCTTTCCTCCCTTTCTTCCTTCCTTCCTATGCTTATTTTCCCCTCTCTCCCTTCCTCTTTCTATATGTATATGTGTTTGTGTGTATATGTACATGCGCATATATATACACACACACATATCTATTTCTGCCAAGAGATTTCAAGACAAATTGATAACAGCGTAAGTTAGCTGTATTTGGATATATATATATAATAGGACTACAAGAAAAAGATGAGTTTACAAGTGAGTTAGCTAGTTTTCCAAGAATGTATAGATGAAATAGAGAGAGGTCAGGAATTCTGGAACTTTCTGAGTTGTAAAAACTTTCTCATCTCCAACTGACTACTGAGCAGCAAGTCAACTGCACTGGAACCCCACTATTCTGGAAGGTTCAGCAGTTCATATTCACAGGGTTAGATACCTGTTATGTTTATAGGTTTGCCTTTCTTACCCATAGAGCATCAGCAGCACCACAATCTGAGGCTTCATGAAAAGTTTCATCTGTAGTTGTGGAAGCACACACCATATAATATCAACTTCACAGCAAAAGAGGCATGAGAATAGGCCCCTGACCATGAGATCCACTGGTCTTGTCACCTACTGTCTTATAAAGCACTGAATGGTTATTAAGACAAAGCTGCAACTCCAGCTTGGCAACAATACTTTGAAAAGATGGAGTGTTTTCCTACAGGAAACATTATATATTTTAACTTGTATCTTCTCTGTGGTGCTATGTCATCAACAGGAAGAATATATGTGGGTCTGGTTTGAACCAATAGGTGGTAGCAGGAATGGCCCCATCTATCATCACTCTCCATGACCTGCTGGGGAACTCTGTGTTTTTTGTCTTTACAACTCTAGAATCTGGTACCTGAGTAAGGTGCACTCTCGTCAGGAAATGCAGCGAGAGTCCCATTGAACTATATGCTATGGCTGTTACTGGGGCCCTCTGGATGCCTGGTGAAAAGAGCATTTGTCCTTGAGATAATTGTCCTTGATCCGCAGAAGGAGGTGGGTTACCTTTATACAATGGAGATAAGGTGAATGTGACTCCTAGGTGATCCTTATGCACACCTCTTTCTATATTATATCCTGTGCCTAGAAGAAGTTTGATTCCTAAGGTCCCTCTAGAATGGAGGTTTGGGCCACATGACTAGGTAAGTCACCGAGAGTTGCAGAATTGCTAACTAATGGGGCGAGGAATTTGAATGGGATAGTGTAGGTGAGAGAGGATGGGTACCAGTTAGTACCTCAAGACATGTGGTAGCACTAGGGCCTGGCTTGCCATTATTGAGCACAGTTCTTCCCATTGACTTCCCTCTTCTAAGTTTCTCCTCAGGAAGAGAACTTATGGGTGCTGTGGAGAATTCGATTTCTGTGGGGCAAGAAGCAGATGCAGCAGTCCTGGACCTTTAAGATGATCTGCTTTGGAAAGCATAGTTGACTGCTCAGCCGCCCCCTCTCAGACCCACTGTCATGGGAACTAAGGGGTCATGCTTCCCTTCGGTGACTTCCAGCCAGTAGTGAACAAGGGGAGGATACTAGAGTCTGGCTATGCCTACCTGATGGATAGACTCCTCTAATGAACAAACTGTGCCCAGAGACTTCTCTGTGGCCTGGCTGACACTTCTTCAGACCTGTGCTATGATCTGAAGCTTCTCCTACTCAAGTCTCTCTCCTCTCCTTTCATAGGTATCAGACCTGCATTGTATCTGAGAGTTCTCTGAACCCATTCTTGCTCCCTATGCCTTTGTCTTTCAAAGACATTTCCCCCAAATCTCATGCCCATGAAGCTCATCTTAATATTACTTAGGGAAGCAGTTTCATGATTTTGTTGTTATTGTTTTGGAAATAGCTAATTGAGACATGGTATGGTTTTCATTCATTGCACTGAACACTTGGTGGATCCTTTCAATTGAGGGATTAAGACTGACAGAGGGAATTTTATTTCTCCTTTTAAAATCTCCTGTCCAAATTTCTCTTTCGGGAACTTCTATTAGTAGTTGTTCTCTTAGTAGTATCAGTAGTTGAATATTCCATCTCCAGGATCGAACCTCTGTTTTCGAATCTTTCCTCTTCTACTACCCACATCTTTGTCTTTTCAGTCTGCTCTCTCTGGGAGACTTCCTCAACATTATCATCCAGCTTTCCTATCAGCTTTCAAAATGTCAGTTATCTTATTCTTAATCAGCAAGGACTTTTTTTTTTTTTTTTTTTTTTTTTTTTGGAAAGGTGCAGGCAGGAATGAATGGGAGTCGGCAGGCAGGAAGAGAGAGGCGCAAGAAACATTCATCTATTTCATTTAGTTGTTCCTCCTGGTTGCTTGGCCTCCTGCCCCAGGTCCTGAGCCTGGGTCCCAGGGATGTGTGGACTGTGCCCAGCAGCCATACCCACCAGCCCACCAGCAGCGCCAAGAGCTCTTATTTTCTAATCATAGGTTTTCAACAGTGTCCTGATTCTGGTGTGATGAGTGCACTTTCCCTTCTTATCTGTCTGAGGATGTTACTTCTAGTCTTTTTGTCTTTGTAGTGTTCACGTACTCCCTGCCTTGTCCCTGCTTGCTCCAGGTGGCCTTTTCTGTTTGCTTTGATTTGTTTGCTTGGTTGGTTCCATTTGGCTTTTGTTTCTGCCTGTCATACAGGAAAACTTTCAAATGGCTACTAATTCTTGACCATTCCTATTGAAGAGTTATACATGAAGCAACTAAATGGAAACGTGTGGATTTGGGAGGGTTTGTCACCCTCTTGGAGCCTCTGCAGGGTGCATGGCAGTAAGCTGGCTTTTTCAGTGAGGACACTTAGAGTTGTCTATTGGATTTCTCTCTGGGACAATTAAGGTGGAGAGAAGATTCTCGCTCTCTTTTTCAAAGGAAAGGTGCAGGCAGGAAAGGTGAGCAGGCAGGCAGGCAGGCAGAGACAGGAGGAAGAAACCTTTATTTTATTTCATTGTCCATCTTGGTTGTCCCCCCCCAGCCCCCACCCCACGTCCCCCTCTCCAGCCTGGTTCCTTGGGATGTATGTGAACTCTGTCCAGCGGCTTTATCCTCTAGACCTCTGGAGCATGCTCTAGTCTCCTCCTTAAAGGGTGTAAACCTGTCTCTGTTGGCAATTTTGCAGCTGAACTGAAGAGGACATTTGCATTGTTCAAAGTTTCTACCCTGGAACCCAACCCCCACGTGCTAAAAACTTTCTAGTTCAATTTTCTCCCAAAGATAATTTATACAGAAGGTTTTTGTTTTTTGTTTTCGTTTTGCCTGATTTTCTGTTTTGTTTTAATCACTTTGTTTGCGTTATGAGTGAGAACCAAATAGATTTTGCACAAATCTCCATTTTCATCAGTTGCCTCACCCTAACAAGTACCTCGAATCTTGAGCTTCTCAGGGGTTGTGCAGTGCGGAATCAGCTGTTTTATGGTGATTTCATTGTCTGCAGTTTCTTAAATCTTACCTTTGTCTTGTCTGCTAAAGACAGGAATCTTGCTGTTACTTTTTTTCTTCATTGTGATTGAGGACAAAAGGGGCTACTGGTCTCATCAAAGTGCCTGTGTTTTCTGTTTCTCATCTTGCCTGTGACTGAGAGGGCAAGGAAGAAAGTCTTTTTTTCCACTATCATAACATGAAAAAGTCTTTCACAGGCTTTATTCCTGTTCACAGAATAAATGCCTAAATCCCAGCTAATTCCTGCCACCATGGGGAAGACTGCTTCTTGCTTCTCAGTGTCTTAACACAAAGTAAGGAGCAGTATGGTCAGATTTGGGGGGCAGCAAGTGTCCTCTGTGTACGCTGCAAAAGAGGACTCCTTAGCAAAATTTCTAAGTCACACTCTTACCTAGTTATTAGCTGTACTTTATCCTTACATTTTGTAAATCTTTTCCAGTTTGGGCTTTTTATTTTTTTTTAAATTTTGCAGGAATAAAATAGGATGTGATGTATAGGGGGTGGCATGACTAATGATTGGTCATTATAAAAGCAAAGGAGTGACTGCAAATTCTGACATAGCCTCATGGGGTGGGGAGGGGGTGGTAGTGGTGAGAAGATGCCAGGTCTCCAGACTAATGAGAGCAAAGACAGAGGTATATTGGCCACTCTAGAAGTCATTGAAAATAACAAGGGTTGCTCAGGTAGCTAGAAAGACTCTTTCCACCTCCCTGGCACCTGAGGCTGCCCATGCTGATAGTGACCAAGTTTTCCAAATGTTATGCATCTGAACATATGTATGACAAATCCAAGAGCACTCATGAGGACAAGGAGTCTGAATATTTGAATTAAGTATCATCCTTAGAAACCCGGAGTCTGGGGTACCGTCTCCTGAGCCCCCGCCGCCCCCGCCGCAATCTGGAAGCCACCTCAGTGATTTCTTGTCCTCAGTCCTTCTCCCGTGTTTATCCTCTAGTCTTGCTTTCTAAATGGCTTGTTGGGAATTGCCTAGGAAAAGTGACCCTTTGCTCTTGCCCCACAGTTTCCTGCCCTATAACTTGTTTATGTTCAGAAGAACACTTGTATGCAGATTTTGTGTCAAAGGGCCCTTTCCAAAATAGAGGTAAGCAAGCTGCTCTCATTTTAAAGTCTACTGTGATTACTAATAAGATTTCCTTATTACCTATCAGGTTTTTAAATCAAGGATTCTAGTGTGGAGCTTATTTAGGAAAAACAAATTACTTTCTATCTTCCACTTCTTGGCTGAGAGGAATAGAGATTAATGCTTTAGGAAGTCCCAAATGATTGCTTCCTCCTTTTAATTGTGAATTTCTCTACCTGCTTTTATTTCTCACACTTCAATTTCATCATTCCTGCTTTGCCCATCCATCAATTTACAAGCCTATGTAAATATAATTCTTGTTGATTCTTTTAAACATTAGCCATCATTTAAAAGAAAGTCTTAGTACTGCAATTCTCACGGTGCAAATTTAACATTAACCAAAGTGATTTGCTTTTTATTTAGATGCTTAAATTCAGAGCGGCAGCTGGTCATAGGTAAAACCAACAATTAGTTACCCCAGGCTCACAACAGAGGCAAAGAAATATCAAGCCATTAATTAAAATCACTCCAGCTTCCCTCTTGGAACCAAGTTGTTTCCAATAAGTCAACATCTGCCACGATCTGTGTTAAAGGGCAGAACGTGCTACCTGGAGAACACAGCTGCAAAATATTAAATCAGGACGCAGAGAACTTTGGTCGCTGTGAGACTAAATTGTCTTTGGCATGATAGTTGCCAAGTGAAACAGGGAGAGCTCTCTGCAGGGAGCCCTCATGGGCTCAGCCTCATTCTTTTCTTCATTTCTCAATTGGCTAGTGTGACGGAGGTCACTGCCTGCTGACCACATCTGCCAACTGACCACAGATGCATGAGTAACCTCTCAGCTGAGCCAAGCCCAAGTTGCTCACCCACAGGACGGTGATATAAATAAATGATTGCTGTTTTTATCCACTAACTTTCAGAGCAGTTTGTCATGTAATAGTAGATACCATTACAGTGTACTGGTCTACCTAAGAATCCCTGTCCTTCATCAGTTTTGGAAAAAAAAAAATTCAATTATTGCCACTTCACATATTTACTCTTTCCTATTTCCCATTCAATCATTCTGTAACACCTATCGGATATCCTTTCTGTTATTTATGACTTTGTCCTTTATGATTCTGAAACTCATTCATTTTTTTTTCATTTCCCTTCCCCCACTTTCCACTATTTTCTTCCATTTTTATCTCTGAGCTGCATTCTGAGTTGTTCTCTTAGATTCATATTCTTATTTCCTGCTCAGATAATTAAATATATTCGTTTTGACTTTGAGTGACTGTAGTTTCATTTGTAAATGAATTATTCGGTCCTTTTCCAAGCCTGCTTTTTCTTTTTACACGCTTCCCTATTTTTCATTATATTTTCTTTTCCTTCTTTTCTTTTGTAAGTCATTTTAGATTTACTTATTTTATTGTAATCTATAGATTGATCTATTTTCTCTACTTCTTGAAGCATTTATTCTCGTGTTAATTTAATGATTTGACTTTTAAAGTGATCTCCTCCTATGGTTTCTAGTTTATTATGAGCTTCTTTTAAGCATGGTTTTTTTCCCCAGGGAAGAACTGAGCGCCTTGGGTTGTTGGGTCACTGCTTCGCTGCGGCTGCAAATTTGCTTCTGCTGGAGTCCTAGAGCTGTTACCAGTTCTCAACCAGCTTTTATGTGTCTTCTCGGCTTGGTGTTTCTAACTCACAGTGAAAATTAAGAACTCATGTTGATGAATGACTAGGCTCCATTCAGGTTTTTGTTTATGACCTGTTTCTTCACCTATAGCCTGAGGACACAGGAACTTCTCTGATCCTGTTTTTGCCAATAGCATAGCCTGCAGGAAATTTTGCAGAGTTCAAAACCAGCTGCCTTCCTTGCTCACAGCAGAGACAACATCTTATTGACTTGCAAAGGTGTTAAAATCCCAAGTAACCTCTGATCTATAGCTGGTCCATAACCTGCAGAGGTTACAGTGGTCCTACTCTCTACTTACACTTAGCCTGCTTTCCCGCCTTTGTTTCTGGAGTCTGGAGAGTCCCCTTTCTGTCAATGAATAAATATTTTTTCCAGTGTTTCTAATAGTAGCTGATCATCTTGGCCCACTGAATTGCTGGAGCTTCTCTCCTTCACACTTTCGGCATATAATTTTATAATATTGAAAGATAAAATTCATAATCAAGGTAACATTTAGGAATCACCATTCTTCAAAATACACAAAGCAAAAATTGTTGGAAACACAGTAGAATTGAGGCTTTACCATGCTACACTGAGACTTTTCCAAATCAAGAAAGTAAAAATTGGCATGCCCTGGTGGATTGAAGTTGGGCGCAGTCCACATAGGTCCCAGGAACTTGCGTTCTCGTCCCAGTGCTGGGGCCACGACCAAGAAATGACAACAAAATAAAATAAAGTACTTTTTCCTCCTCTCTATTCCTGCTGCCTATCTCTGCTCCCCTTCATTCCTGCCTGTACCTGTCCTTAAAAAAAAAAAAAAAAAAAAGAAAAAGAAAGTAAAAGAAGGAAAGTAAAATTTAACTACAATACAAAGAACTGAATAATACTATAAACAAGATTGGTTTAATATAGATGTCAAGGTTAGTAACATACAAGTGAATATAAATTTGCTGATGCTCATTTAACTTTAATAACTCTCAAGAATTCAGATGTATATTAAAATAGAAATAGTGAATATACATCTTCCGATGGTCCTTTAACATTGAATTTACGCAGCAGTGGATAGAGTTGAATTGTGCATGACTTACTGCTGAGGGCATCTGTACCACTTGCTATAAAGGAAGTTGATTTTTGCATCCCTAGTAACATCCCTAGTGTGTCCTAGTCAGATATAAACTTTGTTGGCCACTGGCGTTATCCTCTGAATCATCTCCAACTCTGCGGGATACATCATGGAGCTGCTCTGTTATGCCGCAATCTGGAGGCAGGGTCATATCCTACTTTGGCTATTTTTGTGCACTTCACATATTCTTGAGGCAGGATTCCTCCTTACCAACATGACTCACAGAAGATCCATCTGTACACCTTCCTGGGACACAACCCAAAAACTTCTACTGCCAATGCCACGAGATTTGTTTTGAAAACCTTGCTGCTATTGCAGCATTTCATGTAATTATGAAAAATCAAAAGCAACTGAAATGCCTGTCAAAAGGGGAATGGATAAAATGTGGCATATTCATATTATATTGTGATAGGATTTGCTATGAATTTTTATAATAGCCATTAGAAGGAAAGAATTGTACCTACATATAACATAATATATCCATATATAAAATAACCATACCTCTATACAATTTCACCATAAGAGGAAAGAAATTTGTGGAATAAAATGCACATGTCTTTTGTTACATTTACAGACACACAGAGATAATATAGGTTGTTTAAGAAAGCATATGTATACATGCAAAATTATTACAAATGGACTCATTGGGATACACACAAAATTCATGATAGTTACCTTTGAGGGTTGGGGTGGGGAATTGGAACTGCTATTGGTGCCTTCAAGTCTCTTTTGTTTAATTTCTTTTATATAAGCTGTAGGTGAGGGACATATGATAAGTTATTAATGTCTATTCTGAAGGGAAAATACGTGTGCATACATGTTAATCTTTTTTCATGTTTCCATTTCTTACAACCTTATTGAGGTATAATTGATGTACAATAAACTACTCATATTTAAAGTTACAATGTGATAAATTTTGACAGATGTATAACCCATGGAACTTCTATACAATCAAGACAATGTGCATTTATTTCCATCGCCTCTAACAGTTTTCTTTGTAATCCATTTCTCCCCCCTTGTTTGACTTTGGACAACTACTGATTTGCTTTCTGTCACTATAGTTTTATTTTTCTAGAATTTTATATAAGTGGAACCCTACAATATGCACTTCTGGGGGAGGGGTCTGGTCGCTTTCACTCAATATCGCAGAAGAATAGCAATTTCTCAAAATAACATTTAAAAAAATCTTGCAACAGCTGAAAAACAATCTGGAACATATAATCTGTGGCTCAAAAATAGAGAAGGGAGGTTATCTGTGGAAAGTAGGGACCATTTGGACCAGACTCCCAAGTAGGAAAAGCAAGCATATTTACTACAATAGCGTCCACATTCACCCCAAAACAACCTTCATGTAACCTGTATTTTTCATTTTTGGACCCAGCCTGAAATTGCATAATTGGGGGTGTTTTGTATAACTAAGATGCCTGTTTAAAAACAGAAGGATCACTGAGAAATCATACATGGTCACTGGTTTGATGAGACACATGTCATCCTAACCCCACCTGAACTTGGTTTCACTTGAGGGTGTGGGCTTGGGTCATGGGCAGAGGATGCTGAGAATTGGGGAATGTAGAGAAATCTGAGTGAGTCAGTACCCTAGGAGAATCTGGCAACACTTGGGCATCGGGGAATTAGATTACTGGGATAAGAGCCCAAATTGGTGTGAGAGGGGCAGAAAAGAATGTGGGAGGAGACCTAAAGAGTCACTCATTTCAAAATGTTCCTAGGGAGCAGCCCCTGCTGAGAAACTTGGGAAGAAATTTCATTCTGTTTTCCTGCATTTCTTATTCTCAAGACCAGAGGATTCATCTTCTCTAAATTCAACCTGCTATCATTATTGCTCTGTGGGTTTAATTGGATTTTGTTGGCTGGGCTGGGATCCCAAGTACCAGATATAACATTGTTTCTATGGGAAAATGTGCCCACTTGTCAAATAACTGATCTACGAAAAAGTTTTGAGACATAACCTGTTATATGCCAGCTAGGGACTCTTTCAATATATAAATCTTTGTAACAATGAGCTATGTTATAATGGAAATATTTTCACAGGCATAAGTTTTAATCTATAGCCAATATCAGTCATTAAAACACACTGTTCAGTCCTGGGGCCCATAAGTGGAAGATGTTATGGAGAAATTGGAAAGGAGCCAGGGGAGACAAAGTCAATGATGAAAGGTTTTGAAAAATAGCCCTTCTGGGAGAGGTCTGCATTAGTGCAAAGAAGAAAGGTATGCGTAGACTGAATGTCAGTCTTTAAACTCTATGGGAGGTTACATTATTGACACCAAGTCTCTTTTTCTCTAGACCCACAAAAGGCAAATATGAGAGAAAATGAATTTAAACTACAGCAGAAGGGATGTAGGCTGGTCAGATGTCTCTAATCTCAAGAGTAGACCCCATTGTCAACTTACCAAGCTTCATTCTCACAAGGGAGCAGGTCCTCCTTCCGATATTTGAGCTGTCTGCTCAGTGACAGCAAAGTTCACCCAGACCTGGATATCTGCCTGCAGTTGTTTGCATTGTTATTATTTTGAAACAAATGAGTAGGTGAAGTAAGTAAGGCAAATGTACAGTTTCCTCATATGGGAAAAATTCAGACGAGAGTAATGTCAGCTTCCGTCCGTCATTCGACAAAGCTGCTCCAAACAGCACAGAGCTCTTGCAGTGTGCTGTGTGCTGGTGGGCGGTGTCAGCCCCACTGCACTGGGCTCGGGCAGTGGGAGGGACCCGTGTCCCGCAGAGGATACAGTTCTCATGGTCACTGCATTTCAGGGACTGTTGGCTAACCCGAAATGCCTCCATTTAAGCAACTGGGACAGAAACTTGAAACCAGGTCAGACGCAGAGCAGTCGACAGAATTGGTGTGCTGACCTACAGAAGATAAGCTGGTGGGTGGCGAGGTGGAACTGGGTAGACAAGAAGCTGTTTCCAAATATTTGAAGTGCTTTCAGATGGAAGAAAGATTAGAATTGTGCTGTGATGCCTGAGTGCTGGTTACAGGGTTAGAGTGTCTGCTGCAAAGAAGGAAGCATGTTATAATAATATCAGAGCTATTCAAAACACATTGAGGCACCGAGTGACGCATAACGTTTGTACAAAGATTGGATAAGTATCTCCTTAGAACTGTGGCGGAAGAATTTCTGGGTTTTGTGGCGGAAGAATTTCTGGGTTTTGTGGTGGGTTGGGGGTTGCGAAGTGGATGTAGTCTTCCTCCTCAAAGGAAACTTCTTGGAAAGCAATATGACCTAGCAATAAGCATTTTTCTCCCAAGGCGAGCTTTGCAGTCTGGACCACTAGGGGGCGTTAGGACAGCAGCTTTGCGGAGCCACTGTCCCTGTCTGCGTCAAACAGCAAATGATACAGGATCCTAGCTCGTGTCTCAATTCTGCTGCTTTTGATATCTCCTCCATTTCTGCAATGCTTGTATCTGATTAAATTCTTTACTGCCCTAATGTACTTAGGCAGGCACAGTAACTGCTATTTGTTCTTTAATAATTGATTTATTAATTATATAGATTAAGCTGTATTCCTCTAAAAATTCAAACACTCCTTATGCAACTAAAACATTTAAACTAATAAAACAATTATATCATTTCCAGACATTTAAACATTAATTTACATGTTAACTGAATGTCCCCACAGTCACTAGTATCCTATATTTGAATCCTTAAAATGCACAAATACCTTAAAAAACAGAAACATGCTCAAGTGAGTTAGCACACTGGTTACATTTATAGTTATATTTAAACTCAAGCTGTTATGAAGTATTTATGTATTTAAATGTATTTCTCTTTTATCACTCTGCTTACTCCTGTGAGTATTCATATGGCTTTCAGAAGATTAAAGATACACATTATTTCTTTACCTTTCTGGTAATGGAGTCAAATTCAAATGCAAAATAGATCATCTCAGAGTGCCTCAAGTTGGAGGTGTTGAGCTTGAAGTTTCTTACATTCAGAATCTTCCCATGCATGTAAAATTCTAAAAGATCTGATCAATGAATGTATAAGCACAAGGGTATAGTTTAGTACCTAAAAGTAACTGCTTTAAAAGTACCTGAAACTGTGGGAGGACCTTGGAAATGGGCAGAGCTGGAAAATTTCTGAGAAACATGGTAGGGAAAGTCTACGTTGCCTTGAACAGACTGAGCAGAATCCAGACTAGGAGGAGAAGCTGCTGGAATGGCTCAGGAGGAAGTGAGAAACATGTTCCTGGAAACGAGGAGGCGCTCCTTGTTAGGAACTGAAAGCTTAGTAAAATCGTCTCCTCCAAGTATGTGAAAATAGAACAAGTAAGTGATGAACTTACTTATCTGACGATGATTTCCAAGCAAAATGTTGAATGTGACACCTGGTTTCTTTTTACTGCTCATAGTAAAATGGAGAGAGAGAAATAAATTGAAGGAAGAACCTAAACAAAAAGAAATTGATGGTTTTGAAAACTCTCGGTCTCTCCAGCTGGCAAAATATGTTAAAATTAAGAAATTATTTTCGAGTAGATGCGTAGAGATAAGCCCTGGCCTAGAGAAAAATGCGGCGAGGTGATTGTACACAATGTGATTTAAATCTCAAGAAGCTCAAAGGAGCAAAATAGTATCCAGTCACATGAAGTATACACAACACCCCCCAGGAAAGGCTTTCAGAAGCTTAACTAATTTGTTCTTTAAGCATCTCCGCAGGAACCTGAGGTAGAAGAGGGTCTATCTCAAAAAGAACAGTGGGTTTGGCCTTGGTGTAAAGGGAAATACACAGGAGACCCACGAAATATTTAAGAAATGTATTTCAGCAAAAATATTGTCATCATAAACTGAAAGTTACCAAAAGAATACAAAATGAAAGGAGACTGTTTTGATCTCCAAAAGTCTACTGACAGCAAGTAGGATGATAAAACTACTCATGTGCAAACATGTACACACACGTTCATGAGAAAGGAAGGATGACTCAGAAGGTTCTAGATCCTAGAGCTTTGGGATTATTCCCAGATCTTGAAATCCAATCAAAGAACTCTGGCTGGAATTTTCTAGATTGAATTTCAAAAGTACTTTGGACTGGTAACTCTTCTTACCATCCATTCCCTCTATCTTTAAAAATAAATCAATCTATAATACTTTTTTCCATTTTGTTATTTATTTGATAGCATTTAAAGCTTGAAATCAAGTTTTTTTGCATTTTTCTCAGATAAACAATTGAAAGGGCCTTGAATCTGCAGAGTGGTGTGTGTGTATGAGAGAGTTTGCCATCATGAGAATCTGTTTTGCTCTGTCTACATAAAATTCACAATTGGTCAACAGCAAAGAGTATCTTAAATACAAAAAGATACGAAAAATAAAAAACTAAGAAAGAAATGGTTACAAAATATTAATTTTTCTCATATTTGACTATAACAAAGCTAATATTATGAATTTATGTCCAAAGTAGAAGTTTAGTACAAATATATAGCTTGAATGGGATGTTACTTGGTTAAGGTCTTTTTTTTCTTGTACATTTTTAAAACTAGTGAAGTTGCACACAGGGAAATTGAGGTTACTTCTGCAGACTTGTACTAATGGACATAGCACATGGAAGATCTTCATTGTTCAAATGTGCCCAGAAAGGTTGGACAGTGTGTCTATTGACATCTTTTTATGTCACACTTAGATGACAGGTTTAGGATAATAACCATTTAAATAAAAGTAATACTTATAGTGTACAGTTCTAAGGAGTCAGACAGAGGAAAATCATCATGAAATTATACTAGCAATTTATATTGCCCACTGTGAAAACTTCCTTGTCCACCTCTACGCCCTGCTCCTCCTCCTTGGACTGCTGTTCCTGCAGGTAGGTGACAGGATTGTCATTACCCAGGCAGAGTCTGGAGCTTGGTCTTCAGCAGTTGCAGCTCACATTTGAGTTAAGAAGTTTCATGTGTCAGAGATGCTTGCTCAGCCTGGAGATGTGACATGTGTCCTGTGAGCTCTGCCAGCTTATGCTTCTCTTCCCACACAGGGTCTAGTTCACAGAGATGAGCCGGGTGAACTTCACTTTCATCTCCTGCTCCGCTGGGGCCTGTGCAAATGCTGGCCTTCCTCTCCCCTCCACACTCCTTCTCCCCTCTGCCTACCTTAGCCAGGTCTGGGTCCAGAACTTCTGGAAAAGGAGCATCTGGTCTCATCCTCTGCAGATATTCTCCCTCTTTCTCTGATGATGCGGAGGCTTGGCAGTTTAGGAAGCTGTTTCCTCTGAACCCTTTCAGGAAAGTTGGCTGTGCCCTGAGGTGAGCATTAGCCTCTGCTGGTGTTCATGGATGATAAACACGAGAGCCGTAAGGTGGGGGCACTGTGTCCTGAGTGTCTTGACATGAAGACCTGCCCCTGTTGGCGTTCATGATCATCAAGCACAGGGTCCATAAGGTGGGAGGACTGGCCTCCTCCATAGGTGTCCTGTGAGTGTCATTGGCCAGTGTCATTTGTCCTGTATTCACAGCAACTTGTCCAAAGATGTCATCCTGGGCAAAGCATCTTTGACTGAGCCCTTTCATGATTTTTGAAATGTACATCTGGTTACTTTCACTATAACCAGCACAGATCAGAGCAAGATGTCCCAAGGAGGCCCTGGCAGACCCAGGAGGTATCTCAGGCTCTCAGAGATCAGTAACAGAAACCCCTAAAGATGCTCCCGGACCCACTGCCTCAGGGCCACAAGGGCTGCAGGCGCCCCATCACTGGGCTAGGCTGTTCTTTCTCCAAGTGCCAGCGTTCTGTGGCCACAAATGACCACTCAGAACCCTGCAGAGCATTCTGTCTCTAAGAGACCAGGAAGGGGAGCTGGACTGCAGGAGGGGAGGCAGCCCTTTTCTGGAGCAGAGAACCCACTGTGATGTGGATGCTCAGGCTGGTCAAACTGACTTCATCCTCTGCTGAGAGTACACCTGACTGAACTTGACATTTTTTCTAATTAAAAAAAATATTGAAGGTATTCTACATTATAGCATTATATGGGTATAATGAGGTGTATAGAGGTGTATATCACTGTAAGTCAGCACATCATCATTTGTACAATGCATTAAGCTTACTATCAACAGTCCAATTCTGTCCTTCATCATATAGTTTACCCAGTGTGCTCCGCCTTCTGTTCTGGTAACCACTAGTTTGGTCCTTCAGACTGAAAGTCTATTTTTATTTGATTGGTTCATTTGTTTGGTTTCTATATATACCATACACAAGTGAAATCATGTTATTTCAGTTCCTACTTCTAACTTATTTCACTAAGCATAATTCCATCTAGGTTCACCCATCTTGTTACACATGGCAGGATTTCATCTTTTTTTATATCTATGTAATATTCCATTGTGTGTATGTTTCATATTTTCTCTATCCACTCATCTGTTGATGGGCATTTAACATTGCTTCCAGCTCTTGGCTATTGTAAATATGCTGCAATAAACATAAAGGTGCATATGTCTTTTCAAATTAGTGGTTTTTTGATTAATACCCAGATGTGGGAATAACTGGGTCATATGGAGTTTCCATTCTCTACTTTGAGGGCTCTCCATACTATTTTCCGTAGTGGTTGCACCAATTCAAATTCTTAGACCCTGGCAGCTGGGAAACCAATAGGTTTCCTTTTCTCTGCTTTCTAAATACCACTTGCTTCTAGTCTTTTGTAGAATAACTATTCTCACAGGCGTGAGATGACATCTCATTGTTACTTTGCTTCTAAACTTATTTTAAATAGAAATCAAGATAATCTGAAGTCCATTGTAACAGTCCACATTTTTATTCTCCTGTCTCCCACATTTTATATTTTTGGTGTGGAAAACTCTTTATCACTCCTTCAATTCTAAGTGAAGGATAAGTAGCAGGATAAACGATCATTTAGACTTCTTGACTGGAAGTTTTTGTTTCCCCCAGCACTTGGAATACATTATATCATTTCCTTTTGAATTGTAAAGTTTCTGCTGTGAAATCTGCAGACAGTCTTATGCAGATTTCCTTGTATGACTTGTTTTTCTCTAGCTATTTTCAAGATTCTCTATCTTGAACTTTTGTCTTTTTAATTATAATGTGTCTGTTTGGTTTGGTTTTGCTTGGAATTCTTTGAGCTTCCTGGATCTGGGTGTGTTTACTTCCCCAGGTTAGGGAAATGCTCAGCTATTAATGTTTCTGCCTCCTTTCTTTCTTCTACTTTTGGAGCCCCTGTGATGCAAATGTTGTTCCTGTTAGTACTATCCCATAAGTCTCTTACGCTATCTTCATTGCTTTTCATTCTGTTTTTCTTTTTGCTGGCCTGCTTGGAGGTTTTCCACTTCCTTATCTTTTAGGTCACTGATTCGATGGAGAACTCCTTTCATTCTGTTGGGAATTCTCTATTGTGTTTTTTAGTTTAGCTATTACGTTTTTAGCTCTTTGAATTCTGTTTGGAAGTCTCTCATATTTCCTCTGTCTTTGTTGTAGATATTATTTTGTTCATCCATTTTTTAAAAAATTTCAGTCAGAATCATTAAGATTTTGAAAATATTCAGGTAACTTACTTAATTCTGTTACATTAGTATTTTTCTCTGGGGTTTTGACTCTCTCCTTCATTTAAGATTTGAGGTAAAATTCTCTCTCTCTCTCTCTCTCTCTCTCCACCCTGTTTTTTTTCCTATGGATTTGGCTAACAATCTTTCTTTGTCTTCATGTAATAGCCTTGTGTTAGGATTTCAGGTTGCAGAGTATAGGCTGGGGCTGAAGCTCCAGCTGCCAGGCCCAGGGGACTTTAGGCTGCAGGCAAGCAGATGGGTCAGCAGCAGACCAGGCAGGGGAAGAATAGCTGTTTCTCAGACTGCTGGTCTCTTTTATGACCCTCCTCGGCTGCCACAGCAGAGCTGAAGCTCCTCTACCTGAGCTTTGAAAGAAAGCAATCAGCTACCTGCGCTGGGGTCGCAGACTCCAGCCGCTTGGTGCTGCCCTAGGTGTTTGCTGCCCTGGTAGCCGTGAGTGCCTTAACCAGGAGAACAAACCGTACCATTGCCCACAGCAAGCACTGCGGGTGAGGAAGGGGAGCATATATTTGGATCTCTGACCCTGTTCCAATAGGGCTCCTCCAGCGAGGACATTAATTTTAATATGACATCTGCCAGTATCAGCATCGCACAGACGAGGAGTCTGGTAGGACACTGCTGTGTCTCTGTCCACTAGAAGGCCATCCCTCTTTCTTATTCCTTCTGCTGAAGTTTTTGGTTTAACAAATGAAATTCCCTCAGATAGTTCTGTGATACTTCATCTGTTGGTTTCCCTGTTCTCTGTCCTGAGATTTCTACTCCTTAGAGTCTTACCGTTCGCCAAAGGAAAAGTGCCTTTGTTTTCTACACCAGGATGTATTCACTACCATCTTGGGTACAATTCCTAGGTTCTGAGGTATCTAATGTGGAGTAAATAAGCACTTCTGCCTCTGGGAAGAGGCTGTCAATCACTGGGGCCCTCTCAATTCTGTAGAAAATCTGGCAACACCATGTCTCAGCTTTTCCTACCTTTTTTTTCTTAAGGAAAGGTGCAGGCAGAAATGAAGGAGAGTAGACAGGTAGGCAGGAAGAGAGAGGAAAAAGTACTTTATTTTTATTTAGTTGTTCACATTGCTTGCTACCCCAAGCCCTGGGTCTTGAACCTGGGACCCTGGGATGTATGTGGGACAGCTCCCAGGTGTGCTAAACAGCTAGGCCACCAGGGCGCACCCTTCCTACCCTTTTCTATGTTTTCTTTCACTTTTTTTCTGTGGAGATGCTGGTCGTCCAATCCTCAGTTATTTTTATTTATTTATTTAGTTTTTTTCTTTATTTTAAATAATAACTTTATGATTCCTTTTGCTTACAATGCTATTGTAATGATATTGCTACTCAATGCTATTCAATGATATTGAACTTGCATCTCAATCTATGAGTATTTCACCACTCACAAGAGTTCTAATGTTCGTTATTATTCTTTCTCTTCCTAGGTGAGTTGGGTGTAGTTATGCTTTGTTTAGATTCCCTTGTTGTTTTCTTCTTTGCTTTTTTCCCTGGAGATGTATTTTGAGGTTACCCTGAGGTTGGAATTAAGAATTCTATGTTTAGTTCCCATTTTTATTTGAAAGCAGATTAGTCTTACCCTCATTCTAACCATCCACATTTTTATTCTCCTCTCCTCCTCCCCACTTTTTATATTTGCTGTCTTGCTGCTTTTAAGTGGGTCTTTACACTTTGTAGAGCATCCTTTAGTATTTTTTGTAGGGCTGGTTTTATGGTGATCACTTCCTTTAACTTTTGCTTATCTGAAAAGCTTGTTGTCATTCCTTCTGTGCTAAATAATAATCTTGCAATGTATACTGTCCTAGACTGAACATCCTTTTCTTTTAGCACTTTGATTATGCCATTCCCTTCTGGCCTTTAGAGCTTCAGTTGAGCAATCTGCTGCCAATCATATGGGGACTTCTTTGTATCTGACTCATTTTTCTGTAGCTTCTTTTAGGATTCTTTATATCATATTTTTTACATTTTGATGACAATGCGTCTAGGTATAGGTCTGTCTGGGTTTCTTTTATTAGGAGCTGTTTGAACTTCCTGGGTTTGGAGTCTTGCTTCATTCCTCAGGTTAGGGAAGTTCTCAGCTATTATTTCATTAAATACAGTTTTTGCCCACTTTTATCTATCTTCTCTTTCCCGGACTCCTGTGATTCTCATGTTGTTCCTTTTGATGTTATCCCATACGTAGAGAATGCTTTCTTCATTTCTTTTCATTCTTTTTTTTCTTTGCTTCTCTGCTGTAGTGCATCCCTCTGCCCTATCCTCTAGCTCACTGATTCCATTGGAGGCTTCATCCACCCTAATCTTGAGTCCCTCTGTTGAATTCTTTAATTCAGCTTTCATGGTCTTCATTTATTTGATATTTTGCTTTATTTATTTTCTTTGTTTTTTTTTCCCTCTTTTCCTTCCTCTATTATTTTCTTGATTTCCATGAGAATGTCTATCACTGTTGACCTAATTCAATCTTAGGTAGTTTGCACATGTCCATTGTATTCAGATTTTCCCTTGGGGTTTTAATGGGATCTGTCATTTCACATATATTTCTCTGTGTCTTCGTTCTGTTTGGCATTCTGTTTGTGTTTCTGTGGGTTAGATTTCTCTGCAGTGATGGCACCAGAGAATCCTGGATCTTGGTTTGAACACTGGGAATTCTTGAGTTGTGTGGCATCACCATTGGTTGGATTTGTTGATGTTCTAAGGTGGATCCTGCATTGGGATCCAAGAGTCCAGCCTATGGGATTGGAGTTTGTGTGGTCGATGCAGAGCCTTCTCCCAGTGTCCCGACAATGAATGATAATGACCACTTTGTCACTGGCCCCCAGTCAGCAATTGGACTGCAGTTAAACCTCCATCCATAGGGTGGTGCTGTGGGTAGCCTTGAAGATTCCTTCCTTCTGGGACTCTCTTCTTCATTTAAGATTGGGGGCGTTATTTCCAGTGCCCATGTCATGCGGTTCTGGAGCAATATGGTTGGAGAGGGGTAGGAGTGGGACGTTCTCCTAGCAGCCTTCCAGTTATAAGTGCCCTGTGTAATTTCCTTCAGTGGAGCTCCTGCTCAGACCACCAGGTTGCTGGTCCTCCTTCTGCTTTTTGCCAAGGCCTCCTACCCCCACCTCTGCTCTGTGTCTTGGTCCTACTGGGCAGGCCCCCTATTGCCTGCTAAGCGACTCCTGAAAGGCTTGGTTTTTCCAGCAGTTCCACCTCCTCACCCACTCTTCCCACTCCCCTGGCTGGAAGTTCCGAATTCATGATGCAACTCTGAACCCCAACGCCTTCACCTACCCTTATGTTGGTGACTATTGCCACTGTGTCTGTAGCCCCCAGGCCAGCCCTTCCATGCTGTGTGTTTGAAGAATAGGTGATTTCTAGTTGTTCTATGGAGAAAGGATCTGGCATGTCCTACCAGGTTGCCACCTTGATTGTCTCTTTCTTCAATCCTCAGTTATTTTCAGAGACTGTATGTCATTGGTATCTATATGCAATTTTGTTGCGTCTGTGGAGCGGAGATGAGCTCAAGATCTTGCTAATCTACCATCTTGGATGTTTCTCTCAGTATTATATTAATAAAATGATTTTATTATATCTGGCCCTGCATTGTGTCTCGGATATGTTGGGAACCTGATAGTTTTTCTTTAGATTGGTAGTCTGAGAGGAACTATACCCAAAGAGCTTCATCCTACCTAGACCTGACCAAGATGGTGAAATTCTGAACTTTGGGCAGATTCTATAGTGGTATGAGATTCTTGAGGACCTTGGAAAGGAGTAAATGTAATTTACATGTGGGAGAGACACAAATCTTTGGAAAATAGAGGGTTGACTATGATAAACAGATTCTAGGATAGCTATTACAACCAACTGGTTTCAACCCTTGTGTGATCTCCCTTTTCAAATGTGAATGGGACCTCTGAATTACTTTTAATTAGAATTTGGTTTGCAGTATATGTGATTATTCATACACAGTTGCACTGCAGAAGATTGTAATCCATTTTGCTAGGAATCCCTCTTACTGGCTTTGAAGGAGCAAACTGACATGATGACATCTGCTATATGAAAAAGGCCATGCAGCAAGGAGGTAAAGGCTGCCTCCAACTGGTAATCAGAAAATAACAAGAAAACAAAACAAAATTGACAGCCAGCAAGAATATGAATGCTCTAATTACTACATGAACTTGGAAACAGATTTGACTCCAGTCAAGCCATTGAAGTCCAAAGACAGGTAGGCAGGAGGGGAAAATCACAAGTAGCCTAGTAACCCATGAATATGAGCGAGAACCCCACAAGGACATAATGAAATCCATGTTTGTTCTTATTGTCTTTGACCTTATTGACAAAGATGTCTTTATCCTACAGAAACTGAAATCCTTCATTATGGAGCTAAACATACACACCTAGTTTATAAGTCAGAAAAACCTTGAAAGAGAATACAGGAAAGTAGAGTAGCAAGCCCAGATTCTGCTTTAGCCAATTAAGTGAGTCATCAGATCAGTAACAGAGTGTGTCAGTTTCATAATGCCTGTGCAAATACCAACATATAACATCTTGTAAACTTATATGGTCTTAGATTTTTTTTTAAGGGAAGGTGCTGGCAGAAATGAAGGTGAGTGGGTAAGCAGGCAGGAAGAGAGAGGAGGAAGATGCATCTTATCAATTTTCATCTATTGTTCATGCTTCCCACTCTGCCTGGGACTTGAACTCAGGGGCTATGTGGTTTGCTCCTTCGGAGGTGATTGACTTAACCACTGCTCCACCAGAGCATGCACATGTTTAACTTTTAAAGAAACCATCAAACTATTTTCCAACACGGTGATACCACTTTACATTCCTATCAGCAATGTATAAAGGTTCCAGTTTCTCTGCATCCTCACTAACACTTGGTATTGTCTGTCATAGGTATCATAGTTGTTCTGATAGTTAATAGAATCTTGTTGTGGTATTTATTTGCATTTCCCCAATAAGTAATGATTTGAGCATCTTTCTACAAATTATAAGACATAAGATTTCTTTAGTAAAATATTCACATTCTTTGTAAAATTGGATTGTCTTATTGAATTGAAATCTACGATTTTCTAAATTTTCTCCTAGTCTGTTACTTGTTTAAATTTTGTTTCTTTTTTTTAAGGAAAGGTTCAGGTAGGAATGAAGTTGAGCAGAGGCAAGCAGGCAGGAAGATAGAGGAGGAAGCAGCACTTTATTTTATTTAGTTGTTCACCCTGGGTGTTTCCCCCACCCTCAGGTCTTGAACAGGGAACCTTGGAATATATGTGGACTATGTTTCCAGCAAACTAAACTACTAGGCCACCAGGGTGCACCTAAGTTGTTTTTTTCTTAAAGTGCAGAAGTTGAATTTTCATGAAGTCCACTTTATCGTTTTTTTCTTTTAGATGTCATGTTTTTAGTGTCATATCTAAGAACTTTTTAACCAATCAAAAGTTAGCATCTCTTGTCTGCTGGAAGTTTTATAGCTTTAGTTCTTTATGTCCTGATACATTTACATTAATTTTTACATATCACATGAGATAAGCTCATGTTTTTGCATGTGAATATATAATAATTTTGTCACCATTTGCTGTAAAAAGACTACTAATTTGCCCATTGCATTACCTTGGCACCCTTGACAAAAATCAATTGACCAGGGTGCGCCCTGGCAGCCTAGTATCTAGTACACCTGGGAGCAGTCCCACATACATCCCGAGGTCCCAGGTTCAAGATCTTGGGCTGATGGGAACTACCAATGGCTGAACAACTAAATAAAAATAAATATAGCACTTCTTCCTTCTCTCTCTTTCTGCCTGGCTGCCTGCCTCTTTGCTTTCATTCCTGCCTGCATCTTTCCTTTACAAAAAAATCAGTTGACCATAATGCAGTGGTTTATGTCTAGATTCTTCATTCTTGCTCACTAATCTGTGTTTATCCTTGCACCAATATTACAATGTATTGATTCATGTGGCTTTATATAAATTTGAAATCAACTTGATTCCTCTTTTTCAAAATTGTTTTTCCTATACTTTGCTAAGGATTAATGTGTCAATTTCTACAAAAAATAAAGGCTTGGGTAGGGATTTTTGGTAGGGATTATGTTGACTGTATAGATAGATTTGGGGAAATTTTCTCTCTTAATAATATTGAGCCTTCCAATCCAGAAATGGGGAATGTCTCTTCATTGACTCTTCATGAATTTCTCTTAGTAATGTCTTGTAATTGTTAGTATACAAGTATTTTACTTCTTTTATTAAATTTACTCCTTCGTAATTTATTATTTATGTTTTGTGTATAGGATTAAAAAATTTTTTTTGAACTTTTCATTGATAGTTCAGAATAGTGTTTTTAAATAGTGGTCTTATATCCTACAACCTTGCTAGACTCACTTATTAATTCTAGCCACTTTTTCTGTGGATTCCTTGAGATTTTTCTGTGCACAGGATGATGTCATCAATGAACATAAGCAATTTAACTTCTTTATTCTCTGTCTGCTTTCATGAACTAGTGTGTCTTCTGTTCTGCATTAGTCAGATCTTCCCTTGGATCATGGCTATCACATGTTCTTTGGGGAGACAAAAAAATAAGAAGATCAAATAACTATCACTGTCATCCCAACACCTAGACACAAACTTCATGACCATGTGCAGGCAGACTCTTCCAGATATTTTTGCCGGAATCGTTGTAGCAGAGTTTATGATGTGCTGAACCTCATCATTCAGTCCCCAGATGTCATCCTTGCTGCAGTGAACATTGCCACACACTTAGCCAGCGACCTTCCACATTCACATCACAGTGTCTCTCAGGTTTTCCTCTAGGTGTTGGGAAAGTATGCTCCTCTACGTATCGGCATAACCCATAATATCAAGGCATTTAGGACCCCTGGTTAGAAATCTCCCTAAACTAATGGGAACATAATTTCATGGGTAAATGGCTCAGACTTCCCATTTGGCAGGATATAAAACATGGAGCATTTTAAGGAGCTGTCTGCATGATTTCTCAGTGCCCCCATAGGATCGTACTTTCCAGTTGCTCGTATCTATAACATAGTTATTTATCGACATTTCTCCTTCCCCATTTCCTTCACTTCTATTTCCTAAGTGTCCAAGATATGATTGTGATGAAAAGTGTATGCGCGCTAAGTATCAGCCAGTCGCAGGTCGAGAGCACTGTCGAGACTATTCTAGGGACACTCTGTTACTTATTTGCTCTTAGGAGAGTTTATATAAATATTAATATTTCTATGCTGCCGGAGTAAGATACAACCACACAAATATTAGTTGCAAGTTACACACAGGCTTTATGACTCACAAGTTCCTGATGCCTGGGTTCTGCTTAAGAGGAGCCCCGTGGCGATTTCTCTAACAGCGGCTGCAGCAATTAGTTTTGACTGGCGAAGAGCTGAGCATCCGACGGGACACCGGCGAGCAGTTGCTTCCAGCCGATCACTGTCTGGAAAATTACTGGGTCTATGTTGGAGTGTAGGTGACTGACATGTTTGAAGTGGGAGCCCCTTTTATAGCTTGAATCCACAGGCTATCAGTTGGGGTCTGTTACCACATCTTAACGTTCATTTTATGTATCACTTTAACATCCATTGGTGTCTTGTCTATCACTCAACATAGGTTTACTATCTTTACTGAACACAAGGAAGGCTCCAAACAAGTTTAAACATGTTTTTTTTTTTTTTTTTTTTTTTCTGAGTTTGTAATAGTAACATAATATTGCATCAGAATATTTCAAATAACTTCAAAATAATATTATAACATTAAGATAACGCCCCCCGCCCCCCAAATTATCTGCACCTAAGTCCTTGCTCAGGGTTTGCTTTCAGAGAAAACTAAATTAAAGCAGGCATCACATTTGGTTCCTTAACAAACTGGATTATAGCCATAGAATGATCATCAGGAGAATGAGGGGACTGGCAATGATATCGTATAAAAATAAAAATAGCTGAGCAAATATTTACAGACTTACAGAAATCACCTCAGTCATCTTTAAACACTTGGAAAGCATTGGAAACACTTGGAAAGGACCAGGGGAGACTCCAGCATTAATGGGTAAGTCATAATAGACAAGTACTAACCTCACTCCCTAGCTATGCTGTGTGCCCCACATCTTATACTATACTACATCCTTACAACCAGCAGGGAGGTAGTGACTTCTTTCTTCACAGGTGGATGAACTAAGGCACAAGAGTTTAAGGAATGTTCTCAAGGTCCAAAACTAGCAAGTGCATACTGGAACTGAATTCAAATCCAAACCTACTTGCCCCTAACTTGTGTCTTCCTCCTGTCCTCTGTGTATTACACTGAAGGGCAAGAATGGGACCAACAGGAGACGTTCTAAGTCTGTAGAATTGTGTTTATAGGAATGTAGACCATGTAAGAGATTATCTAGCTATTCGCTTATGCTATTTTCTCTTCCTAGATGCAAAGGAATACTTCGTGTCCTAGCTTCCTTTACAATTAGATTGGGGCCATGTGACTGGTAAATGGGAATGTGCAGATGTGACAAATCTCATATTCTCTTAATCAATCAACCTCCCCTCACCCCTTAGCTGGCTGAAAGCAGAGAACCCAAATAGAGGATGCTGCGAAGGTCCTAGGAGCTGGCAGAGCCACCAGACAGAAGGTACAAGGATCCATAGGGTGGAACAGAGCACTTTATGTGTGGAGCATTGTACTAGGACATGAGCAGTAAATGAATATACATTAGTTTAAGCTACTGAGATTTGAAGAGTATCATACAACTGCTAAACCCTGAGAAGCCATGAGCTTTCTGTTTCAGGAAGCACACAAAGAGTGATTAAATGTTGAGCTGTCAAGGCCATTGTAAGATTCCTGGAAGAGTGGACTAGATGACCTGTGAAAATGATGGCTTCCATTTACTGAGCTATTATAGATCAGGCATGTGCATTCATTCTCTCAGTTAAGTCTACAACGTGTAGAACGCAGAATTATAATAATAGGGACTCAGCAGATGTTTTGGAGATGAGTGAATAAAAAGCAAAACCTGGATTCTTTCACCCTCACCCTTTCCTCCATCTCTCCTTTCTGTGACTGGAACCACTGAATCTAAGTGTTAACACACAAGACTCTTCTGTTTTGTTCTGAGCAGCGAGGACCCAGGTTATAGGTACCTACAAATGCTGCACCTAAATGGGGCTCTGAGAAAAACAGAAAATGTTTGCTTCTCTACAAAAAGCATTGGATCTAAAATGCGGGCCAAAGCTGAGGGTGAATGCCCAGGCAGGTAGGCTGTGTGTACACAATGGATTCTTTGTAAAGTCCTTGAGCAGGGTGTGGGCAGGTGGGTGTGTCCTGCTCACAGCTTTAAAGACTTCTCATAACAGTGCTCAAGATGGACAGGGCACGGTTTAATCCTCCTTGCTTAGAGAAGCTGCAGACTGTTGGACTCTTTGTGGATGTAAGCATCCACTGGGGAAGCTTTTCTCCCAGGTTGTTAGCAAAGCTCATTTGGAGGAGTACAGGTCTGGGGCATGACCTGAATTGGCAGCTATGACGCACGCAGCATAAGCTCCAGAAGCTCACTGATCCCAGTCTGCCCATTCCCACCCCCTCTCCTGACCTCCCAATCCTGACCTGGGACAGCACTGCCTGTCTCTGGAGGGCTGGTGTCTGGGCAACAAAGAGGGAGCAAGGGCTCTTCCAGGAGAAAATTTCCAGTTTATTTACCTGGGGGAGAGGGGACTTCTCCATAGTCCTTCATGAATCTGAGACCCCTAGTGTGAGAACAAAGTGACTTGCTAGCACAGTGATTTCTAGCCAGAGGTCACTTGTCCTCCAGGAATGTTTTCAAAGCCTAGAGGCATTTTTGGTCTTCCCAGAGAAGGAGCAGCTATGCAGTGAGATGAGGAGTTAGTTTTTGATTTATTTATTAAAGGAAAGGTACAGGAGAAATAAAGGAGAACAGAGGCAGGCAGGCAGGAAGAGAGAGGAGGAAGAAACATTTATTTTACTTAGTTGTTTATTTTGGTTTCCCCCTAGCCCTGTGTCTCAAACCTGAGTCCTTGGGATGATTGTGGACTATGTCGGTGGTCTTATCCTCTAGGCTGCCAGGGTGCCAGCAAAGAGTTGCCCATTCCCAAATGTCAGTGGTGCTAAAACTCTAGCTTGAAGAATGACTTCTGTTACCTTCTGAAGATTCCAAATGATAAAAAGTAATTTTTTATAATCAGAAATATAAGTGTTATATTAACAATTTTGTTTTTAAAGGAAAGATGCAGGCAGGAATGAAGGCAGGTAGGCAGGCAGGAAGAGAGAAGAGGAAGAAACATTTATTTATTTCGTTGTTTGTCTTGCTTGTTTCCCAACCCTGGGTCTGAAACTCAGTCCCTGGGATATATGTGGACTATGTCCAGTGGCCTTATCTGCCAGGCCACAAAGGTACACTAAGAGTTATTTTAAAAACAATAGATATGTTGTGTATACAATATATATGTTGTATATATGTATATATATGTAAGTATCACCTTCTTTCATTATGTATGATAATGTTGGCATGCTTTTGCAATGAATTAATAAATGATATACTGTACCTAGGTCCAGGTCCCTTGTTTAATTTGTTATAAAGTGGTTACTTCATTGAAGTAATATACAGATTTTTGAGGAGTAAGCAGCAGGAATTGGACAGTCCGTTCATTCACTTATTCACTCATTCATTCATTTATTTTTTTTTTAAGAGGAAGGCAGGCAGCAGGCCTGGAGAGGAAGAGGAGGAAGCAGCATTTTATTTATTTAGTTGATAATTTTAGTTGTTCCTTGCAAGCCTTGGGCCATGAACCCAGGTTGTTTGACTGTATATGGATTGCGCCTTGGGTACAGGCTTAACACCTCAGCCACCAGTGCGCACCCCTTCATTCATTTTTTTCTGCTTCTGGCTTTGGCACATGTACGCCAAATATACTTTGTTTAACAAAATGTCAGATTTACTAATAAACTTGACCCCACTCTTTTCTCAACCCTTGCATTAGTATTTGGGTGGATTTGACTTGGTCAATCTTCAATCCATCTGTATGAGAATTAGAGTTGATATTGATAAGAATTGTTGTCATAAAGCTGTTTTTCACTGAAAAACATTTATTATTGAAAAATTAAGTTGTTACATATATTTCTGGAACCAAAAAATCCCAAAGTTAAGAATTTCATATTGTTTAAAAGAGGGCGAATATTGACTCATTTCTGGTATCCTTGGCACCCAGCAGCTCATTGATAGCCTCTGTGACCCTGTGGACTTTGCTTCTCTCCTGTGACCAATCGTTTCTTTTATAGCGTTATCACCCGAAATTTGATCAGATATTGTTGCCTTGTTTTACTTTCTATTTCCTCTTCCAGATGTGAGTTCTCTGAAGTCAAGGACCTTTTTCTTGCTTATTCACTACTATATCTTCAGTGCCTAGAATGACACCTGGCACATGAAAAGTATGTGAAGTGTGTTAACTACAGACCGGAGGGGCCTAGAGACTGAGCAACATACCTAAGGTCACACAGTGTCCTTTCGGGAGAACCAGACCTGCAACTCAGTCTAGCCCTTGTGCTTAGGCCACTGCTGTTCCCTTCACAAGTGCTTGGTGAGAAGTTGCGGTACATGTGCTGCTTGTGGGGTCCTCATTCCCATGATGGGATGATGGGAAGAATGAACTTGGTATGAGACACATGGGTGACCAACCTGACTTACCTGCCATGGGATTTCCTGGGGTGCCCCACTTTCATTCAAAAAAAGGTCATGTCTCAGTAAAACTGCAGTAAATTGGTCACCCTGTGTGAATCACAACGTTCAGTGAAAACCTGCGGTGCCCTGCAGTGGCTCTTTGCTCTGGGAAACGATCACATGTCAGTGAATCATGAATACTTAGTGGGGGAAGGGGAAGACCTGAATGATCATTGAATCCAGAAGTTGTAGGTCATAAGTCTACCTGACTGTGAGAAATGGGGATTACAGCAAATTGGGGAACAGTTGTCCCTTGTCAAAGGAGGCAGCTGTACCCACCTTTACTGAATGTTGACCTGTGTGTACTAGGAAAGAAGCCTATGTGGGCAGACAGATCTGTTTTTCAAGAGAAGCCTGAAATTTGTATATACACATGCAAGTGTGTGTGCGTGCGTATGTGTGAGAGAGATTTGCAGCATTTTAAAAATGTTAGCAACTACTTTTCAAAAAGGTAAACACTATGTAAAAAATTGTATCTGCAACCCAAATTCAGCCCCCAGGCCACTCATTAGAGGCAACTGATATAAATCAGGACATTTTCTCTTACCTAGGAGGAAACTGAGGCACAGAGTATAGTGAATGCAGAGTTAGAAGTGGAGAATCCAGGACTCTTGACTCAGAGCATTAATAGAAATCTAGCTTCTGTAAAGATTAGTTAATCTGGTGGCATGAGGGGAGAGACTTATAAAGAAAAAACTTCAGGGAGCACCTACCACGTTTCAAACAGTGACCGATTTCCCCGTATAAAATCACACTCAATTTTCACATTGACTCTCTCAGCCCATTATTTTATGTATAAAATGAAAATAATAGTAGTTTATTTAGTTGTGGCAAAGATTAATGAGATTAATTCATTTGAAGTACTTAGAACTGTACAGCAAGCCTGTGTTAATGCTTTTTATAATGACAGTAAATGTTATTATCATCCTCATTTTACCTGTGAGGAAGCTGATTTTTCAGAGGCTACCTAACTTTCCTGATCATACAGCAATAAATCAGAACTAAGAGTTGAACCCTGATTGACTATAATGACAAGGGTCTTCCCTCTATTCCTCCTTGCTGTGTCACTAGGCCAGTGTTATAAATTCAAGAAAAACAAAACAGCCAGCATTTCTCCTTTGGTAATCCTTGTAGAGACAACCAAGGTCAGAAGTTAAGTTCTGTGGTATTTCCCTCGTGCTGTCAGCCAAGTCGCATCTGCACTGATGGAGGAGAAAATGTTACTCAGATAATAGACATGGTGGATAATAAATATAATTTCTCCTTGGGCATTCATTATGCAATTTGGGGGGCAGCTAATTTATCTTCCTAATTATGTTTTGCTTAAGCTGATTTTAAAATTAGTTTGTTTACCCTGAACACACACTGATTAACAGCAGGGAAAGGTGGCCTAGAAGCACCTTTGGGGGTAGAGGGAAGATATCTTGAGATTTGGGGGAATTTCCATGGATAATTTTCATGTAGCTTTGGGAAGGTAGAAGGTTGATATGTTAATGATGCTCTGAGAAGAAATCATTGTGTTTTTTTTTTTTTTTTTTTTGGTTGAACTTATTTAATAGAAAGCTAAGGATTGTAGCCCGGAGAATTGAATGGACACCAGGCTCCTTGTGTAGACTTCAGTGCTGAGAGTTCAGACTTCGAAGCAGATAAATCAAACATGGAGATGGAAAAGGAGAACTAACTGGAGGTGACCCCAGGAGTTTCCTTTTAATAGGTAGCCAACATAGATTAAATGCCTCTTATTCACTGTGAATTATGCCAGGAGTTGAGGATAAATAAAGCCATTGTCTTACCCCATAGAATTGCGTAATCTATCAAGGAAAGCAGACTGGTCAACAGACATACCACATCTCAGGAATCAGTGCTCCGAAAATGATAGGATCAAAGTTACAGGAGATAGAAGACAGCGATAATCTGCCTACAGGAGTCCACATGAACTGAGTGAATCCAACCCTCACTCATTCTCTGCCTGTTCTGTTTTGGGTGGGAGTGGGAACCCTTGCAGTTCAATGTCTGCTGGTTTCTGACTGGTTTAGCCAGTAAGAGGCAATGGCAGCAGACTGGAGGACAGGTGAGAAGGAAAAGTCAGGCTATCTCCCCTCCTCCCCTCCTTCTCTGCCCAGATTGTTATCTTCAAAATCTTTCAAGTTTCTGGAGCTCTGCCATGCCTGCACCTCCTACTGGACATACCAGTTTCAGCAGGGTGAGCACAGTCCTAGGGCTCTGGTTACCTCCTCTGATTGTCTCTGCAGCCTGTGGAAGGTGACAGTTTCTTTCTGGTACTAAACTCCCCTTTGTCGGACTGTTCTTTGGTTGGTGGCTCAGTTTTCATCATCCAGAAACCAGTCTCCTACCCTAAATTCACTCTTAAATACAGAAAGTAATTTCTGTATTTCTGGGTAGACTCTGAGGTATGTATGGGCTTGTCCAGGGTAGCTGATATCTAGCTGATACCTAGGTTGTTAAAGAATAAGAAGAAAATTGCTAGGTAGAGTCCCAGGGAAGATAGTGTCTTAAATACACGTGGAGGTGTGAAGTACTTGAGGATGGAGACCTAGGAGGGACAGACCACCTGGCAGTGGGGGCCACTCAAGGGTTTCAGAGAGGGAATAAAGTATCCAAGGTATTTTAGAAAACTCATTTGACTCACTTTCCTCAGTACATATTGATAAAGAGAAGACAAGGGTGGGAATGGATCCTAATTAAGACATAGTCACAATTGGAACCAGACATAATTGGGCTTGAACTCTGACAGTTTGAAGAATAGAAAGGGAAAGGACACACCCAGGCTATTACAGTCTTGATTAACTCCAAGAAAAGAAATTCCTTATTTCCCTGGCACATAACAGGTGCTCAACAAATGTGCCTGTTCTTCCCCACATTTCTTCCTCCTCAGCCAGAACCCTAGGTGAAAATGATAATCCTGGACTTTGCTCAGGTTAGCCAGGTTTCTGCTTCCTTTTTCCGCTTAGGAAGAGGTTCACATCATTCTAGAACATTTACTTAATGTTCCACCCCATTAGAGCCATTCAATCAGCAGGTGTTTGCTAAGCACTTATGTACTAATAGCTGACAGTTACCGAGCACTAACAACACATCAGACACTTGCTACGCACTTGTCATACATTTGTCTCAACCTTTGTAGCAGTCTGTCAAGTGGATGCCACTTTCCTCCTTCTTGTAGAGATAAGGAAGACACACAGAGGCCGAGTAACTCATGTAAGGTCCAGTGGGAGCACTGGACTTCCAACCAGGGTCAGAGTCTGACACCTGAGTTCTGTGTCAGTAGGTGATACAGCCTAACCTGGTGTGCCATGTGCTGTTGGGGACAAGGAAAAATGTAAGACAAATCCGTGGGAGGAAATATGTGCATACACAGAGTCATAGAGACTCTTGATGCTAAAAATGTACAGTAATTCAAGTAATTCAAAGCTTCCACAATCCAGAGTGATTATTGTCCATATGACCAGTAGGGATAAGGAGAGAGATTATCCCAGACTGTGATAATCAAGGGAGGCTTAAGGAAGGACATAGGATTGACTTGTGGTTTTCCTGCTAGTGAAGGTGACCTGCTGAGTTCCTCTGAAATAATGCAAGAGCAACTTGGAGATTGCTAGTGAGATGCCAGACATTGCAATGGGAAATTAAAAACGAGAATGGTTAGCGTCAGCTCAACCCTCCAGTTCCGAGCTCCTGTGGATGGAATCTGGATGGATAGCCCATGGGTGGAATCCCTTTTACTAACTGCTCTGCCTGACAACTTATTTCAGAGACATTTTCTATATGAGTTCGTTGAATCACTGAAATGAAGCCTGTTGGCTACCCCGGTGGAGCTGCGATTAGGTTAATTGCCTCTGAAGGTTGCAGTACCCCTAGGTTCAAGTCCTGAATCTGAGGGTCAACAACCAGTGTGAACAACTAAATGAAAGTAAAATAAAAATGCTTCTTCCTCTGTTCTCTTCCTGCCTGCCTACTTGCCTTCATGCCTGCCTGCAGCTTAAAAAAAAATAAAAAGCCTGTTGAAGTTGACTTTTTCTGGAACTTCTACTTCACCTTTAGGTGTATCCTCTCCCTCTCTTTTTATGTTCACACATCACTTGTAACCACAGTGGGAAAGAAAGTGCACTGATGCTAAGAAAGAGGTACTTTTTCTCCTGGTCTAAGCAAAAGAACTTTGGATATCTATTGACAATTTTTCTTCTAGAAATATAGGACCAATTTACACCCCCATCGGCGATCAGAAAAATGTCTTTTTCTCCTTACTCTTATCAAATCCAAGTATCTAATTTTTTTTAAAGGAAAGGTATAGGCAGGAATAAAGATGAGCAGAGGCAGGCAGGAAGAGAGAGGAGGAAGAAACACTCTATTTTATTTAGTTGTTCATCGTGATTGTTCCCTCCAGCCCTGGGACATGCACCTGGGATCTTGGGATGTATGTGGACTGTGCTGACCAAAGGTGACTGACCAGACTCCTACTCTACCAGGACACACTGAGAAAATTTTTATATATATATGTATATATATATGTATGTATATATACACATATATATATCTGAAAAAGGACTGGTACTGTAGATACCTTTGATATATAAAATTTTTTAAATTTTTATGAAGCCAAATATATCAATCTTTTTCTTTATGCTGACTGATGCCTTTGTTGTTATTCTTAGGAAGACACTTATTTGAAACACTATACAGCTGTTTATAATTTCTTGGCATTTTTGTACTGTTAAAATTTAACCTAAAATTAAAACATTAAAAAATTAAGTATCCAAATTACAAGTGTTAACAAATTATCTCACTGATATTAATATTCCATCTTTCCTCTCTGATTTAAAATACCATTTTTTGTTCAATATTAAAATATTTATAGACACTTGGATCAGGTCTGGTCCTTTTCTTCTGTTTTCCAGTCTGGGAATAGTGGAACACTTTCATCAATACCAATATTTTTTCTGTTTTGTGCCCTGCAAACACAGCACTCCCAACAAACCCCTTCCTATTCCCAATAATATATTGATATCTAAGTATATTCTTTGTGCTAACCACTTTTCCCCACCAAATCTTTGGGTTTAGTAAGACTAGTCTCTCTTTTTTGACCCTCCCCCCACTTTATCATATTGAGAAATAAGATTGTATATATTTAAAATGTACAGCCTGATAGCTATGCACACATAGATGTGTCTGTCCCTATCTTTCTATCTATATATAAGGGATCACCGTAACACATCCATCACCTGTGAGAATATTCTTGATTTTAATATTGTTTACTTGGTGCAAGTAATGACAGAATTAAGAGTATTAAGGTAATGGGAAGCTAGATCATTACTCTCCAGCAATTCAGCAGCTTAATTTTACCAATGAGCAGAGAGAAAAAAATGAGCCCCTTTTTCAAACCACAGAGGTCTAATTTGTCAATTGCCTTTCCTAGGATACAAGTCTATAGGCAGCCCCCAAAGAATTATTTACCATTCTCAATAGTTCTTAGTAGTAATTGACTTATTTGCACAAAAAATCGATTCCCATATTTGTTTTAAACACACCTACAGACTAAAGGACTAAATATACTTGACTTCAAATAAGAAGACAAGTTAAAAGGAAACATTAATCTTCCTCATGGGAAAGTTACGTTAAAATGATTTCTGTTTTAATTTTCAAAGAAGTCATTTTCCATTGATTTAACTCATGAGATAGGCGTGTAAATAAAAACCAACACAAAGCACGGAGTACCTTCAGTTCCATTTTGTGGTAGAAATGAGGATCAGAAATAAAATTACGAGGACCCCAGACAAACATAGGAACTTAGGTGAGGGAATCGGAGAAATGGTTTGCATGCAGTCCTTCCCTTCTTAGTGCAGTATCTCTGTACATTTTTTTTTAGTCTTCTGGCAGATTTTGGTCTCATTTATTTAAGGGTAGGATTCTCTTGTAGTGTATTCACATGACTTAGTTGAAGTAATGGACAAGAACACTGAAAAAACTGTCATGCTTTATAAATTTAAAGTATTACTACTGTGCTTCTGAAAGTAAAAGGAAGACGCAAAAAAAGATGATTATCTGTTGAAAACTTTTGTTAGCAGCACCTTAAAATACATCTTTATTTCCCCTCAAATAACCACTATTGATAGTTTGGTACGAAATTTTCCAGTCACCATTTACATAACAAAAAGTGTCACTTAACACGGATAAAGTAAGGAGTTTCTTTTCCCCAGTTCTTTGGGTCTGGCCCAAGGACTGGGAGAGCAGCTGTTTTGCAAAAGCTGGCCACTTTCCTTGTCCCCCTTCGCAGTCTTGCCTGATTGGCCAGCAGATGGATAAGGCGGAATGTCATCTAGTCTTTTTAGTCAGGAGTTAGTAAAACATACTCTCATTAAAAATTGTGCAGACATTTGTGGTGTATGGATTTACACTTTGAGAACTCCATCCTCTTTAGAAGCAGAGCTTCTTCCTCTCTTCTCACTTCGCCGTGTGGCCTTGTGAGCCCAAGGCCTTGTAGACTTCTTTGCGCTCTGGTGCCATCTGTTAAGGACACTGAAGGTCAACTTCTAATCTTACTTTCTAGTAAATAACTGGTCTGCATGGCCAGGATTAAACTCAGAATAGCTCAGTGCCATGGAGTCAGGTGGAAAGCTAACATGAGAGTCATTGGAGGAGGAGAAAAGAGAAGCTGGTCCATGGTTTGACTTGGTTGAGTTCAGGTTAAAATAATTGGCATGTCCTGCTGCCTACCTTTGTATAATATGACATATCAAAACCAGGTGGCATTGTGTCGCCTAATCCCAGCTCTCTCACGAACCAACCAAGTGGGCAGTGATGAATTAGGTAGTGTCCCCATTGTTCGTAATGAGAACAGTATTGTCTGTTACACCTGTCTCCCAGCTGAATGCGATAATGTGATAGGGCTTTGGAAAGTGCAAAACACTGTGTCCTTTTAAAGATGATGTCCTTTGATTCTCTCATTCTGAAAAACAAGTTAAATGTCTTGAAAATCAGAGGTCAAAGTTAAAGGTTTATGTGTTCTTGTTCAGTCCCTCACCCAACGGCTCTAGGATGTGTATGCCAAAAAGTGTCTAGAGTGGAGGACTGACTTAGAAGTCAACTTGTGAGACCAAGTGAAGAGAGATGGTGTGCCCAGTAACCTTGTATCCAAAGCATTCCGTTTGCTGCTCCTCCTCCCCAGTCAGAATTGTGTTGAAGTCAACAGTGTCGGCTATGAGTATTTGTATGTGAGCAGGGGGAAGGTACAGTGGGAATGGCTTGTGAGTGTCAGAAGTGACCCAGGAAAAGCAACTTTTGGAAGGGGCAAGCAGAGCTTTTGGGAGGTTCTGTAGATCCCTCCCCACATCCATGAAGTTGGATATTAACACTCCCAGCTGACTGCGGTGGCTCCTGAGTCCACTGTGCGGGGCAGAGTGGAGGGCTTCACAACTGGTTTGAAGCAGGGAGAGGCAGTATGTAAAAGCCCGATCTGTAGCATTTGCCAGATTCTCTGGAGTAATACTTCCATCCCTCGTGGCTGAGTTTAAACTCCCCATGATGTCGTGGAACATGGAGTTGGTAAGAGATGTGTAGGGACACATTCATAGAGATCCAGAAGGGGTAAATAGCTTCAGGTGTAAAGATAAGAGTAAGTATAATGAAATAATTAGGAAGTGATGAAGTATCTGTTACCCTTTGGTTTTTAATGTAGTTTATTTAATTGAATGCCTAAATGTTTTGATTTTTTTACTAATAGCAGTGTTTAACAGCCATCTGGCAAAATTCCTGAAATTTGACACCCACCTCTCATGAGTCAGTACAATCTGGCTCCAAGAGGCCATTGGGTCCGAAAGTTGAGTGTGTTAGTGGAATCTCTAACCTTCAAGGAGGGTACAACTCTCCTGTCTCTTACTTTATCCTCTCCCCTGGCAGGAGAAGAGCCCTATAATGGGTCTGAGACAAACAATTGGACTTCTTTAGTTATCACAACAATTTTTAAAACAAATAGATTAAAAAAAAAAAAAAAACCTCCCCCAAACAAAGCCTTCATCCTGTTGGCATACAATTTCTGCTTCACCTCATGGTAACCCATATCCATCTAGCAGGTAGAAAATCTGGAGACAGGGGCTGTAGGAAAGGTGAGTTTTGAGATGTAAGGAAGAGGAGAGCTTGGATGGTGTTGGAGTAGACAGGGACTATCGCAGACCTTCTAGAAGCCAGGTGTGATATTTGGATGCTGGATACTTTAGTGGGGGAGAGGAGGCAAAAAAGGTGATGGGAGGAAACCAGCTTCTCACACACCGCAATCCTTCCCCTCTTAGTTTTGGCACAGTTTTTGAAGAATGACATTTGTTCATGAGATTCTCATGACAAAGAAAAAAACCTTCTGTGGTTTTAGAAACATATCTTATAAAACAGTTCTCAGAATTCAGACCACAGAGCCATCCTCAGGAGCTAGAATGGGACACAAATGAGAAGTGCCTAGGTACAACCAAATCCTTCCCCTCTGAGCACACATAGAGAGGAAAATGACCAACGGCCATTTCAGTCCATTATCAGTCCAGTCTACTTCTTGAGTGGGAGCAGAGTCAGAAAACTGGTTCTAAAAATAACGCTGTAATCTGTGGTCTGGAATAATCACACCTGTTGAAAACCAGGTTAAAGTGTATGTGTGTGCCTGTGTGTGCACTTGCGTGTGTGTGTGTGTGTGCATGTGTGCATGTGTAGGGTGTGGTAAGAGACCGAGCACAACCTTGTACGTAGTACAATAGTGCTTCTTTTCCATGTTGTGTTATGTTTCTCACAGCCGGTTCCGTGATGGAGAGTGGGGAAGTGGGGAGAGGACCCCACACTGTTGAGTACCAGGGCCCAGACACCATGCAAAGCACCTTCCATCCGGTATCTCCCTCGATGCTCGCTAACCCCTGAGGTAGGCAAATCCCAACAGCCAGGAGTGATAGAACTGTGTTACAAACTTATTTATAGGACACCAAAAACCATTCTCTTTTCCCTACACACTGTTGCTGCTAATCCTGCCCTTCACAGATCAGACCACAGATGTCTAGAGTTGTGTCATACCCAGCACCAGCATGGTCCCCATTACAGGTGAGTTCCTCTGATGTTCATTAAATGCAGTGATTTCAGTGTAACGACTTAACGTCTGAGTGTTTGCCTCACTACAGGTAAATTGGGAAGAGACTTCACAATGATCCTGGATCTAGTAAGAACCCACTAAGAGTTAAAAATAGACAACGGCAGACACTAACCCCCTGTCTGTATGAACAGTTTTTTTATTTATTGGTAAGTGTGGCACTGCTCGTCAACAGTCCTTAGTGGGCCCTGAAATCAGATGCTCTTTGATGAGAAAGATGTGTTAGATTGTACAGCAGACCATGTCTGCCAAGCCTTTGGGATATAAGGATGCTTAACACTTTGAGAAAAACCAAATAGGGGAATAGTTAGATTTGCAAAGATCGAACTTGGTGGTGATCATTTTGCACTGTAAAAGAAAATTCTCTGGGGTTTCTTTTGTTCATCATATTCCCAAGTGTGTTTAAAATATGGATTAACATGAATCACTATCCCCAGGCTGAAACCACCATCTACGTGACCTTGTCCTTGTTCAGAGGAGCACTGAGCTCTCTCCTCTTTCACTTCTCCAGGAAGAGAAATGTGCCTTCAGTGTATTCCCCTGACGTCTGGGTGAGGGCATACGTTGGCGTCCCCTGAGAAGGGACATTTACGTGGAGGATATAGGGGAGAGGAGCAGGGGGAATAGTGACATCGCTAAGGCTGTCACTGCATATCCCGGAAACACCAGCATGGGGAGGAGGCCTACCCTGTGGAACTGTTCCTCAGGGCTCCTGGGGAATTAAGGGAGGGAGGAAACAGGGTCCACTCTGCGTCAGAGCCCCCACCTGTTTACGCCAGCTGGACGCTCACCCAAGGGGGTAAGTTGAGCTGCATATTTGATGATGAGGAAGTGAAGTGGAATGTGAGAATCCTCATCACTGACGTCAAGCCTGCCTTTTATTTTATTTTTACCCATGACATTGTGACACAGGATCTAATTTTCCATTGTATTTTTTCCTCTGTTAGGACCCAAGTGATGACAAGTGAATTTATGCCTCTGTCTTGTAAACAAAATTAAAAATTTGAAGTCAGGGACCCTGTCTCTGTCTTTTTGCCTGCCTGTCCCTACCTTGAACTGTTAAACTGGCCATCAAAAAGGCCAAAAGGTATCACCCTTCCACAGGACATGGCTGCCCGAGAAGTCAGAGGTTGAGGCATCCAGTGACCCACTCCTCACTGGGGATAGGCTGTTTCTTCCTGGCACGGGCACTGGAGGGAGGCCACGGAGCAATGAGGCCGCACAGCAGCCCTGGAACAGGGCCCTGGCTGCCATCTGGGCATGAAACTGGGCTCTGGGACCAGGTTGTGGTTCCAGTTCCCGGACCCAGAACTGCCAGTGCAGGGCCCCAGGTGGAGCCTCACCCCTGAACCTCAGCAACAGGGCAGGTGCAGGGCAGAGATGGAGGAGCAATTAGGGGATGCTGGACAATGGTGAGTCGGGTCCCCATGTGCAGAAGCAGCCTTTGCAGGGTGTGCCTAAAATGGAGGCTAGAATGGCACGTGTGTCTGGAAAGCAGACAGAGCCAGCTTTATCCCAGCTCCTAGCTCTGCTGCTTGACTAGGGCCCTCAGCCCTGCAAGCAGGCTTCCTCCATTATTGCTCATGGCTCAAGTCCAGATGTAGTGTCTCAGGTGTGTGGCCCTCTTCCCATCCCGAAACCAAAACTTCCCGGTGCCTGCAGACTTGCCACTCTTTCCGCAGGGCCTCCGCTTACCCACTCTTCAATGTTTTTCAGCCTCAGAATCCAGAGAAATCGCCACTTCCTGGTACTCAGTTCAGAAGATGTTTGTTATTCAGGATTCTGATTCAGGGTCTGATAAGAGAGGCCTCAGGCCTTTCGAGTTAGTAAACCCACAGAACGTGAGGATTAAAAAACCAAGAAGCACAAAGATAGCCAGGCCCTGAGAAGTGGCATAGCGCCAGCTTCTGTCACCTGAAATCTTCCAGGATATTGAGAAATGGGTGACAGTGAGCTTTCACTGCATTTTCCTTGAACTTCTTGTTTGTTTTTCTTTTTTGAAACAAAGGTTTCCAGTAACACCAACAAAATCAGATCTGTGTTTTATTGAGTCTGTTGTTGTGCTTGACTTGATGTTGCCTTCTTCCTCTGTGTTACTTTTCTCTGTTGGTTTGGATAAAAATGGCAGAGTATACTTACCTGCAAAAGTAGCTTGGGGAGCCTGGGAGAATACCTTCAAAGCCCACCTGGTGTCTCACCCATAACTGATCCAGAGTAGGAGCCTTGGGGAAGAAGGGATAGCCTTCCTTCTTTAGAATTCCACCTGCAACAGACAACCTGAGACCCTATCCTGAAAATCTGTCTTTCATAAGCCTGTCTCCCAGGCGTCCCATGGGCAAGTAAGCCAAATGCTTCCTGTTGGGTGCTGGGGTGGAGGCGGAGGCCAAAGGCAAGGAGGAATAAATGAGACGGGCCATTTCCATCAGCCAAAATGTACAGAAGTAAAACAAGGCTGCAGGAAATAGAAGTACAGTAGTGAGGAAACATTAAATGGATTCCCATGGGCTCAGGATTTAAATAGACAAGTTGTAGGTTCCATACTGGGATATTAATGTTACTTAGAATCCCTTTCTCAAGGAGGCATTGTTTGGGACAACTGCATAAAATTTGTAGTTAGACAGTTCTGGGTTCAAGTACTTATTTAGAGTCCTTATTAGATCTGTGATCCTGAGAAGGTATTTAAGTTGTCTAAGCTTCAGTTTCCTATCTGTAAAAGGGAAGTATGGAGCCTGTTACATAAGGTTATTGTGGGAGTTGAATGAGTTTAGGAAGACAAAGCACACTCACGGCATCAAGCACATAGGCTCCCTCACCTTTCCTGCTAGGACTGGGTGCTCCCAGACCTCCAGAGGAGATTTTCTGTTAAGTCTTAGCCTATGTCTTAGCCTAACCAGATGATTACTTCTCGGAGTTTTCTCCGTGATAGGCTGTGAAAGTCGGGAATCTGAATGATGACCCAACAGATACGATTGTACTGATTACAACGTGGGGTGGAGGGTCAGGTGAGCAGTGGGATTCAGGGACCCAGGGTGGGGAGAATGATCTTCACAAGCAAGTGTTGGAAGATAACCGCACAGAAACATGGCTGAGCTGGTCTTCACCATGCCCTCCAAGGTGGAACTGGGTTGTGTGTGCATGTGGTGGTGGGAGGGGGCGGGGAACTGCCTCTGCCTGGGCTGTTTTTGCCTTAAGACCGCCTTGGAGGTTCATGTGGAACCTGACTTTGTCTTGGGGTTGAGGGAGGGATCATTGAGGTAGGGTACAGGGTACAATAATCACTTTACCCTAAGCCAGAATCTCTAGGGCAAGACCGCAAACCCTTTTCTCATCCCTCAAACTCCTGTCATGTCCTCTAGCTTCCAGCTACCCACAGTCCTCTGGGTGTTGTCCCATGAAATGTGAAGGTTATGATAGCATTGTACTTGAGGGGGATCTCATAGGGCTGTTTCATTGTCAGGAGAAAAATGTCTATTAACGATTTTTTTTCTGAAGAAACTGAAATCTAAACAGTAAAGCACTAGTGGTCAAAATTCACCAAGGATCTTAAGATCTTTTTTAGCTCAGAATTTTGCTCTCTTCCTTCACAAAATTATTTATGCAAGCTACTGATAAACAACTAATTGCCAAATTCCCTGGTTTCTTGTACCCTTCCCCCTTTGATATGGTTCTCATCAGTGGAAAGGAGAGAAGTGAAGACACAGGGTCACGGGGGTGGGTCTTCATTCTGGATGGTAAATAAGTGAGGCTTGACTACCTTTCATGCTGTGTCTTTCATGGCTGGAGGCAAAAGTCCACACAGTGAACTCTAGAACTACTCCAGGGTCTCACACCCGGGTTGGCCCATAAGCAGGGTATGGTTAGGAAAAACTGACCAGTAAGTCAGTGTGACTGGGTACTACTGCGTGGTGGGCACAGCGTGACTGACTTTGGTTACACATGGTTCCGTCTTCAAGTATTCAGAGTCTGGTGAGGAAGATAGATTTTAAATCAACAAACATGCTAAGAATTATGTAATTTTCAGATTGTGGTAAGGGGCTAGCAATTATGAGAGAGAACCGGAATGCTAAGAAAGGTCTCTCTTTGCAACAATCTCAATGGAATTGAAAGGGATCATGTTACATGAAAAAAGTTGAAAAGAAAAAGAGAAATACAGGATGGGTTCACTCATATGTGGAATATAATGAAATGAAACAAGTAAATAGATAAACCCCTGCAAAAACTCTCTGGACACAAGATGACAACTGCCAGGGGCAGGGGTGGGGAGGGATGGAAAGAGGGGAAAGGAGGTGGTAAAGACACAGGAACTCTGGTGGAAGGTGTGGTGTGAAATACAGACTGAGATACAATGTCAATATTCAATGAATGTACCACTGCAATCAAAAATTTTAATATCGATTATTTTTAAAAAGATTTTAAAAAGACATACTAAGAAGTACAAATAAACAGAAATAATCAGTGACAAAAAGAAGAGAAAGCTATCTCCTATGAGGTGACAATTAAGATACAACCTAGAGCAGTGCTTCTCAAATTTTATTGTGTGTCACAGTTACTTGGATAATTTGTCAGAAAACAGGCTTCTGGGTCCCACTCCCAGAGTTTCTGATTCTGAGTCTCAAGAATTTGCATTTCTCCTAAGGTTCTGGGTGAACCTGAGACTGCTCGCTTGGAGACTTGGAGACTTTGAGAACTATAAACTTAGGGGATGAGTAAGGAATTAGCCGGGGGAGAAGATCAGTGTGGCAGGAGAAGCATTGTCTGTAAACACTCTGATCTGTGGATCTGGGGACCTCAGGTAACGGGGAAGTCAGTTATCTGCAAGACGGAGAGTGGGACCAGGGGCGTGAGGTGATGTGAGAATGAACCTGACCTGTATCCTCATCCTGAAACTCACTTCAGTAGAGCATTTCCAGTAATCACATGTCTAAGAACGGTTACATTGACCCCACTGCACATGGGGTTACTGGAGCTGTGCCGACCCCGAGATGCTTACTGTGAGGATTTAAAGGATAGCAAAGGGTTGAGTAAAGAGTAAATGCTCAGTCTATGTTAGGTTTCTTCTTTCCTTCTACTTCTTGACTGGTAACATGATCCTGTCTCTGTTTTAGCTGGAAGAGGACAAGTTCCTGGTTTGATGCTGAGCTGCTGTCCTATGGTTGCAAGTAATAGGGTTAGTGTGGAAGTGATCCATGATAAACTGGATAAACTGGCTTCACATAAGGAGTCCGGATGCTGCTTCTGAAGAGCAGGGGTGTGTGTGTGTGTGTGTGTGTGTGTGTGTGTGTGTGTGTGTGTTCCCGTAACTCACCCAATTCATAATTGTCACATAATTTTAAGCCAAAGAAAGAATGATTTGGGTTTGGGAAGCCAAAGTTCACAACTGGCAATAGGCAATTTAATTCAATCCACAGATTTTAAGCACTTACTTTGTGCCAGGTGCTGGGAAGACAGAGGCAGGTGCCCCATTAGGTCCCTGTTCTTAGGGCACTCCCAGTCTCACTGGAGATGGTCGCACAGATAACACAGAGCAGTAGGGTAAAAGCCAAAACAAAGGTCTGTACAAAGGACAGTGAAATCTCAGGAGACAGAACAGTTCTGCCTGGGGAAGTCAGAGAAGGTCACAGACAGAAAGTGACATTGCAGCCAAACCTGGAAAAGAAACATTTACAAAATGAACAGAGCTGAAGAAGTGAACACATTTCCTTTAAAAAGTCTTTGTTATTGTTTTAATAAGCTCTGACCTAAATCATCATTATGAGCTTCTGGAAGATACATGGTTGCATGGTGTTGAATTTGATTTAAAATATTGCATGAGTGGTTATATATAGAAACACATATGGGGACAATCTGAAAATATTTTTCCTCAAATATAGTGCCATTTGCTTTTATGAATTTTCTATTTCTGGATGAAAATGTGAAATAGGGTTTGGTCTTCTGACAAGATATATCACCATTCCAAGTGAAAATAACATTGGTTGTTCATTCGTTCAGTTAGTGAACAAACATTTAATGAGAAATTTCAATTTCTGAAGCACTGCAGTAAGGCCTTCAGGGGTGAATATATATATATATATATATATGTATATATGTGTATATATATGTATATATATGTATATATATATACATTTTCCTGCCCTCAAGACTCTTCAAGGCTTAGGAATGAGAAAACCACTTGAACAGAATTCTAATATGAGTAAATGTTGATATGAATGAATACAAGCAACATGCTTCAAGTATCTGGGGAAAAACAAGCTACTTTCTGATTGGGGAGAATCTTAAAAAGTTTCTGTATTTGCTCAAGTCTTTTTCAGGTGAGAAGGGACTAGACATATAGAAAGATAGCAGGGGGCTATTTCAGACACAGAAAAGTTTGTGAACAAAATTTGTGGAAATAGCACTTTGTCCTGTTTAGGGGTACGACTCAGGGAAGGAGTTGGAATAGATAAATTTCAGCCTCATAGCATAGTTTGAATTTAATTCCACCAACTGTGTCTTCCTGGGATTTGAAATGCCAAGCATTTGTTATTTGGCTCCTTGTATGCTTGTTTTAGTTGGCATCTCAGTCCTGACCTTCGTCTTGGTATAATTTTGTCCAACCCGTAGGATATATTTTTAAAAATGAGGCTGAATATGCAAATGGTCATAAAATCAGTGTGACCTCAAATAGCTATAGAGGTCACAGATTGGAAGTAGACCCTTTTCTTCAGGAATTTATGATTCCACATCTAGAGAGTGAAAGAGATTGGTTTTGTAGCAACAGAAACACAGAAAGCCTTACTACACAGATGTGCACAGGTGTGGGCAGGGTTAAGGGAGCCCAATAAGGGTTTCCTAGTGACAACCAAAGACCACACAGATGCAGCCCCTACAGGTCAGCCTCCCGGGACACAGGGCCTAGGAGGGGAGGAAGGATGGAAAGTCAGTTTGGAGGGGGCAAACAGAGACTATGCCACATAATCTTTTTAGCTTTAATTTTTTTTTTAAAGGGAAGGTGCTGGTCAGAATGAAGATGAGTAGGCAGGCAGGAAGCAAAAGGAGGAAAAAGGACTTTATTTTTTATTTAGTTGTTCACACTAGTTGGATATTGAACCCGGGACCTTGGGATGTATGTGAGACTGCTCCCAGAGTGCACTAGATCACTAGGCCGCCAGCGCATGCCCACTTTAATATTTCTGTGAGTCCAAAATAACCCAAACTAGAGTAAGTCTTCATTTAGCAAATATGTTCCAGAAAAAAACAACAAAAAGAAATGGAAGGAATCAATGGGGTGGGTAGATAAAGGGATGGATGCTGAAGGAATCTGAGACAGTTCACTGAATAGTAATTGAACTGGATTGAAAGTGTGGTGACCGTGTTACTGGCAGAAGGTCAGCTTGCCACCTGTCTGTAAGTCAAGGATGTAGAAGTGGGGAGTGATTTTGAACACCTGGGGGAAATGGGGACTCCAGGCCCCCCAAAAGCCATTTACTCTCTCCACAGCAAAGATAGGACCTTTTAAGACGTGGAGAAGAAGTGGGACTATTGCATGCAAGAGGGGTAGGGAGTACAAAGGTTATTCATTGTCCTGTCCTGCCTCTGTGCCACTGGTGGTTGGGGGGTTCCTCCTGTGCCAGTAATAAAACTTGCTAGCAAGCAGTGTCCACAATTTTCATTTTTAGTGCATTAGAAATTTTTTTTAAAAGAGGAAGGAAGGCAAGTAGGAATGAAGGTAGGCAGGCAGCAAGCAGAAAGGAAGAGAGAGAAGGAAATATTTTTATTTAGTTAGTTCTTCATTTTAGTTGTTTCCCCTGGCCCCAGGGCCATGAATGTTTTTTTCATGTGTGGGCTTAGCACCTAAGCCACTAGGGAACACCAGTGTTTCTTTTTTTATTAAAGGAAGAGTACAGTCAGGAATGAAGGCAAGCAGGCAGGCAGGCAGGAAGAGAGAGGAGAAGGAAACACTTTATTCATTTTTATTTAGATCATCTTGGTTGTTTCCCTTGGCCCTGTATCACAAACCTGGGTCCCTGGGACCCTGTGGGCTGCCTTCTCAGCTGGAAGCGTTAGGCGACAGTTAGACACAAGCAGAGTGCAGGTGAGGAGCCTAGAAAGGAAGGGAAGACAAAGCCAAGAAACCATAAATCAGTGCATACCTGAAATTCACCAATCAGCTTGAAAGTCAGGGGACCCTCCAATCAGTTTAAAAGGTAACCACTAACAGACCAATCAAAAACCTTTTCCCACCCCAGACTACCCCTTAGGCTAGGACAAAGGTGGGAAGAAGATAAAGAACTCCATAAAAAGCCCATCCCAGAAGCTCCTCATGGCTGCTTCCCTCCCCAAAAGACCTGCCCTTACTCTATCTGTACTTTTGCTTTCGCTTCAATAAATCTCACTTGCTTCCTGCTCACTGCGCTGCTGTTTCCAGAGCTGGTGGGCCTGATGAAATCCTCTTTCCGAGGACCCTTAAGGGAGATCGCAAGACCCTCTCAGTAACTGAGGCAGTGAATCAAAACGCTGCTGCACCAGGGTGCGCCACCAGTATTTCTTTAATTGCTTCATGACGTGAAGTTTTGGGCCTTTTTCAGCCATAGGACTGCACCTGGCTTGTTCGTGGTGAAACCTGGGTGCCCAGCACTGTGCATGAAGCTTCACAGATCCCAGTAAACACTAGTCTGAATAGCTCCATAGCCGAAACATCAAGAACGCTGAGCAATATATAATGAGTGCCTGGGCTTCTTTGGAAAGAAGAATTCCAAGTTAGGGTTGGGAGTTAACATTCTTGGACCTGGGAGAAGTAGATGATTACATTGTTTTTCTGCTTTTAGTGGTCAAAGCCTCTAGCAGCCTCCTAGGGACAAAGGCCATTTGATTGTGTTAGTGTCATTTGATGGTGTTGGAGAGATAATGGATCTTTCCCTCAATTTTTTCCAGTCACTTAAAAGGTCAATCTTGGAACTCCTGCATCCCAACTTTCATTCATTATTCATTCATTCATTCATCTGTTGAGTACTTATTTTATGACTGGGAATCCACAAATAAAACAGTACAGCCTCAGCCTCAAGTGGCTTAGTCTGGTAGGGGCTACAGATAGGACATCGGGAAATTGCAGTGCTCATGCTGTGGGAACATAGGCCATGTGGGAACAAAGGGACACCTCACACAGGCTGGATGTCTCCAAGGGGGTAAGTTGAGTCCCAACGGTCTTTTCTGCCGTTATCTCTGGCATCCAACCCTCTCACCCCGACAGTAAGAAAGCAATTAGTAATAAGTAAATGATTTGTACAGCAAATTCATGGTGGAAGTAGCAGTTAGATTCAGATGCATTCACACTCAGGTGCCACAAGCCAATCAGTGGGCACAGCTGGAAGTGACAGCCATCCCCCTGGAGAAGAGGGACAAGAGATCTAGAGGGCTCATGCAAGAGTCTGGATTGGAGCGGGGAGACAGCAGCTACTGGTAGGAGGCCGCTGATGGCCTAGACAAACTCACTTGCTGTAGAAGTATTTTGGAGGATTGGTACTATTTTCCTTCCACTCAGCAAAAAAAAAAAAAAATGGAAATTTGTGAGAAGGTTTGTTTTGTATTTGTGCCTATTTATTTTAGTCGCACCTGGTCACTGATGTAGGTGACAAGGAGGGGTCAGAAATGTTACTGACTTGCATATTAACATGGAACCACCTCAGATAAAGGTGGTTGCTGGTTTCAAAACATGAGCAGTTTCATTACAGAATTGATTCATTATGGGAGGTTTTGTTACTCAGGACATTCTTGTCTTTACTTAAGTAGTATGACTAGTAATAAGAGGAAAAAAGTAAATTGAAGAGAAGGAGCAGAGTTGGGGAAAATAGTGTTGATCAAAACCAGGGGCAAAGGTTTCTTAAAAGCTTCATATGTTGAATATGATTAAAGGTGTTTAATTTTTTAATTTAAATTAATTTTACTGAAGGAACATTGAATTATAACACATACGTGAAAGGTGTGCATCATAGTAAATCCACATCCATATATAATACATCAAGTTCACTACCATTTCTGTTTTTCTTTCACTATACAATTGATCCCCCTACTCAACTTACCTGGCCACCCTCTCCCTTCTCTTCCTATAACCACTCATCTGTTTTTATTGGTTAAAAATCTTTTTTTTTTTTTTAATTTAATTTTTTTTATTTAGTTCATCTGTTTGCTTGGTTTCTCTGTATACCATATATGAGTATTATCGTAAGATGTCTGTCTTTCTCCTTCTGGCTTATCTCACTAAGCTAATTCCTTCTAGGGTCATCCATGCTGCTGCAAGTGGCAGGATCTCATCTTTCATTACTGACTGGTATTCATTATGAACCTATACCACATCTTCTTTATCCATTCATCTGTGGATGGGCACTTAGGTCGATTCCAGCTCTTGGCTAGTGTAAATAATACTGAATGCCCATCCCGGTCTGTTGTTACCTTCTTTAGCTGGAAGTCTGATGTAAGTCTGATTTTTATCTGGTATAAGTATGGCTGTCCCTGCTTTTGAAGGTTACCATTGATTTTAGGATTGTCTTACAACCATTGATTTTGAGCCTATGTTTATCTTTCAAAAGATGAGTTTCCTGTATGCAGCAAAAAATTGGATTATGTTTTAAATCCACTTGGCCACTCTGTGCCTTTTGATTGGTGAGTTCAATCTATTAACATTTAGGGTGGTTATTGATATGTAGCTGGTTATTGCCATTTTGTTCACTGTTTCTGGGTATTATTGCAGACAGAACCTTTGCTCTTCTTTTCTAGGTGCTTTGAAAGCATGCTTTGCTTGGTTTCCCTTTTCATTTTCTTCTAGGGGTTCATTTGGAGGTTACCCTGAAGTTTACATAGAAGTTTCCGTACTTATAACCTGTTTTAACTTGAAAGCAAGCTAGTCTTAAGTTCATGCTAACAGTCTACATTTTCACTCTCCTCTTCCCTATATAAAATGTTTTAATTGTTTGATGTATTTGGGAAAGAATTTTTTTTAATTGACTCTCCACCTTGTTCTTTTTTAAAGGAGAGAAAGCTTCCAGCCCCAATATTTCTGGATTAAATGTGTGTGGGGGGCTGGGGGTGCGGAGAGTTGTATTTCGTTTTCTGTGGGAACACGAATTCTGTTAGGGGGTTAATCTATTTTGGTCTTTAAGGTGTTGCTATCCTTGACTTGGAAGAAGTTATGGTGTAGTCAACTTCTGGCTGGTGAGCACATTATTTTACCTTCTGGTCATCTGCTGAAGTCTCCTTTGTCCTTTTCTCTCTTTGTAGTCTTTGAGGCTAGATCCTTAGCTCTCTTGCTCACAGGTACACAGATAAGGAGTCCCTGCATTTTTGGCTCCAACCCAAACGTGTCCTGTCACCAGCACACTTGGGTTTTCTCACCTATTCTACCTCGTTCCTGTGTGTTCCTGGGCTCCTCAGATCCTGTATGCTTAATACTGCTCACAGAGCACTTGTTTTCACCCAGTCGGTGCTTTCCTAGTGGGGGCCACAGCATCCCAGTCTCCCACTGACTGCTGTCAGTCACTAGGTCCTGTGCTATCCCTGACCTTTTCCCCTTCTCTACATTCCTAAAGGAGATGCTTTCCTAAAGACTCTCCTCAGCTCTTTTTGTATTATTTCTCTGCCTTCATTAGTCTTCTCTAACCCATGCTACCTTCCAACCCCAGTCTTATCTTTATTGTGTACAGATTCCATGTCTATTCCTTGTGGAAAATTTTTCAGGCACTCTCAATTTTTAGCTCTTCATAACAGTGAACAAATCATTTAAATAGTGTCATTTTCCCCGTGTGGGTTTTCCTCCTTCGTTTCTTCACTGATCTCTTCTACTCTGCTGAACCTCTAAGAGGTGGCAGATCAAAAGCGTAGTTCTCTGTCCTCATCTCCTTCTGCTTACATGGGCCTCTTGGGTGACCCTTCCCAGCCTGATGGCTTATAGTAGTGCCTGCACACTGATGACTCCCAAATATATGGCACCAGCCCTGTATTTTTTACTGATTTCATACTTTTCTACTGCCTCCCAGACATCTTCACTTGGATGTTTAATAGAGACTTGAATTAAACAAGGATAAAGCAGAGTTCTTGCTTTCCCATCCATTCTCCTGCTCCTCTTCCTCTTCCAGCATCTCCTCCATCCTTCTTCATCTCAGTAAATGGCACCACCAACCATTCAATTGCAAGGACAAAAACCTAGGGCTATTGATATTTCTCATCTCTCCTCACTGCACTCTCCACCAGCACTCCATCATTAGTCCTTCCAGGCTTACATTCAAAGTAAGTCATCCTTAACCTGACCATTTCTACCCATCTTCACTGCTTTCTTCCTTGTCATCACCATCTCTCTCTCTCTCGGATTGCTTCAACAGACTCCTACTGTCCTACCAGCTTCCCCTCTTAATCCCTAGAATTGATTGTCCGCACAGTAGTCAGGGTGATCTATCCATCAGGCAAATCATGTCATGTTTCTTCTCCTAAGGCTTCCTTTTATGCTCAGCCACACTGCCCTCTTATGTTGTCCTTGAATTTACTAGGCTTGTTCCTGCTTTGAGGACTCAGCAGGTGCTAGTTCCCTCCCAAGTATCCTCTTCTCCCATGCCTTTGCATTCCCAGTTCCTTGAGGTAATCCATTATCAGTTCAAATGTTGCCTCCAGAGAAGCCTTCTTTCACTTCCTAAACTAAGTGGTGTCTTCCTCAGTTTCTTTCTATTGCAGTGATTTGTTTTATTATCGTCAGATCATGATAAATGATCTTTTTTTTATCCTTTTCTCTTGTAAATTGTCTCTGTAGAATGTAAGCATCATAACATCTTGTTTATAAACTGTCCTCAGCATCTAAAATCATTCTTAGTATATAATAGTTGCTCAAAAGTATTTGTTGAATGGATGAATTGAAAAAATGTTGCCTCTGTGAGAAATACCACTCTACCAATTTATATATATATATATGTACATACATATATACATACATATATATATTGTAAGTTCTGTCTTAACATCGTTGATATATGGACATTGAAAACTGTGACTTTAATCAAATGATGTATAGTAAAACCAATTTTACCATTAGTATAAATAAGAGTTAAATTCCTACAGTATATTTTTGGTCCTAAAACATCACCAAACTGCTAAAGACCCAAAACACTTCTCATATGGAACAATAATTTGTATCCATTCATCTATTTATTTTCCAACCCATTTACTCTTCAGGGTTGTAGGTGGCAAGAATCTATCCCAGTATCTCAGGTTGCAAGGTGTGACACAACCCTGGACAGGATACCCTTCAATTGCAGGCAGCACACACACACACACACACACACACACACACACACACACGCACACGCACTAGGACACTTTAGACATGTCAGGAACCCTAATATGCACTTCCTTGGGAATGTAGGAGGACACTGCTGCTCTCTGAGAAAACCCTGACATGGGGATGTGCCAGCTCCAGACAGTGTCCCCACAGGAATTGATTTTTCCCTCATCAACACTATAATGAAATGACATTGAACAAAATGACTTCATTCAAGGTCTTGCCCTATGTGAGGTCTAGATATCAATGAAACATGGGAGGGGCTCATCTCTCAAATGTGTTGAAAGTGTGGCAGCTACTCGACACTATGACCTCTCCTGATAAAATGCAAGGGTCTCATCATTGATGCTGTCCTCTTGCTGATCAATAATAATGGGATGTAGTTTATGGAAAACACTGAACTTCCCAATTCACATTTAATCTGTACAAAATTGCAACTCTGGATCATAGAGTGAATGCCTATCCATTAATTACCCTTAACTTTCTATTCCCATCTCTCTTGGAGCCATCCCAAGGGCAGGGATCCACATTGGAGAATGTCTGGTGTCGAATTCTGTAGTATAGTTGGTTTCTTTGGAGTCTCTTTGGTTGATTCCATCTTAATTTCATTATGGCCAGGGAAAATTGGGACAGGATGGGAGGGAGGGAAGCCACACGTGACATTAAGTCGCCTCTCAAAGTCTGTTTCTCTGTTATTTTACTGTTTGTTTATTCCTTTAGTTCAAGATAGGTGATCCAAGTTTTCCCCACTACCTGAAAGTAGAGCTTTTGTAAGCTGAAATGTCAAAAATCAAAGAAGCAGTTATTATCTGGAAAAAATTTTAAGCATTCCTAGACACCTCCCACCCCAATAACGTATCAAATCATACCAAATAACACATAAAACCTAAAAGAACAGTAGCATATAGTAAAAGCAGGAAAGCTATGATAAATACATAGACTGTATAAAGAGGTTCTTGGGGAAGGATATTGGTGGGGGTCACTCTTGCTGCTCAAGGGTGTGCTGTTCTCAACAGCTCATTGCAAAGCAAACGCTGAATGCTATTTTGGCTTTTGCCCTTTTATCATAAAAGTGAGAATCTCTTTCACTTTCTTCTAGTTAGCAAAGACAAGTAGGTCTTTCTAAAAAGTGTAGTGACATCATTTGAAATTCAAAATATTGGGGATACGTATGATGGGATATTGCTATGCCAACTGGATGGAAGAATTACAAGGGGAATTAGATGCATCTGTTTCCAGTGACATTGATGATTCTGAAAGGTCAACCATGGATTTAATTTCTCCAGGAATTGTAAAGCACTGGTAGCATTGGATAGTACTGGTTATTCAAACTGTGTCAATCATGCAAGCACCAGATTGTCAGCACTTTCAACATCTTCAGTTCGCAAAGCAGTATGACCAGTGATAGGTTCAAAGGAACCTAAATGGTGCCCCTTATTTGTTTGAATGTTATCAATGGAACAAAAATATTATTATCAATATATAACTGCTGTTTTTCCAGCTCAGTGTGTTTGGGCTTCTAGTTATTTCCTATGATAATGCTTCTTTCTTCTTCTCTTCTGTGTCTGCTTCCTGGGTTAGAGACCTGAAACAAGTAGATTCAATGGCATGTCTTGGGGTTACCAGGGAGTCAAGAACCAACAACCATCCAGGCACTACATACTCTTTCTCATATTTCAGCTAGATATATAGGGCCCTAGGCAAAGCTATGACATGGGTGTGGTTGATTTTTTCTGCTTATTTCCTTTCATCCAATAATGGCTACTCTTACTTAGTAAGTAGTGTGTTAAGCTGCTCTTTAGGGAAGAAGAGCTTGTCTTGATAAGCAGTCTCATGAAGCTTTTAGGAACACAAAGAGTTACTGTAAATAAACGTATTTATAATGTTAAACTTTAGGATAGAGCAATACTGAACCAGTTGGGGTTGGGGGCGGGCACACTTTGAGGAAATCTTTAAGGCCTGTAAAATCTGGGTGGGAAGGCATTTATAGGCATTTAGGGAGTGGGGTGGACTCTCTCACCTCTGAGTAAAATCATGCCTTATTAACTATTGCCTACTCCCCAAGCTAGGCCAGGGGGAGATGACAGGGCCCCAGACTGGCACTTCTTCACTTCTGGCAATAGCTGTGTAAAGGGATAGACAGCTCAGGGGCACTCTCCAGAACTGGTGACTGGATGGTATGGACAACAAAGGGAAAGGAGAAAACCACACAGCTGTGGTTTGAATTTGGACTATTGCTAGTAGCATTCACCGCTAAGAATCAGGTTTGATAGGGAGAAAGTGTGTTCTGGTTTAGAAACTTTCACTGTGAAGTGCTGATGGGACTCAAAGAGGTCCAGCGGGCAATGGGAGGTGTGAGTGCAGCGCTTCATTCATGTGTTGGTGTACCTGCCACCACCCACCAGCTAGCTTGGCAACGCTGCACTTTTCCATTTCTTTCCTTCTCCTTCCTTCCTTTTTTTTTTTTTTTAAAGCAAAGATTCAGGCAGGAAAGAAGGCAAATAAGCAGGCAGGCGGGAAGAGAAAGGAGGAGGAAGCAGCTTTATTTTCTTTTTTATTTAGTTGTTCACACTGTTTTTTCTCCCCTCCACCCCTCATCCAACCCCCAACCCCAGGGTTTGTGGCTGCCCCTTTGGAGGTGACCAACCTAGCTGAAGTGCTACCAGGGTGTGCCTCTTTTTCCTTCCTTTCCTTTTCCTGCCTTCCTGCTTCTCTTCCTCTTTATTAAATCTTACACAGCTCCATAATCCCCTTCAAGGTACTTGGCAGGAAATAAATATCCAGTGGGTTTAATATGGACTTGATTTTGCTTATCATAGCAGGGATCAAAAAAACAAGTTCTAAACATTAGGCATCCAAAGTCACTTAAAATAAAGCAAATCTGTGCAACCCCTTAGAATTCTGGGTAATAATATGTCTCTATGCAACATCTTAGGAACAACAGATAACCTGCTGGTTGCCACAGACGTGTCCTGTGCACAGAAAGCCTCGTGCTTCTTTAGTGGCTCTTCTGGAAAACCCCATACTTTATAGGAGTGAACACTAAGGCTTTTGTTTTTATAGATAATTAGAAAAGCGATTTAGTAGATTTAGTGCTTTACCTTTCCTCCTTGTCTCTTTGCTATTATTATTTTTGTTTATTTTCCTTCTAATTTACTTGCTTTTATTTCTAAATACATGTGTAGTTTTTGCCTGGGTTTTTCAAACTGTCCCTTTACCTGCTGGGTTGGGTTTGCCTCAGACTTTTAAAGTTCTTCTGTTGCTTTAATCCCCACATGCTCACCCTCAACCTCTGAATTTGACTACAGGGGGCCAAAAAGGCTACAATGTGGAATGATGATAGAGTATGCTGCTAATTTAAAGAAGGTCACCCTCCTACCTAATCACCCTTTGCCTTACTTTCCCATCTGTGGAAGGAGGAAGTAAATTTGCTCTATTGTATATAGTGCATTACTACACATTTAGTGGCATAAAGAACACACATTATCTCACGGTTGTGTGGGTTAGAATTCTGAGCATGACTTTATTTATTGGGTCCTCTGCAGTCCCAGTCTCATTTTAAGGCTCCACTCAGGAAGGATTCACTTTTAATTTATCCTGGTTGTTGGCCCATCTTAGTTCCTTTCAGTTTGTTGGACTGTGAGTCACAGTTGCTTCTTGGTTCTTGACCAGCGGCACCTACAGTTCTTTGCCACCTGGGCCTTCCCAACATGGCTGCTTGCTTTATCAAAGCCAGCAAGAGTCTCCTAGCAAGACTGTGTTGCATCATCACTGAAGTGACATTCCCATCACCCTTGCCAAACTGCAAGGATAGGAAGCAAGCCACAGATTCCCACACACTTCAGGGCAGGGGATTCCACAGAGGCATGAAGCCCAGGAGGTGGGAATGATTAGTGGTCATCTTAGAGTCCACTTGCACAGAAAAGAGTACTTTTGAGAGGAAATACTTTCTCAGTAAAAACAAATAACTATTCAGGCTATATTAATATATCTCACATGCCTTAGTATAGCTCTTTATAGATTGTGGTTAACACCAAAATAACAATGCTTCTTTGTCTCTCTTTCCATGTCCTAGGAACTGGGTTCTACTTCTATAAAAGACTGGTTTTCCTTTCCTGCCTTCAGAAATCTCATTTGGATGAGAAAGTCAGCTGGAAGATTGCTGATCCTGGTTTTGTGCTGACTGACTCAGTCCTGTGGGCAGCTGAGAGAGAGGAAAGGCCTTTGCAAATATTCTCTATGTCTTTTTTAGAAATCCCTCCACCCTAGAGGAGGCAGGTATGGGGCAGGTGTGGTCATAATCACAAACAAGATGCCAGTCTTATTGACAGCTTTAGGCATTTAATTAGGTCCAATTAATGATTTTTTGGAAGTGTCTGAGAGCTTCTTCGTGTCTTCCCAGACCTTTGATTCCAGTGCCCCAAACTGGGAGGGGGCAGGAAGGGTGGCAGTACCTTTGGTTTGATCCACCTTTGATTCACATTGGTAAACTGCACAATTCAAAGACTGAGGAAGACTCCCCTTTCATCCCACATGATTTTACCTTTATCTCTATAGTAATGAATGTTTCTGGCTTTAGAATCGCTTTTTTAAAAAAATGGCGTATCTGAATTTGAATGCTCCTCAGTCTTTTCTTGGGGTCAAGGCACAGTGACAGGACGCAGAGAAGGCTGGGCACCGTGGGGAGGGAGCTGGGAGCCCGAGTGCCAAGTCTCCCAAGCACCTCGGCAGTTCCACGAGTCTCGACTTCCCTGGAGAGGTGGAAAAGGCGCTGCGGGACGTGGAGTAGCTGGGGGTGGGGGTGAGGGCTGCAAGTCGGTTCTCACACCGCGGGAGGGGCGCTAGGACCCAGCACCCGCCGACCTCAGGCTGTGTCTGGGGACTGAAGGCGCTAAGAGGCTCAGGCTCTTGGTTGGAGTCCCTCGGAACAACCAGACCCTTCACTTGGGCGCGAGGCCAGGGGTGCGGGTTGCGCAGCCTGTGCCCTGGTGCGGGGCTGGTGCCAGGCACCTGCACCCGCCGGGCGCCAGCAGCCGCCTGCCGCCAGCATGGAGCAGCCGCGCTGCCCGCCGGGCGCCCGCCAGGTGAGCCCCGCGCGGTCCGCCTGCCTTCTGGACCCCCTTGAGGACCACCCCCCAGCTGGAGAGGGCTTTCCTCCCCCACCACTCCCCTCTACCCCCGCCCCCCCAAGTTTCTGCTAGTCCTGGCGCCCCTCTCCCTTCTTCCTGTCCAGGAGGGAAGCACCTAGAGCCTGGCGGAACCGGCAGGTGTATAATTACAAATAATAACACTCGCCTACCGCCCGCGTCCGGGAGCGCCTCAGCCGCGTCCCGCCGCTTTCCCTGGCGCGAGCCCAGCCGGAGCTCCTGTTGCGCCCCGAGTTTCCCACGCCCTCCAGCGCGGTGGCGGTGCCCAGCTTTCCTCCCGCTTCCAGCGGCTGCTTGCGGCCTCCCCTCCCAAGAAGTTCCCTCCGCCAGTGGAGCCGGGGCCACGAATGGGGAGAGGGGCGGGGGTGGGGTGGGGGCAGTTCCTGGTGCCCGAACCTTCAAAGCTTGGGCCGTCCCTGTGAAGCCCAGGGACACCACTTGCGGGGCGGACTGTGTGAGGTTAAAACCACCCTCCTCAACTGAGGGAGATGGACTGAGGTTGCATAGAAGGGTCTCCCGTCGTCGGCTGTAGGAAAGTGCCCAAGACAGGTCTACGGTGCAGGGAGGGGCATGTCGGCCAAGCGGATGGCGGGGTCCCCAGACTGTTGAGGGGAGTTGAGGCTTGCACCAGTCTCTGTAAGAAAGGGTTCAGCTTTCAAACTCCTTTGTATGCTTAAGAGTAGTCCTGCACATATCCACTCTTCTTATGGTCCAGTCTGACACCAGTTTACCTTTTCTAGGTCGCAGGCTAGTTGTTCTAACAGAACTTCCAGTTGTTTGCACTGCAAGACCACCAAGCTGAGCGGTGTGTATCTACCCCCGCAACTTTGCAGGCTGCCAGGTCAGGGCACAGGGGATGTGCCTGCTCAGATAGTAACAGAGAGTTTATCCCGAACCGGAAATCGGTCATGTAGTGCTAACATAAAAGAGGGACTTCTAAACTGTGCAGGGAGGCCATCAATAAAAACGTTTACTCATGGGCATGGAGGTAAGTGAGGGGCAGATGACCCGCCCTCTAGGATGATATGATTGGTTGACTTGCATTGCCAGTTGTGCTACACTGCCCCTCTGACCTTGAATAAGCTATTTTAACTTAGCTTGATTTTCTAAGAAGCGAAAAACCAGAAGTGGAAAATACCTTGGGAAGCCAGGAGCTGGGTTCCAGCACTGACTGTGCCACTGAGCAGCTGGGAAACTTTGGGCAAGCCACACAACCCATCTGGGGCTCAGCTGCCACAAAAAACTCGAAAAGAGCCTTGGATTCTGTTGATTATTCTGGCGATAACTTGCCAAGCTTAGATAGCATAGGAATGCACACCAATTCTTTGCAGACTAGGTCATACTTGATTCCATAGAGCATCCATGTACTGAAGAGATACTAGATCTGAAGTATGGGTGAACTGAGTTTTAATGGCACCATCTGTTTATGGAGCTGCACCACTATTTCAGGCTTCAAGTCTGTGGAAATAAGCTTGACTGGTTTAGCCACTACTTAGAATCCACTGGGAAAGGCCTCAAATATTAAGTCCAGTTTCAGTTAGAGTGTGGCACATTAAAGGTCCTTTCGGTGCATTTGGAAGACCCATACATAATCACCCTCTTATAAAAATGGGTAGAGAAGAAGCCCCAAATTGATCCCTCCATAGAAGAGGACTGAGTGCACTGCCTATCTCATGGAGGTTATGCCTAACAAACATTGTATTACCTTATAATTATTCAGTTACTATTAACTTCTCGGAAAAGCAGTTTATTCATTTGTTAGTGAAATTGTTTTTAGAAGCTGTGCTAAATAAAGGATACCTAATATTGCTAGACCTTATTGGGGGTAAGCACTGCTTTTAAAAAACATTGCCTTTTTATTTAATTCCAAGAAGGAAAATAAGGAGAATGACAGTCTCTTTCTTACTAGCCATTTTTTTTTTTTTTTTAAAAAGAGAGGTAAAAACAGAAGTAAATGCAACACAAACTACAAGAAACTGTGTTTCTTCAGGTTTCAGGAGATGGATATCATTATTATTATCATGATGGTGAATAGCTATTAATCACTTTCCATGTGCCAGACATTGTTCTAACTTTATGTTCATTGTCTCAGGCCATCTTATCAACACCTTCTGAAGGAAATGCTGTGATTTCTTTCAATTTTACAGATGAGGGAACTGAAGTTTCTTGTCTGAGATCACATGGCTGGTAGGTGGTCGAGCTGTACTAGCTATCTGGGTGTATTGACAGCGATACAAGGAATATTCACATGAGAGGAGTGGGGGCGGGGGAGAAGTGTCAGGTTTTTTATATACACTTCAGTGTGCGGAGATTAATCTTCTGTGAGCAGTCATTTTCTCTTATTTGTCTACTTTTATCAATATGACTTGGGTATCTTCATGTGGGCAAAGAGACTGACTTCCTTTTTGACTGTATAGATTTAAATGCAGGTATATGAACCATTATTTAACCAATTCCCTGTGGATGATCATTTGGTTTATTTTTCCATGTTTACAATCTAGTGGTAGGATCGTGGAACTTCTTGTTTATGTCTCTACACCTGTTTGGGTATTTTTTGTGGATCTGTTTCCTAGGTTGGGGGAGCTACATGAAAGAGAGCATGGCTATTTTTTGACACATGCTTTTGAATAGAATAACTATTAAACTCGTCTTCACAAAAAGAAATGTATTCTGTGATTTAAGGTCCAGTTCCTCTGCTAACATAGTTGGGGTTTTGGTAAATCAAGGAATCTGAATGAGTCTCAAATGTATTATTTGTAAACTAGAGGTTGGTATGACTTGCTAGCTGTTAAAAATCTTTTCTTCAATATACAATTAGAAGTTGAACAAATTAAATTATCCACATTTGATTTTTTTTTGGCCCTTCCCAGTCCTGGGTCTCAACCTGGGTCCACAGCTTTCATAGCCTGTGTTTTAGCCACCTGAGCCACAAAGTGGGGCCACATTTGACCATTTTTAACATACAAAAACAGAGACTTAATATGACTTCACCTTATGGTACATGAATTTCTGAAATACCTGTTTTGGGTACCCCGGCTTTTCTGAAGTAGATTTTTGTGTGAGATGAGGCTTGCAGTTGCAATTTCTGAAATCTCTGTGGGCCAAAAAATTGTCTCTCTCACATTATATGTCCGAAGGTCCCGCTCCACATGGTCACTCAGGTAGTCAGGCTGACGGAGGCTCTTTTTTTTTTTTTTTTTTTTCTTTTTTTTAAAGGAAAGGTACAGGTGGGAAGAGAGAGGAGGAAGAATCACTACATTTATTTTATTCAGTTGTTCATCACTGGTTGTTTCCCTGGCCTGGGTCTTGAACCACAGACCCTAGGATGTATGTGGACTGCATCTGGTTTAAACTACTATGCCACCAGGGGGCGTCAGAAGCTCTGACATCTTATACCTGCACTACAAATGCCTGGCCCAGGAATGAAGTGTTTCTTTTACTTAGACCTTTGGTCATAAGTAGTCAGGGCTACTTGGTTTTATTAACCCAGCATTTTGGATCTCACCCCAGTGGTTGGAGGCTGGAAGGTATTTTCCTTCATCCAGAAAGGAAATGGCATATATACACAGCATTGTGTATTGGTTTGAGGGATAGCCATGACAAAGTACCACAGGCTGAGTGAGTGGCTTACACAATAGAAATGGCCTTTTTCACAGTTCTAGAGGCTGAAAGACCAAGGTTAAGGTGTCAGCAGGATTGGTTTCTTCTGAGGGTTTACAGATGGCTGTATTAGGGGAGGCAAACTAAATTCCTACTAGTAGGTTCTCCTCCCTTCCCCACCCCCACCCCCCAGTAATCAAGGACAGATTAACTGGAGAAAAAATTACTATGTATGGGAACCCCATGAAGATATGAGACTCAAAAGGGGATGAGACAGGTTGAGGCTTCTATAACATCCTGACCTCAAGAAAGGGTTAGGAGTCTAGGACTTTCAAAAGAAGGCCATTCACTGGAAGATGAGAAGAGGAAATATTAGGTAAGCAAAGGTTGCCTGCCTTGCAGATAAGTATTTCATGTGCAAAAGTGATCTCTGCTAATAGCTCCCTTCTGGCACGTGCCTCCTTTCTAATGTAAATTTACTTTACAAGGGGAAATTCAACTGTTTTCAGAGCTTCTCCTGAGTCTGCTACTGCTTAAAAAGAAAAGAAAAGAAAAAAGACAAAACCAAACACTGATCAGCTAAATATTTCCTATGCCAAAGAGATGTATTTTGGGGTGGTACTTTCTGCTCCCTTTCACCATCTTCTCCCAGCATCTGCACTAAGCCTTTCCTCTGTGTGTCTGTGCCCTAACCTCTTTTTATGAAGGCACTAGTCATACTGGACTGTTGTCTGCCCTGGTCACCCCAGTTAATGTGAGTTACCTCTTTAAAGACCCTATAAATCCAAATACAGGTACTGGGGACTGGGACTCAAACCTACAAAATTTGGGGTACAAACTTAACCTATAACGCATTGTCTATTGGACGACCAATACTGAGGTAATGTCACTTATTTTTTTTTTTTACTTGAGGAGGCCAGTGTGTTTCTTATGTCCATTATGGAGTCATCTTCCCCCACCTCACATCACATCCGTTTCCCCAGTTCTCCTCCCCTATTGTCTAATGGAAAGTGTTATGTGTTATTTTCTAAATTCCCTAGTTGTTATTTAGAGGGACGCAATATTATTCCTTGCATTAAATCACCTTTTATTAATGGCATTGAATCTAACCTGAGACAAGACGACTGCAAGTGGTGGTAAGCATGGTAGATAAAGAGCATGAATTGCTAAACTCCCTGGGTTGAATCCCAGCTCTACCACTTACCAGCAATGTTTTATCATCTGTAAAATGGGAGAGTGATACCTCACAAGGTTCTTGTGCCAATTAAATGAAATTATGTATGTATAGTGCTTGACATGTACTAGGGGGTCAAAAATAGTGACTATTATTATTGGAAACTTAGCAGCAGTTGATGGAGGCACACACTGGTGGAGTAGCAGTTAGATCCACTGCCTTGGGCCAGGAGCGCAGTCCACATGCGTCCCAAGGATCTGGGTTTGTGTTCCAGGGCAGTGAGCAGAAGGGGAGGAGAGCAACCTAGATGAAGAACTGAAAAATAAATAAAGCGTTTCTTTTTCCTCTCTCTTCTGGCCTGTCTGCCTCTGTTCCTTCATGCCTGCCTGCACCTTTCCTCAAAAACAAAGAACAAACAACAACAAGAAAACAGAAGCTTCCCAGACCCGTCCCAGACAACCCAACACTCTGCTGCTTCTTGAACTTCCCAGGGTTTCTGCAGCACATTCTGGACCATGTGTTCCTTAGTGTGATTGTCCTCACGTGACCATGTAAAACTCCAACACACACATTAATGTCAAGTGCACAATTGGATTTGAGAGCTAAAAGGGTCACAAGAGATTTAGCCTCTTAAATAGTCTCTTAAAATTATCCCCACTTCAGTTGAGGCGACCGGTGTTGGCAGTTAACGTGATGTGTAAAAGCAGCATTTTGGTTTCCCTGAGATGTCCCCTTTTTCATTTTAGTGACTCTGGAATCAGAGTGTGTTTTGTAGTTAGTGGCACCTGAGAATTAGGTCTAAAACCTTCTCCCACGAACCTACCTAGGAAGACAACAGCAGACTTAAACTTCTCCTGGCATCTTTTCCTTGAAACATCAGGAGTTGAGATAAGTGTGCATTGTACTGTGCCTGGGATGGGCTATCTGTCTTTTCGTTACGAAACAGTCGATTCCTGGACTGCTCCAGGGTGGAGAGCTTGGAGTTGTCCTGTGGTGTTGGGCCTGTTGGCCCTTCCCAGAAACCAGTAGGAAGCCAAGGCAGTGACTTCTGAGTCAGGGGATCCGTATGCCTCATTCCTAAACACTGTGTATACCCTCCATGGGGTCAGGGGGACAAAGACTGCCTGCTGGTGAGTTGCTGGCCTTCCCATGAAACAGCGCTGTCCATACCTACTGCACAGCTAAATGAAGGCAGTGCTAGATTAAAGCCAAGTGTGTCCTGTGAATTGATGACCCATCTGAATATGTGAGCACCACTGCTGGTGAAGCAGAGCCCTAAAGATTGCTCTTGACCAGCCTGTGGTTGTGACGTGCTTGCATTGCCTGTTAATGTATCTACTCAGTTTTAGCTTTTGATCTTTTCAACTTTTCAGTCAAGGGCGGTATGTTGTTGGTAATCCATGTGTTGAATTTAAGGGCTGATTAAGATGACTTCCAAAGGTTACACTGTGATTTGACACTAAAGCAAATATTGTATACCAGGGGTTTCACAGAGACTCAAGGAAATAGAACAGGGGGTATACATTTGATATTAAGAAAGTAAATATTTGTCATTAGGGGAATGACGCAATTTCAGTTGTGCTTTGTTTGTTGCAAAGTGCAGCCAAGTGGAAAGATACCCACAAGTCCATAAAATGAGATTTGGGTTTTGTTATTGAAATATGTACAGAAGAATTACCTGTCACATGTCAAGTCGCTAAACTGAAGGCAGAAAATCTTGCCCAATCCCTCAGTATAGCTGAAAAAATTCAAAGCTGTCAGAGGCTAGTGAGGACCAGTTCTTATGTCTTGTAGAACTGTCATTAGAACATTGCCACTTTTATTTTTAAGAGGAAGGCTGTCAGGCAGGCAGCAGGCAGAAAGAAAGAGAGGGGAGGAGCAAGCATTGCATTTATTTAGTTGTTCATTTTAGTTGTTCCCCACTGCCCTGGGCCGCGGACCTGAGTCTTTGGGCTGTATGTGGACTATGCCCCAGCTTAACACCTAAGCCACCAGGGTACACCTATGTCAGTATTTAAGGTAACATTTTTATTAGTGCTACATAAAGTAATGATATTTCAAATAGTCATTGAGTCTTAGGTTTAGATGAAAAGTGGCAAAAGTGGCAAAGAGGGGACCTGGGACTTAGGTGTCCTATCTCCCCTGCAGTCTGTTTTCCCCTTCCTACACCATGGAGCACACCCCCCGGCCCAGGTCTGACTCCACTTTCCAGGCTGGTGACATGGGTCACTTGCAGGACCCAAAGAGTAAGTGTCTCTTTAGGAGGGAGGAGCCTTGGGCGCAGCATTGAAGGAGATCTTCAAGGCTGGTGTCAGCAGGGAAGCTGGTGCCTCTCTCAGTGTCTCAGCCCTGGTTCTGATTCCTCCTGAAGTTTTCCCTAGAAGACTCTGAAAATCGAACTAAGCTGTTTAAGTGGATGAAAAAGCAGTAATCTAACATAACTAGCCAATATCCTCTATTGTAAATATTACTCCTCCTGAGCAAGACCTTTGGGGAACATTGTTAGGAAAATGACGGAGGTATTGCCAAGAAAGCAATCTCATAGATGTATTAATACGGTGCGCCCTGGTGGAGTTGTGGTTCGGTCAATGTCTCTGGCTGAAGCACAGTCCACATGTATCCCAAGGACCTGGATTCCTGTCCTGGGCGGGGATGATCAACCAAATATCTATTAAATCAAATATAAATAAAGTGTTTATCTTCTCTCTCCCAGCCTTCCTCCTCACCTTCATTCCTTCCTGCACCTTTTCTTTATTTAAAAAAAAAAAAAAGTATTATCGTTGTACGAGTTCTTTATCTTTGTGTATATGTTAGAAGGCCATTGTTGGTTAAATAATAAGAAAATGCTTTCTCTTAAGATTTTAGGACCTATTTTCTAGTTCCATTTAGAACTTTTAAAAAGAAAAGTAATGGTTTGGAATAGAAAGAGGAAAATGCAGTTTTCCTCAGGTAGTGCTCACCAAATCCCCTGTTTTAAAAACTGCACAAAACATCCTCTACTCTTAAAAACTTGAGACATTCTAGATCCTGCTCTGGCCAATGATGGAATAATATTAGGAAGCTTGAGATAAATAATACTGACAGAGGGTTTGCTGTGAGCATCTTTGGCAGACTCCGTTGAACAGCATTTCTCTCTGAAGAGCATCATTGTGCAATACGTATTTTCACATCCCAAAGAGGAAGAATGAGTTTTATCCCAGAATAGCATTTTGAGAGGGACAGTGGCCACTGAAGTATTTTCACCATCTGTCTTTTGTTGAGCAGGTTTTTTCCATTTAAGGAAGGGCATTTCAGATCTTTTAATATGGCATGCATGCTGTCACTCATGTTGTAGAATAGATTCCGTTGGATATACTCACCCACTGATCTCAGCAACAGCAAAAGCGATGCCATGTCTGCAGGGATTGATTGCACAAGAGGAAAACAAGCAGGAACGTGGGAGAGGATAATGGAAGGAGTGGAGGGGAAGGCTGCTTGGAGGAAGGATGAGGACTCTTTTTTGCATCATAGCACACCTAACACTAATAATACTGTCTGGAACACTGCAGTCACTGGACAAGGTTTGTATCTGCTCCAGGCTCTGCAAGGGTGGTCTGAGGGCTGAACAAATCATATCTTGTCATGCTGTACTAGTTCTGTCAGTGCTGAACCCTGAGGAGGAAGGCCTGATGGGAAGTGTAACTCTCAATAGGGGAGAGGGACAGGACACGGGGACCACTGTGTTATCTGGTCCCTCCCCTCACCCTCTGCCGCAGATGTCCATTGACCTCTGGCCCTTGTCGAGGTGTAGCTGGACTTTTTATTTCTTCCCCAAGTCCTGCCATTAAAGACATTTGTTCAGTTTGCAGGACTTTTTCTCTTTCTGTGTCCTTGCTGGCTCTAGAGTTCAGTGAGGGCTCTGAACAGGAAAGGAAGATGAAGGCGGCCAAAGATGGTCACTTCTGCCCTCCGACACTCGTCTGTAGAAGGAGCAGATTTTCATTGTTTGTGCAATAAGGAATTACTCAGTACCAGTGTGTGCCAGACAAAGTTTCTCTCCTTTTGGAACTTACCTTCTGGTATGGGGAGAAGATAAAAATGAGAGAGAAAAGTCAGAAGTCAGATGGCAGTATGGGCTAGGGAGAAGAACTCTAGACAGAAAACAAAGAAAGATAGGGAGGAGATAAGGCAGAGAAGTGTGATGAGTATTCCCAGAAATGGGATGGGGAATGTTGCCATATTAAATATGGCAATCAGAGAAAGTCTCCCTGGAAAGGTAACATTTGAGCCAATGCCTGAAGGAAGTGGGAAGTAGACCATATGGTTAGTTAGGAAGCACATTTTAGGTAAGAGGAATAACAGGTACAGAGGTCCTGAGGAATGCGTTCATATGTTCATGGTGCAGCAAGGTAGCCAGTTGGGCAGGAGAGCATGGGCAAGGAGAGGATAGTAGCAATGGTGGTCAGAGAGGCCATGGAGGGCCAGACTGCTGAGGGCCTTGTCACCTGTTATGAAAACTCTGAGCCAGATAGAAGTAATGGAATCTGAATTAACTGTGAGAGTATGGCTCCCGCTGCTATACTGAGAATAGCCTGAGGAGAAGCAGGGCAAAATGGGGAGAATTGCTAAGAGACATCATAATCCAGGGAAGACAATGATGTCTTAGACCACCATGATAGCAATGAAATGGTGAATGATCGTCAGAATCTGTTTTGCAAGGGGAGCTAAACACTTTTGCAGAGAGAAAGAACATGGGGGTGAGAAGACTCTAGGATTATGTTATAATATCTCTAAGGCCTCTTCCAGCACTAACATAGTATGAGTTTTCATCATTAATTTATTGGTCAGACTTGTCACCTGACCCATTGCTCATATTCTTATAAATTTTTCTTCATGAATTGACTCTGATGAGCTGGGATGATACCAGGAGTGACTTGTTGTCTGACTTGGTTCTTGAATCCTACTGTGCCCTTTGGTTTCCTTGGAAGAGAAAATCTTTAAGGTCAAACTAAGACCAGAGATTGACTGAGACAGCAACAGCTCTTCTGTCAGCATGCCATGGTCAAAATAAGGGTCCACTTCCCCCTGGAAGCCTTTCTCTTTAACCAAGCTTTGAGTTCCTCTACTATGGTTTTTCTTTTTCTTTTAGGAGAAAGAAGGAAGGAAGGAAGGAAGGAAGGAAGGAAGGAAGGAAGGAAGGAAGGAAGGAAGGAAGGAAGGGAAGGAATTTTTGTCTATTTTGTTTTTCTTCCCCACCCTCACACTCAACCCTGGGTTGAGAACCCAGGTCCTTGGGTTTCGTGTGGTCTACACCTTAGTCATCTCAGACACCTGAGCCATAACGGTGTGTGTCTCAAACCGTGCCCCCACCCCGCATCCCAAGATAGTTTTAAAGGAGAGGGATAGATCATAGTTTTCTCACTGAAAAATATTGCTCTAGATAAATGAACCATAATCAGCAGAAAGAGGAAAACCAGTAGAATCACTGTATGCAGGAACTTAATCTGATAAATGAGATGATAGAGAGAGAAGCCCAGGGTGCATGGTTTTGGTGCCAGCGCTAAGGAAGACTCAACCAAATGCCAAGAGAAGGCAAATCTTTCCCTACAATCTGATCTGGCACACAACTGGGCTATGACAGCAGTGCTGTGTGACCTCCCTTGTCATCACTTAGAGTTTAATACATGAACCAACTGTGTAACCTGTTGGTTAAGGCCCTGTATAGAACCACAATAATTCTTGGTCTCTCAATACATATTCTGGAAAAACTTCAATTGGCTACAATAAAAAAGGTCGTAGAATAATATGATTAAAGAGGAATGGCGAATTTATTTTCTTCTGCTTGATGCTCAGGTACACTGGTTTACTTGGGTAGCTTTAACAAAATATCACACGTCGGGTGACTGAAACAACAGATACTTATCTTCTCACAGTTCTGAAGTCCAGGATCAAGGTGCTGGCAGGGGTGATTTCTGTGAGGTCTCTTTATTGCTTGTAGTTGGCTTTTCATTGTGTCTTCAAAGGCCCATTTTTTTCTTCTCTGTACTCAGAGAGCTCTGAGTTGTCTCTTTCTCTTATGCGGACACCAATCCTATTGGATTAGGGCTCCACCCTTTTAACCTTAATTACCTCCTTAAAAGTCCCAGTCTCTAAATGCCGAAAGGTTTTAAAATAAATTTTATTGATGTATGATTTGTATACAATAAGTATACACCTTTAAAGTATATAGTTTAATGAATTTTGACAAACCAAGTAATCGCATAATATACTCATAATATTATGACCAAAATTTAGATATAGAATAAATGTGTTATCCTGTCCCTTGTGCTCCTGCCCAGTTAATTCTTAACCCCTATCATTAACCTCAGATAGCTACAATCTTCTTTTTATGCCAGTAGGCTGGATTAGTGTTTTTTGAGTCTCATCAGTGAAATCATACATTCAGCCTATTGTGTCTGCCTTCTTTCACTCAGTGTAATGATTTTGAGTCATTGAAGTTCCTCTAGCAGTACTTAGTCCCATTCGATCACTGAGCACTATTTTATTTAATAGATGTACCCTACCTTACTTATTTGCCTGTGATGAAAATTTGGGTTGTTTGCAGTTTTGAGTTATTATTTAAAAAGCTGACATTGAGTCTTCGGGTACGTTTTCATTTCTCTTCAGTAAATGCCTAGAAGTGAAACTTCTTGGTTGTCTGGTAAGAATACGTTTATTAAGAAACTATCGGACTGTTTTTCATAAGTGGTCTTACCTCTTTACATTCTCATCAGCAATGTAGGAGAGTTCCAGTGAATGTACCTTTTTGTTAACAGTTGGTATTGTCAGTTGTTTGCATTTTAGACATTTTAGTGGATGCACAGTGGTTTTAGTCTCATTGTAGTTTTATTTGCATTTCACATAATGATGCTGAACGTTTTTGTTTTTAAAGGAAAGGTGCAGGCAGGAATGAAGGGCAGAAGCAGGCAGGCAGGAAGAGAAAGGAGGAAGAAGCACTATTTATTTTATTTAGTTTTTCATCTTGGTTCCTCCCAGCTGTGGGACACAAACCTGGGTCCCTGGGATGTGCGTGGACTGAGCTGAAGGCAGTTGACTAAATTATTACTCTACCAGGGTGTATCATCTTAGTTATGTTGAAAAGGACATATGTGTAAAATTTTGTTGAATTCCAATTTATCATTTTGTTTCTTTGATGGTTTATGTCTTTAACATTCTTTCTAATAACTCTTTGCCTACTATTCTCTATATAGAATAAAACATAGGTAACAGGTTTTATGATATTGTCCTTAGAGGTGTCATTGGGGATTCAACTCCAATGGCAGAAGAAATAAGAGAAAAAATAAGCAAAGGGGACTATATCAAGCACTAAAACTTTTGTACAGTGAAAGAAACTATCACCAGAACAAAAAGACATCCTACTGAATGATAAATTCACATCATACATCTGACAAGGGGTTAATATTCAAGGTATATGAAGAACGTATTTAACTCAACAACAAAATATGCAAAGAATAGGATTTAAAAGTGAACAGAGGAAATAAATAAATGTTTCTCTAAATAAGAAATACAGATTGCCAACAGGCACATGAATTTCATCACCTTGAATTACTAGAGAAGTACAAATCAGAGAAATGAGATATAACCTCACACCTGTGAGAAAGATTAATATTTAAAAGATTGGAAACAAAAACTGTTGACAAAGATGTGGAGAGAAGTGATTTCTCATGCACTTTCAGTAGGCGTGCAGGTGGGTCTAGCCACTTTGGAAAACAGTATGGAGATTCCGCAAAAAATTAAAAATAGAGCTTTGCACAATTGAGCTATTCTTCTTCTATGCACCTATATAAATTATATGGGAATATTAAATTGCAAAGATGTATGGACCTCTATGTGTTTTGTAGCATTATTTATAATAACTAAAATGTGGAATCAATCTAAGTGCCGATTGATGGATGAATGGATAAAGAAGATGTAGTATATCTACACCATGGAATACTAATTGAACGAACATAAAAAAGGTGAAATCTTTCCATTTGCAGCAATGTGGAGAGAACCTGAGGGTATTTTGCAGAGCGAAATAAGTCAGAAGAGAAAGACAAATACTGGATGATTTTACCTATATCTAGAATATAGAGAAAGAGTATGAATGAACCTGCTAGGATAAAATTAAAATAAACCATTGAACCTGGACAGCAAATCTGAGGTTATCAGAGGAAAGGGGTCAGGACAGGAGTGGGTGCGATCATGTTATAGTGAAAATTTATCGTTTTCCTCTTCCTTTCTTAGTTTTCATTTGCTTTTTTGTTTACTAAAAATTAAAATAAAAGAGAACTAAAATATCTCTGCCTAGCTAAAGTTTACGAAGATTTTCCCATGTTTATTTCTAGAAACTTGTTAGTTTTAGCTTCTTTAATTGTATGATCCATTTCAAGTTAATATTTTTGTACAGTATAGGTTAAGGGTTAAATGTGGGTTTTTGTTTTGTTATGCATGGGATTAGCTAATTGTTTCACCACCTTTTTTTCAAAAGATTTTACTTTCTTCATTGAAATACCTGGCACTTCCATTGAAAAATAATTGACCCTAAAGATATGAGTCTTTATGAGCACTAATCTGTTTCATTGATCTATTTGTCTATCCTTACACCAATTCCACTCTCTTAATTACTATAGCTTTATATTCAATTTTAAAATCAAGTTTTGTTTGTCTTCCAACATTGTTCTTCTTTTTGAAGATTCATTTGACTATTTTAGGTCTTTTGCATTTCTTTACAGATTTTAGAATCACTTTTCCAATTTCTACAGGAAAACCCTGCTGGGATTTTGATTGGAATTGAACTGAATCTATAGATCATTTGAAGGAGAGTTGACTTCTCAGCAATATAGGGTCTTCTGATACAAAGACATTATATATAATATATATATACATACATATATATATATATATATACATACACACATACATCTGTGTGACTTCTTAATTTCTCTTAGCAGTGTTTTTTAGCTTTCAGTGTAGGGATCTAGATAGTAACTTTTATTCTTTCATATTCATTGTAAGTATATTTCACATTTCAATTTCCAATTGTTCATTGTTTAGTATATAGAATACATTTGATTTTGGTTTATTGACTTTGTATCCTGTGAGTTTGCTGAATTCATTTATTCATTCTAGTAGCTGCTTTTGTAAGGTCTTTAGGATTTTCTATGTCCACAGTTATGTTGCCTATGAATAAACAACTTTGACTTCTCTCTTCCCAATTTGAATATCTTTTCTTTTTCTTCCTTTATTGTACTGATTCCAATATAGATACGGTAAGAGTGCACATCTGTGCCTTGTTCTGAATCTTACAGGGAAAAATACTCCATCTTTCACTTTAAATATGATGCTGCTGTGCAGTTTTCATAGATGCCTTTGTTCAGATTGAGAAAGTACCTTCCCACAGCTGATGTATTGAGAATTCTTACCATGAACAGGTAGCTCATTTGTTAAAAGCTTTTCCTACATCTGTTGAGATGGCTTTTCTTTTATTATGTTAAAATGGTGAATTATTGTTTTTTATTGTAGTTAAAGCATAACTAAACAATTTTTGAATCATTGGTATGTTTACAATATTGTGTAACCACCATTACTCTCTAGTTTCAGAACATGTTTATTGCTTCAAAAGAAAATCCCTTGGCCCTTTAGCAAACACTCCCACTTGCCCTCCCCCGAGTCCCTGACAACCACTGATCTGCTTTCTGACTCAGGATTTGCCAATTCTAGATATTTTATATAAAGAGAACCATCATATGCGGCCTTTGCGTCTGACTTCTTTCAGTTAGCATCATGTCTTCAAGTTTCATTCATGTTGCAGTATGCAACAGTAATTCATTTTTAATGGCTGAATAATGTTGATTATGATTATCATTATAGTGGTATCAGTTGTATAGCTAGATCAGATTTTGTTTATCCATTTATCTGTTTCTGTACATTTGGGTTATTTCCACCTTGTGGCTGTTGTGAGCAGTGCTGCTGTGAACATTTCATGTAAAGGATTTTATTTGGACATCTGTTGTCATTTCTATTATGTATAGAGCTAGATCTACAATTTCTGGGTATATGGTCATTCTATGGTTTACTTTAAGAAACTGCCAAACTATTTTCCAATTTCATTGCCACTTCTCTCTCTCTCTCCCTCTGTCTCTCTGTCTCTCTGTCTCTCTCTGTCTCTTTCTCTGTCTCTCTGTCTCTCTCTGTCTCTCTGTGTCTCTCTGTCTCTCTCTCTCTCTCTCTGTGTGTGTGTGTGTCTCTCTCTCTCTCTCTCTTTCTCCCTCTCTCTCCTTATAGCTCTCCTAATGGATGTAAAGTGACATCTCATTGTGGTTTTGAATTGCATTCCCCTAATAAGCTTGTTGGCCACTTGCATATCTTTTCTGGAGAAAAGTTTATTCAAATCTTTTGCCCCTTTTAAAATTGGTTTGTCTTTTTGTAACTGAATTGTAAGAGTTCTTTATATATTCTGGGTAGTCAACCTTTCTCAGTTATATGATTTTCAAATAGTTTTCCTGTTCCGTGGGTTTTCTTTTGACTCTCTTCAGAGTGCCCTTTGATACATAAACATATTTAGTTTGATGAAGTCAAAATATTTTCTTTTGTGGATTGTACTTTCAGTGTCATATTTTATGAAATCATTGCCAAATCCAAGGTCATGAAGGCTTGTTCCATATTTTCTTCTAAGAGTTTCGTAATTTTAACTTTTAAATATAGCTTTGACCCATTTTTTTGATCATTTTTATATATGGTATAGGGTAAGAATGTTACTCTGTTCTTTTGCACATTGATTGACTTTTAAATGTGAAACTAACTTTTCATTCATAGGATAAACACCACTTGGTCATGGTGTATTATTGTCTTTTAAAGGTATTGTTGGATTTTATTTGTTAAATTCTGTTAAAGATTTTTGCATCTATATTCAGGTATATCTTTATCTGCAGGTTGGGTTTTTTGTTTTTGTTTTTTGGCCTTGGTATCTGGATAATTTTGGCTTCACAACATGAATTGAAGAAGGGTTTCTTATTGTTAACTTTTATGAAAATGTTTGCATAGAATTGGTACGTTTCTTCTTCATAAATTTGTTTCTTTGACCAGAGTTTCCTTTGTGAGCAGGCTTTTACATGTGAATTCAGCTTCATAGATGTAAATGTAGAGACATTTAGATGTTAAAATATCTTTTTCTTAAGTTTTGGTACTTCGTGTATTTCTATGACTAATCTACTTTATCTCATTTGTTAATTTATTGATGTAAATTTATTTGTAATATTCCCTTCTTATCCTTTTAATGCCTATCGGGTCCTGATGTCAGCATCTTCTGTCTTTTCTTGTTGGTCAGTCTTTCTAGAGGTTTATCAATTTTATGGACCTTTCTGAAACCAACTTTTATATTTGCTAAGGTTGTTTATGAATGAAGGTGAGTAGGCAGGCAGACAGAGTGGAGGAGGAAGCATCTTTAAAAAACATTTTTTTAGTTTAGTTGTTCACACTGGTTGTTTTCCCCTGGACCAGCTGGGTGATTGACCTAACCACTGCTCCACCAGTGTGCACCTCAGATAAAAACTTTTAAAGCTATGAATGTTCCTTTAAGTACCATGTTCACTGTTTCCACAAATTTTGACCTTCTTTTCATTTTTTATTCAGTTCAAAAATTTTGTAATATTCCTTGCTCTCAGCTTATGGGTTTAGAAGTAAATGTATATTTCCAAATGTTTGTGAGTTTTTGATAGAATTTTGTTAGTGACTTCTCTTTTATATCCATTGTGGTCGTGAGAACATTTTGTGTATGATTTCAATCCTTTAAATCTATTAAAACTTGTTTTATGGTTAATATATGATATATCTTGGTGAATGTTTCATATGCACTTTATTGGGTAGTGAGTTATCTATAAATTATGTCAAGTTGCTTAATCTTTATCAAGTACTTTATATACTTACTGATTCTTGTTCTATCAATTACTGAAAGAGTAGATCTCTAAATTAACTGTGACTTTATCTAGTTTTCCCTTTAGAGTATCAGTTTTTGCTTCATGTATATTAAAACTCTGTTACTAAGGACATTTATTCTTAGGATTTTTGTGTCTTCTAGATTAATTGAAATGTCCTTTATCATAATGCAGTTTCCCTTGTTATTCCTGGAGCATATCTTATTTGGAAATAAACTTTATTTGATATCAACATCTGATAGCAATATTTATCATTTTAATGCTTTTCATTCGTTTGTATATATCCAAACTTCTACCTGCTATCATTTTCCTTCTAGTTGAAGAATTTTAAAATATTCTTGTAGTACTGATTACTGGTGACAAATTCTCTCACTATTAGTCTGAAAAAATTATTCATTTACCTTCATTTTTGGAGAGATTTCTTTTCCTACATATAGGTTAGCGTTTTTTTTTCTTTCAGTACTTTAAAAGATGGCTCCTTATTTTCTTTATTTAAAGGAAACATGCTGGCAGGAATGATGCTGAGCAGAGGCAGGCAGGTAGGAAGAAAGAGGAGGAAGAAACATCTTATTTATTTTAATTTAGTTGTTCATCTTTGTTTTTCCTGCTCGCCCCAGGACGCAAGCCCAGGACCTTGGGATATACCTGGACTGTGCCCAACCACTATGCCACCAGGACAGGACATGGCTGCATGCTCTTTTGACTTTCATAGTTTGCAAAGAGATGTCTGTCATTTTTGTCTTTATTCTTCTGTACTTAGTATGTCCTTTTTCTCTGGTTCCTTTTAAGACTCAATTTTTATCATTGTTTCAGAAACTATATCCTATTATGTCTTGGTTTTGGCTTATTCTGCTTGTGGTTTATTTAATTTATGTGATAGGTGAGTCGCTAAAGTCTTGTTTTTTCTTTTAACTTTTTTCTCCCTTCACTTCAATGTAAATAGCTTTAATTAGCATGTCTTGTAGTTCATTGATCTACAGTGTCTAATATGCTATTAGTCCTTCCTAGTGATCATTTCATATCAGAAGTTATTAATTTCTAGAAATTCCATCAGATTTTTTTAATGCTTTTGATATCTATGCCTTCTTTGTATAACTTCTCACAATGCTGTTGGCTTTCTTTCAATACTTGGGTAACAGTTATAATAACTTTTAATGTTATCGTATGCTGATGTCAATATTTCTCTTATTTATGTTTCCATTTACTGATCTTTCTTTTGATTATTGATCCTATTTTCCTGCTTCTAATCATAGCTAGTAATTTTTATTGTCTGCTAGACATTTTGAATATTACATTGTTGAATGTTTTGATTTTGTTGTCTTTAAAGAATTGGAGGTTTTTATTTTTACAATGAAGTGAAGTTTGTTCAGTTTGAATTTTTCAAGAATTGTTTTTAAGCCTTTAGAAGTAATTCTGGATTTGTCTTAGCTTAGGCATCCTTTAACCTTATTATAAGACGTGGCGCACTGGTTCTCTGCTGAATGCCCTGAATGACCAACAAGGATTCTCTAGTGAAAACATGGATGACTCCTAGTTCTTTGTGAACTCTGGGAATTGTTTAGATTATAGCTTTACCAGTCACACTCTTCTTATCTGTGAAATTTTACCCATCTCCTATATATCTTAGTATTTAATAAGCTTCCAAATTCTCTTCAATATACCTTGTCCATACCGCTTCCTTTTTTCTGAAAACTCTGCCCTATAAATTCCAGCTACATTAAGCGTGTCCAAGCTAATCTTTGTCACGTCAAGCCATGAAACCACTGGTCTCTCCCTGGGTTCCTTCCTTGCCCCACAAGGTAGAATATGCCTCCACAGTGAGAGCTGAGGTAATATATTGTATCTCATCTGTTTCCCTTCTTTCAGCACATTTTCCAGGCCCTGCTGTCTGTGTGTAGGCAATTCAGATGACATCCCTGAACTACCTTTTATCCAGTGCCTAAAAATAATTGTTGCATGTATTTTATCTTATTTTTCACTTGCTAATGGAGGAAGGTAAATTTAGTCTTTGTTTCTTCATCTTGGCCAGAAAGAAGTCTATACTACAAATATTTATTCATGATCCTCCACAAAGTTGTTAATTTAAAGTGCTATTCTGTTTGAAGATATGTTCTGAAATGTTTTCTTCTTTCATAATTAAGAAAAAATAAACAATGGCTATTACAAGAAATTTGGAAGAATTGCACTACATTGTTTATTATTTCAGATTTGTCTGTATTCCCACAGTGGTTCCTATGTCTTACTCTCTTTTCCCACACACCCAATCTAATGGGACTCATGTGACTTCTGTTACAATATTTAGGTTCTGAAAAGGGTCTTAGACTTTTCCCAGGGGAATTCCTAGGCACCTCTCCCCTCTGCTCCCTTGCTGGAGTTCTAAGAACGGGCATTCAAGTCTTGCTTCCTCTCTTCCCTGAGAATGGAGATCACAGGTTTACCTTGGTTTATCACACTTCACTTTATTGTCCTTCGTAGATATTGTGTTTTTTACAAGTTGATGGTTTGTGGCAACTCTGCAAGGAGCGAGTCTCTGGACACCATTTTTTCCAGCAGCATGTGCTCACTTCATGTAACTCTGTCACATTCCATTAAGGTATGCACATCGTTTTATTTATTTATTTTTAGTCACAATGTGAATACATGCGGAATTGACTATAGTAGAAATATAACTTCTATATGTACCAGGAAACAAAAAAATTTCGTGACTCACTTTTTATCGATATTCACTTTATTGCAGTGATCTGGAACTAACCTTGCAGTAGTGCCAAGGTGTGCCTGTATGGCATCTCTAACTCATTGTCTATGTCTTACACTCATTTGTACGTACAGCAGAAGCATGATATTAATGTGGAAATTTGTGCCATCTGAATTGTTGTGGGCTATCTATTTCTTTGAGAACTTTCTATGACTTAGTGGTTGAAATGTCTTATAAGTGTATAGACTTTGTGGTGGCGTTCTATAGCTTATTAAAGTGTTAAAAGAAGGAAATATTAGCTACAAGCTTAATTTATTTTTTCACTTTTTTAAAGAAAAGGTGTAGGTAGGTATGAAGGCAAGTAGGCAGGCAGGCAGGAGGAGAGAGGAGGCCGAAGTGCTTTGTTTATTTTTATTTAGTTGTACATCTTGATTGTTCTTCCTGCCCTGGGACTAGAGCCCAGGTCCCTGGGATGTATGTGTACTGTGTTTGGCCACAGGCAATTGGCCAAACCACTGCTCCGCCAGGGCATGTCAATAGGCTTAATTTCTTAATTTAGCCACAAGAGACAATTTTCAAAATACATTCCTCCTTATAGGTCATTTTCATTTCTTAAGTCTGGGGACTTTTTTCCTTTTAAAGCTGATGTTAATATTGGTGATTAAAAAAATCATTAGGAAGGATCTAAATTTTATCTCTTAAATCTCAGTGAGAATTTCAATATTAGTCATATTTATTTTTGAAGAGTTCCGTTAGGATTTTTATAATCTATAAAAACTTAATGATGTCGTGCTCAGAGAAAGGAAGTAATTACATAGCCATGCTAGTGGGAATTCAGGTTAATGGTAAACAGAAAGGAGACGTTAAAAGATTGCACATCCAAAGGATAAAAGAAAAGAAACGGATAGTGATTACATACACAACTTTTATACAGAGATGAAGTGTGCACAAGACACAAGTTACGTTCTGCTTCAGAAAATAAAACATCACAGGTGAGATCGTCTTTGGTGCTTGTTTTTGTTTTGATTATCCTACATTATGTATAGCAGTGGTTTGCAAAGTGTAACCTGGAATCAGTAGCATTGACATCATTTGAGAACTAGCTACAAATGCCCCGCAATCTGTGTTGTCCGCAGTACTGACGTATGATGAAGTTGGATGACCCCTAGTGTGGGGAACCTTGAAGTCTGTTATTTCTGACTTCTATTCGCAGTCACATAATAGGGGATATGAAGAAGTCATGAGTCATGCCCCCAACCACGGTTGCCTTGGAGATGTTTAATGGTGTAACATGGAAGTGTCACACTGCTGAGCAAATGTCAAACTCCTAGAAAGAAGAGACTTTCTGCCAAGAGCCTTCTAGAACACCTCCTTTCTCAGCCCCAGCAGCCAAAGGGAGAGGATTAAGACATCAGAACCACAGGAGGTGTGAATGCTGACGCCTCAGGCTGAGCTACAGCCTTGAGGCACCTTCAGCTAGTTAAGAAGTAAAATCCTGAGGCTCAAAAGCTTTTCTTGAAACAGAAGTATCTGAAGACTGAATTTGGCAATGTGGACGCCAAACTAGAAACTCTTATCTCTGTGTAGAGAAGACTGTAGGGAAGTCCAAGGAAATCTTAGCAGAGACTATTTTTAGCTCCATTGGGAAAGGGGGGCTGTGGCCCTGTTAGCGTGAAGGACCTGGAGGTATGCCTCTTCTTAATAGTCCATGATTCCTTCGGCAGATGTTGAACACATGCTACCCCTCGTTCTAAGCACTAGAGATCCAGAGGTGAATCCCAAAGAAGTTCTTGACCTCATGTAACCCACATTCTAGTTATGGTCAGGGACTGCTGAAATATTAGGACTGGTGGCCATTTCTGGTTTCTAGGTGAAAGATTCTGGGTCCCAGATAATACAAATTAAGGTGAATGGTAACCACTCAATAAATATAATCATTGTTACTTAACAGTATGGACGCCTTCTGAGAAATACACAGTTAGGTGATTTTGTTGTTGCATGAATGCCATATAGTGTAATTACACAAACCTAGATGGTATAGCCAATTACCTACATTGGTTTTATGGTATTAATTTATTAGGACCACTGTCGTATATGTAGTCTGTCATTGACTAGAACATGAAGTGACACATGACTGTAGTTGCTGAATGAATAGATGACGTTAGCATCACATAGTGTGATGGAATCTTTTGGAGTGACAGTGTGCTAGCAAAGTATGAGTGTGGACAGAGGAGGGCATGTTTAGAAACCTGGATCTTTTTTTAAACTCATATATGAGGCATTCAGAAAATGTCACACTAATATAGAAACAAATGTGCTTTGCTTTGTGTGTTGTATTTCTTAAGTCAGATTGGTATGAACTGATCATTTGTACCCTGACTTAGAACACCCCCAAAACTCAAAATACTCTATTTTATTTATTTTGTTTTTTAAAGGAAAGGTGCAAGCAGGAATGAAGGTGAGCAAGCAGACAGGCAGGAAGAGAGGGGAGGAAAGAATATTTTATTTATTTTATTTAGTTGTTCATCTTGCTTGTTCCCTCAGCCCTGGGTCTTAAACCTGGGTCCTTGAGGTATATGTGAACTATGTCCAGTGGCCTTATTCACTGGGCCACCAGGGTGTGCCAACAGCCTCTCTTTTTTAAAGGCAGACATTTAATCATTTGATGAGCATAAATATCTTTTGCAAGACCATGGATTTGTTTTTGAAATCTAGATTTTCACGGGAGTACCAATAGTGACATCCACTGCCTATAGCAGTAGTGTCAGGGTCTCCCTGTTTTTTCTCTCTTCTCCTCCCAGCGTTACTCAGGAGGCACTGTCTTGTTAACTCATCTGCTCTCTGATTTCTGGACCCACCATGGTTACCTCTGTGCCTTTACTCATGCAGTTCTTCTTACTTGAAAGGTCTTCCCGGTTGAGGGCCAGCTGGAAGGCCCCCTTCCCCAGCAAACATTCTCCAGTTGGTATAACTACTATAAAAACTACTACTTTCGACATCAGACCTTGGCTCTCATGTCTATGTATGCTCTGTGACTTATCTGTAAATCCCTTGTCCCTGATTGCTCTATAAGCATTTTTGGAGCAGGACTAAACTTTCTTTTTCATTTGTATATTCTTTTATGCCTAATACTCTTGTGAAATATATTTACATGATTTTTGGAAATGAATATTCCATCTCTCATAGGCCATTTGCATCCAAGAGAATTTTGAAGATGAATAAAAAGGATTTTGGGGGGACCCTTCTCCATAACTGATCCTGTCCCACCCACCCTGTGATGTTCTGTTAACAGAAAGGACAGATCACTTTTGCATTACAAGGATTCAGGGCCCAGTGGATTCCATACTTGATGATGGTGACCTAAGGAAGTCAGATATTGGATAGATCTCTTCCTACATTTCTGCATATTCTACAACTGACTCAGGAAAACTGCCCTGTGTCTCAAATCCTCTCCTAAATTTTATTTGGTCCATGGCAAAAGGTCCAGGAGTGATATACCTGTTATTTAGAATACAGCTGATTTTTACTCTCCTAAAAGATCTCTATCTGCAAATCCACTTGGGAGGGATGTTTTGCCATGAATGTGCTTCCCTGTGTCTTTGTCTCTCACTTTCATTTGCCTCTGTATCTTCATGTCTCTGTGTATCTGGTTCTGTAAGTATTTCCTTTGTAAATGCATATGCTTTTATTTATTTACTTATTTTTTAATGAAAGGTGTATGTAGGAATGAAGGTGAACAGAGACAAACAGGAAGAGGGAGGAGGAGGTAGCACTTTATTTGCTCATCATGGCTATTCCCTCTGACCCCGGGAACCCGGGTTCCTGGGATATAGGTGGACTGTGTCCAGTGGACTTAACCATTAAACCACCAGTATGCATCATCTGTATGCATTTAATTTCTCTATCTCTATCTATCTCTAACTATTTCTGAGCTCTCTCTAATTTTTTCCACTGTCTGACAGAAAAATAATCAGTGCAAGCCCACAAAAGAAAATATTCTTATTTGGCTTACTTTTATTTGGAGAAGAGAATTAGGAAACATTAAGCTTATTCATTTTCATTGCTTTCGTATTCATGGAAACAGTTTTTTTAGAAAAATAAATCTATTGCACTCCAGTTTCTTAATTATATCACTTAAATTCACTTATGAACCTCTATAAATAGATATGCCTTTTCCATGGTTGTTTCTTAATCTCTGTGTCTATACTATAACATTATTTCATTTATATGTATTTAAGTAATGGTATTCTGACATGTTTGTGTACTTCGTTGAGCCATTTCCTAAGTATTTGTGATTTGTATCATCTCCACTTTTATTATTGTAAATAGCATTGCCAAAAGTATCTTTGTGTACATTATTATTTTATTCTTCTGATGTTTTCTATGTATGTTACCAAAAGGAAGATGGTTGGGTCAAAGGCATTCAATAACTTTTAAAACTGAAAAAATGGAGCATGAAACTTTACTCCATGAAAGAAGAAAAACAAAATTCCTTCAGTTTTGAGTTATAATGGTTAAGAGAAGAGAAAAGCAAAAGAGGAAGACATGAGAGGGAAAAAAACTTTTTATTCATTCAACAAATATGGGCACTGCTACTATATTCATAGGCATTATTCTAGGAATTTGGGATCCATCAGTTGCAAGAAACTGAAAAATCCCTGCTTTTATAGAACCTATATTCTAGAGGGGGAAGAGAGACAATAAAAATAAGAATAAATGAGCTTATTATATAATTAGTTGAAAGGTGATAGTGCCATAGAAAAAGAAAAAAATTAAAGCAGACTGAAGGGAATCAGGAGTGATGGAGGAGCAGTGAGGGTTGTGGGTGGGAGGGATGTGTGATTTAATTTTTTAATTTTTATTAAGGAGAGGTGCAGGCAGCAATGAAGGCAAGTTGGCAAGCAGGCAGGAAGAGAGGAGGTAGAAACATTTAAAATTTGTATTTAGTTTATCTTGGTTGTTCTCCCTAACCCAGGATGTGAATGCTAGTCCTCGGGATGTATGTGAACTGCGCTTTGGCTGGAGGCAGTTGACCAAACCATTACTCCAACAGGATGGGTCAGACATTCTATTTTCAATATAAAGCACTACAAGTAGTGGGAAGAGGTCTTGACAATAATGTCAGGTCCCTGGGAGAAACAACAAGGATGCCAGTGTGGTGGGAGTGGAGATAGGATGAGAGGGAAGACGGCCCAGAGTAGTGTGGCAGGGCCCACACCAGTAGGGTTTTGTAGGCTCTTGTAAGGACTTGGATTTTTACTCTAGTCCCCAAAGGGGGCTGTAGAAAGCCTACTCTGGATTCACCTTCTTTGAAGGCCTGACCTGTCCCTGACTCCAGCATCCAGATCTCTGGGATGGGAACAGGGAACTGTTGTATATTTGACATGTTCACAGGGTGAATCTGATGTTTAATTAGGTTCAGGATTATCCTTTCAGTTAAAAAAATTCTACTTCAATTAAAGTAATTCAGTAAAAGGAAGTAAAACTTTCACAGCATCCCTGAATATTAAAGATTAAGAGACTTTGGAGATGATCTCGGAAATTGAGGCCCAGAGGTTAAGTGACTCGACCGAGGTTATTCGTCTATAAGAAGTAATTCTAGGTTTCCGATCCACCCTTCTAACTGAGTTCAGTGAACCATCTACAACCTTCCACTGCACAAGGCTACCTAATAAACGACGTCATTTCACTTACCAGGTGGTTAGATTTCCAATAAGCTTCACCATTAGGAATGTAGTTTGTATCCAGAAACTCTGTAAGGTTGATGAATTGATTAAATGTTTGATTATCTAAATCAGTCAGAAAGCTGCTATTGTTTTAACCTTTATGGTTAAGAATCATTCAAAATGTATTAATCACATTTTTGACCTCTTTAGAGGAAGCCTTGAAGAGTCAGACCATTTTAGAGGAAGAAAGGACCTTAATTATTGAGAATCTTAATTCCCCAGGTCCTAATTCTGAATGATCTCTTATTTGATATCAGCATAACACATATAAGTCATTTAACTGACCCTGAACATACCTGGAGTTTCATTTTTGAAGACATCAGATTTAGTTTTGCTTTATTATTTTTTTTCTTGGACATTAGCTGTAACTACATTTTCTCACTTAATTAAAAATTATTGTGACATTGACCTTTCTGACCTTATTCTGTAACTTAAACCTAAATTTTATCTGTAATGTCTGAGCTTGTAGACTTTGTTGCTATTATGCAGTGTATTAAAATTCTGATGTGGGAATCGGTGCAGAAATCACCTACAAGAGCAAAAACTCAGACTTTTGAGCTAAGTTGGGGGAATGATTTCAGTGAAACCATTTCTCCTCCATTTGCACACTTCTGCATGTTTCAGTGACCAGATCTGTGCCAGTAATGGGGGCAGGTTACACATTCCCACTGGGAACACTTGGTGGAGATTACAAGGATGCATTCTTTTTTTCCTTTCACTAAGCCAGAATTGGCAATGGAAGCTGTGTCTAAGGAAGGTATTGAAATGACCGGTGGCTCTGGGAATAGAAGGAAAAACTTAATACCCAGTGCAGTTCACCCATTCTGTCATCTCATCCTGGAGAGGAGTCTTATTCAGTGATTCAGTGAAAAGCACTGGTCCTAATATGAAATGTTCTATTATCATAGTTAAGTCTTAATCAAAAGCAACTCTGAGGTTGTCTACTCTCTCAAGGCTGCTTCTTCCTTCTTCCTTCTTCCTTCTTCCTTCTTC
>RJWH01001502.1:130728-142903 GCA_004363575.1 Solenodon paradoxus | reverse complement strand
ACTTGTTCCTTCATGATTCAGTCCCTAATTTTTCAGCATAAGATTGGTTGTCATTTCTGTTTTATCATGGTCTTTTTGCCTTCAAAAACTTCAGTGTGTGAGTGATCCTTTACTCTCAGTGGTTTCATTATAGTAGTTTCATTCCTCAAGAAAACTGAAAAAGTAGACATGTGACCTGAAAGTTAGCATGAATGGATTTCAAGAAAGGTGGCCATTGGCAGTTCCATGAAGGATTTGACTGAAATGGGTGTGCCTAAGAGAATCAGAGATAAACTTAAGGACAGATTAACTCCTGATTGAACATTACATCAGAGATTAGTATGGAGAATATTACTTCTTGTAATTTAACTTGCAAGATGTTTATCCAGGTTCCGAATAGTTCCTTGGAAGCAGAACAGGTGGCAGTCATCAGCCTTAGGCCTATTCCGAATGAATAACTGTTCCTTTCTCTCATTCTTGACTATTTCACACGGTGTTCTTATAGGCTTGGATGGAGACAAGGAAACGTGGGTCAGGCAGCCTGCAGGGAAACTGTGACAGAAGCTATGATGCCAGAAAAGGACTTAGTTTTACTGTTGGGGGAGTGTTCCTATCAGAAAATCCTTGACTTAGCTGTCAGTCTCAGTCTTATAAAGGGACAGCCTCAGCTTGGACAAGGACAAAACCTTGCCCAAGGTCACTGAGGTGACCTGGAAGTCACAGTTGCTATCTGAGGTGGTTTAAAGACTTTTCCTCCTCACCCCACCTAAGGACAACTCTGAAGCATCACCCCAGCTTCAGAATTCATCCCTGTAGGGGTGTCTGAGGTTTTCCTTGAGATTATATCCCAGCTCAGATTCTCCCTCTGTTCCATCTTTCCTTCATTCTTCTTTCCCGTCTTACTTCCAGGACTGCTTCCTACTAAGCCTTCTGCCTGCTGAAGACCATCTCAGAATCTGCAGCTTGGGGAACCCAACCTGCACAGGCATTTTATTAGTGATTCACCTGTCCATTAAAACGTGTAGCATAGAGTTTTTCTGCAATAACTGGAGGTGAATTTTTCATTAAAAGAATAAAAAAAGAGAGACCAAAAAGTGGAAACATTAGAGTGCTAAACTGAGAAGAGAAGCAAAGGTGGAAAAATCAGGTTAGATTAGTTCTTTCTCCTTTCTGCATTTGATTTTGGGATTTGAGGTGACACCTGCTTCTCATGAAGGTTAGAAGCTGTCATGTAAAGTCTTCATCCAGTCTCTCCAAAAATTATTGGTATGGGGAGAGAAAAAGAAGGTAACAACTAAAGAAATTATTTCATATTCAATGTGTACTTCTTTGTACTTAGCATTATGACACTGTGTTCTTGCGTTTGCCCTCATAAGCAACTCTGGATTGAGTCCTTTCTTATGCTATCTCATTATTCCCCCCTCTCCCCCCTCCGGTGGCCGCAAGCAGGAATCGCAGAAAGAATCAATGAATAAATGGGCGGTGGTGCCCGCAGCTCTAACCCAGATTTCACAGGGCGGGTGGGGTGAGGTTGAGGATGAAGGGCAGCTTGCTTCCAAAGGTATTTCTATTCTCCTTGAGTGAAGCTTTAGTGGGAGGGAAGGTGGCTGTCATCCTTTTGCCCAACCAGAGTGTGAGCAAAAGAAACTGAATGGGAGCAGGATGAGGGTAGAAGACACTCAAGGAAGAAGGGAAATTTCCAGTGGATAAAGCCTTCTTAATATTCTTTCCTTGGATCTTAGGAGAATTTGCGTTTTTAAGGATTTCTTCTTCTGAAGGGTCTTCCATCTCTTAGCATGAATCTCCAAATGCCGAGTAGACATAGACAGGGAGCGAACTTCTGAAAACTGTACCCACATCCAACTCAGCCTTCGAGGGAGTGGGGGAGGGGAGGGTGGACTCCCGCAGCCAGAGGTCTCTGCTTAAGTCTCTAGTGTGCTGGGAGGCCTGCTAGTCAGATAGGTGATCTTGAGTAGTAGGGTCCCCTATTTTGGTGTTTTGCGTAGAGACGAGTTCAAACGTGTCGGTGACAGGCGAGAGGCTTACCGCCTTGCTACCCAGGATCCGCGGCTCTCCGAGCCCGGCCGGGGTGAGCCGCGAGGGGAAGCGGGCTGGGGCTCTGGAGCGGTGCCGGGATGGGTGCTGAGAGACCAGGCCTCTGGACCGCGGGGGAAGAGGCGAGGGCGCCGAGATGTGGTGCCAGCTGCCTCGCACAGGGCACCCGTGGGCCGAGCCGAGCGGCGAGCACGCTCTGCTCGCGGGGAGAGCTCGGGGAGCGCTCGGGGAGCGGCGGGCGGGGCCGAGGGGCGCCGTGGGGCCCGCGGAGCGGGGGCCCCTGAGGAGGCAGGAGGGAGGGACGGTCGCAGACGGAAAGTGGGGAAAGAAGGCGCAGGCGGGGAGGGAGGCTGGCGGCCGGGCGCCCAGGTCCCGGGGCCGCGGGCGAAGGAGCCCGGCGAGGTCGAGCTGGGCGGCGGCGCGGGCCGAGCCAAAGGAGGAGGGGAAGGCGGAGGCGCAGGGAGCGTGTTTGGGGCTCCGCGGCGGGGAGGGTGGCGGCCGCTAGTGCGCGCGGGGCGCTGTGTGTGCGCGCTTCCCGGCTCGGAGAGGAAGATGGCCCAGAAGGGAAAGTTGGGGTGACGCGGTCGGCCCCTGGAGGCTCGGCGGGGGGCGCCGCGGTGAGCCCGACGGAGCGGCAGCCAGACAGGCCGGGGGGCGCGCAGTCCGGGTGCCGTCGCAGCAGCCGCCGAGGCACCCGCCCCCTCACTGCAGGTGGCAGCGGGTGCGCTGGGTCTGGGCGACCAGGGGCGCAGACGAGCGCGCGGGGGAGCCCGGCCGAGGGATGGGCTGCGCCCCCAGTATCCACGTCTCTCAGAGCGGCGTGATCTACTGCCGGGACTCGGACGAGTCCAACTCGCCCCGCCAGACCACCAGCGTGTCGCAGGGCCCCGCGGTCCCCCTGCACGGCCTCTTCGTCCAGACCGACGCCGCCGACGCCATCCCCCCAAGTCGCGCGTCGGGACCCCCCGGCGCCGCCCGTGTCCGGAGGGCACGCGCTGAGCTGGGCAGCGGCAGCAGCGCTGGCTCCGCAGCCCCTGCTGCGACCACCTGCAGGGGCCGGAGGCGCCACTGCTGCAGCAGCTCGGAGGCCGAGACCCAGACCAGCTACACCAGCGTCAAGGTAAATGCCCGGCTCAGGCAAGGCTGGTGAGGGCCAGCCCGCCCCGTCCGGGGGAGCTTGCATGGGTAGGGGGCTCCAGCGGAGTTGAGTTGAGTGGCGGTGACGTGGATGGCTTGGTCTGGTTGTCACTAGGAGGAGTTTACTTTTCATTTTAGGGGATGGAAGGTGATGAGGGTCCAGGAAATGTGAGCAGAAAGACCCCCAGGGGGTCCTGCCTGCTAGTTCTAGGGGAACCAGTGGAGAAGGGAGAGCAAAGGAAAGCAGGTGGGCTGGTGGGTTTCTCTTCGAGGGGAGGAAGGCTGTGACTCCTTGAAGGCAGGAGGAGTGGTGGGTGTCATTTTGAGCTTGCTGCAAGTCAGTGAATAAAATCTGAGCACCGGGCTAGATTTGCATGATTATAGGTGACTGGTGCAGACCTGGAGCAGGAATACCTTGGTGCCTCCTATTCAGATTTGTGCCTGGGGAAACCAGCCCAGCGGCACCGAGTTTCAGCACCAGACCTAGCCTAGAGATTTGTAAATGAATGAGGGCGTTTCTGTTTTGTGGAGAGAAGTAGGAAGAGAATGGAGGAAAAGGACCAGAATGGAACCTGTTGTTTGTCATTTTTCTGGGTCGACTGGAGGGTCAACTGAGCTGCCGTGAGAGAAGTGGTTTCCAGTGCAGTGCAGCTGTTTGAAGAGGAAAATTCTGCACATCCATCTCATCTCTTGGGAGAGTGGAATTTTGAGGAAGTGGAAAAATGTTTAAATGATTAAAGCAGTCACTAGCTAGTTCTTAATGACAGAAGAAAAATGATGATTTTAATAGTGCTCTCCGGCATGTTTTCAAAATACTGTTAGATCCAAGGAGGTTTCATTGTGTAAATATGGCCACTGGACCTTTTATTTTTTATCAAATAGAATGACAATTGCATGTATCATTGTGCAGAGGGGGGGAAAAAGCACATCTCTGTGACTCTTAATGTTAGATAGAATGGCAGCTTCATCATGGTCAGTAGATTACCAAAACCCATTCCATTGATTATTTAGTAAAGACACAATGATCTATTTAATACTTGAAAAGTTGCTGAACTCTTGGCCTAGTGTGAGAAGGCTTCTAGGTTTGGTTGGATAAAGTCAGTTCTCAGTGGAGGGGTGAAGGCAAGAATGGTTGGCTTCAGTTGGAAAGGTCATAAGCTTCTTTTAGTGAACTTACTGTAACAGCATCTGATTTTGTAACATGAAGCTTAACCGATGTTTACTTATAGTTGTAGGGTTTCTCTAGTAATACATAATAAGAAAACGTAATCATTATTATAATGAAACATTATTTAGTACCTGCTATGTGCCAGATATCAGCTTTTTTCTCTAGCTTTAAGTGTTAACCATGAAACGATAGACTATCATATGACTGGGGATCTGGATTCGTCACAGGACACCACCAGTCAAAATTTGCTATAAAAGCAGTATGAAACACTAGTTTCCTCTTTTGTTCATTTGTTTTAAACTTTCACTTATAGAGAGCTAACACAAGGAGCTGTTCTGGGGGATTAAAATGTTCTATTTGACAAAATAGTTAAATTGGTATGTTATTGGTAAAGATTGACCTACCTTCTTGTTTCGAAAAGGAAATTTAAAGACAAAGAAGTAGTTTAGAATGGTGACAACTCATGAGTTTTGTGATTCTTATTTTGGTTCTTTAAGTGTAATTGTATTGCTTTTTGTCTTTCAGAATAGCAGGAATCCCAATTTAGTACCTGGCAACTTTTAGCTACTCCATGTTTGCTCAACAAATGAAAGAATAATGAATGAACTCATTTTCCATGTTTTAATACTTCCCTCAAGAGCCTACTTAGAGACCAAATGGAATTAAAACTGGAGGGAAAATGAGTCCCAATTATTAGCAGCTAGTATAAACTTGTATAAATATCATTGCTACTTGGCTGAAGTCTTAAAAGGCTTGACCTGGATAGGAATTTAATGCATTTTGCTTTATCAACAAGATTTCCAAATAAGAGCTTAATTCATTCCAACCCATTGCTAGGAATGTTGGGAATGAAACTGCATGTTAAGTGATTAAACATTAATTTGCATGTGTAGATATCAGAAATGATACATTTAAAATTAAATTTGAGACCAGAATTATTATTTATTTAAATCATATATGATTATAATCACAGTATTCTATTAATCTATTTAATAGTATGTTTTTAGTACTTGGTGTTATATTACCTTCTTCAACCTTCATGTCTCACAAACTTTCATGAAGTAATTTTACTTTTTTTTAAAAAAATAAGAATTCATCTATCTTAAGACTTTGAGTTTTTGCTGTTTCCAGGTGGAAAAGTAAAGTCTCTGCCATTGGATTCTGTTTACAGTAGTGGGTTGTAATAGTTTTTTTTTTTTTAATTTCCCTTTTGTACATCAATTATGAACCATATCTCATTATCTGCTTGGCCTCTGGTATTCCCCAGTGTGCAAAATGTGTGCTTGATCTCTCTCTCTCTTTCTTGCAATAATTCATCTCATTAAGCTTGTAGAATGATGAAGCATTATGATGTCAAACATGATGTCAGCTGAAACCTTCCTGAATACCTAATTTACAAAAAATATTACAAACATTAATAATTCATATACCATACAATGATATCATATGGGTTTCCATTTCTGGTAAGAAGTTAGATTTGCTTCTCAATTGCTGTAAAAAATGCAGCTTCCTAGCAATTTGTCTCCCTCTTGTTTGCCTTTTTAAAAATAGTACTCCAACAGGAGAATCCTGCAGAATGCTCACTTCTGATATTGTGCCAGCTTTGTAATTCTTATTCAGAAATCCTCAGAGGAGAGAGCTGAAACTCTCTCTGGGAAGATCCAGGGATTCTTACAAATCTTCTGTTCTTGTACCAGCTGTTGTGGCTGGGGAGGCATCATGGGGACTGGGCAGTCAGTTGTAGAAAAGAGTCTTTATTGACAGTACAGTTAACTGACAGCCATCTCTGTGTAGCTGAACTATTTCATGGATTAGGCACAGGAGGTTGTTAGTTTCCAAATGATCTTGTGCTGATAGGCAGCAGACCAGTATACCTTTGTCTTCCCTTCATCGTGCCTGTTTATTGTTTCAGTCAGCTGTTTGCACCAGACTGTTGAAGAAATTGGGGATACCAGAATATCCATGAAGCTTGGGAAGCAAAACCTAATGAAGATGGTGAATTTATCGCACTTGAAGAATATGCTCAAGCCAGTGATCATTGACTTATGTATTATCCGTTCTGTGACTTTCCAGAATCATTGAAGATAATCCTGATTTGACTACATATAAAAGAAAAATAGATAATTTTCCTGCCCTTGTAGCAATTAATTAATGAGATATTTTGGAAGAGGGATAGCAGTGGTGCTGTTTTTGAAAAACAGTCATTTTTTGTTCCTTCTTTAAGTTAGTATTCTCAAACTTTATTGTACATGCCCCCATCCCCACGCCATGCCCAGATTTTCTGGTTTAATAGCTGGGGCTTGAATATGGATTTCTAACAAGCTTTCAGGAGATGTTGATCTGGGGACCACAGTTTGTGAGTCACTTCTCTTAAGTGAATAAAATTGTCTGCTGACCAGATGAATTAGGTGAGACCACCTCTAGCAGAGGATATAGTACCTCAAAGCATGTTTTGGGCATATAGGTCATAGCTCTGCCTTGGTCTTAATTTATTTTGTATGGACAGCCTGCCATCTCCACTCCTATGGTCAAATTCAGCCGCCCATAGTCGCTGGAACATCTGTAAGTGGGGAGAACACTTGACCATGTAACCCATTCTGGTTTCTTGAGGTTCAGCTCCCACTCAGGATTCATGGGGAGTGTACAGGACCTGGTATATTGCTTTGCCCTGACAGTACCTCATGTCCCTCCTCCCTGTGGGGGCCCAGTTCTGTATAACAAAACACTGCAAGACAAAGGAGGAACTTCAAATGGGCTGGTGCACACAGGTTCATATTCAGTTCTCAGCTCTGGGGCATCTTGCTGGTCTTTTCCACCATTATCTCTCATTTTAAATGGAGCATAAGGTTTAGTAAGCCCAAGTGAGTTTTATAAGTTGATTGAATGAAACTCCTATAGTTTTCCTGCTATAGGATAGCTTATACCATCACAATTTTATCCCTCTTTTTTCTCTCAATATTAATTACAGGAATCCCTCACCTACCTCAGGAGTTACTCCCCAGAGGACCCCCGATAGGTGAAAATCTGCCAAGTAGCGGTGCTATGATTTATTGTGTATATGTATTTTAAGGCTTTATAAACCCTTCCTACTCTCCTATAAACCCTTGCCACACTCTTATTAACCTTTCCCACACTCTTATAAAGACTTTCTTCACTCTTAAAGCTACGTAATTTTAACAACATATAAAATTCTGTGTGGGTGCTCACTAGTGAAGTAGACGTATACCGTAAAATCCCATGATATAGTGAAAACTCTGCAGTGCAGAATTAGATGTATTTTTTTTTAAAACCTGCGATACAGAATTAGATATATATTTTTTTAAAAAAACCCGCTATCCAGTGAAGCTGCGATATAGCGAGGGACCACTGGATATAGTCAGTTAATACGATTTCCTGATTTTCTCTGCTTTCTTCAGTTATTACACTAATTTTTAAGGACTGTCAGATAACCCTACCTTTAACTTTGCTAAGTAAGTCTTTAAATAGAAATAACAGAGTATAATTAGCTAATTTTTCAGAGGTGATCTATTTCCCTATTGAAATCCCATCCTGGTGACCACCAGGCCGGGTGTGGACTGCATCTGGGCAGAACACGCTGGGGAGGGCAGGACAGATACTGTGGCTCCAGGCTGGCCATGGGTTAAGGCTAGGAATCAAGAGAGGAAGGAGGGAGCAAACCCACAGAACCAGGTAGGAAGACCAACTCCAGAGCCTGGAAACCCAGGTGAACTGGGGAGGAGCGACGAGCGCAGCACGTCAGGGCTGACTGGGTAAAAAAATCTAGAATTTGGGCTCAATAGTCCTGCAGCTGTTGAAGTAGTTTGACATTTCTGATCTGGGAACAGCTTTTGGTTCTGTTTGGGGTTCTTGGTCCCACAGGGAAGAGACATAGGAGGGACTGTGACAATTCATTGCTGGGTGTGAAGGACTCATGCCCACAGTGGACGACAGTGACCAACTAGGGGCTGTAAGTAAACCCTGCACCTGGGCGAGGCTAGACTAACTAAGCTGGCCTCCTCACATCTGCTCATGTGGTGTCTGGCTGAGAAACAGGTTGCATTTCCAAAAGCATTTAATCAAAAATAATCTAGTGAAGAAACAATTTCCCATGTGTTGGTAGGATCAGAGGAAAGCGACAAATGATGCTGAAGCACCTTCAGATGAGATGACAAGGGTACTGTGCCACCTAGAAGTGGCAAGGGGAGGGAACCGTTACAGGAATCTGAGGAAGCACACTGAAAGGGTAGGGAAGCCTCAGAAGCTGTGATTTTAAGGACAAGCACAGCGATTCAGGCCCATGGCCTGGCAGGAGGGGAGCCCAGGGAGTTAATATTTCCATGTCATCCTGTCCTCCCTTTAATCCCTCTCCAGCCAGTACCTCCTTGGGCCAAACACACCTGGAAAGCAGAGGACAAAGGAGTCCTTTGTGGAGGTTTTCCAGAGTCCACTGGAGAATATTCTGACCGTACCCCCCAAGGTTCTCTGTATCAGCTGTTAAGAGGTGTTCAACATCATCAGTGATCCCCTGGTAATCTCAACTTGAGGTGGCAGTTTTGATGATTGTCTAAAATAATGAATAATGGCATTGTTAAATGATGGCTTAATCAATTGTTTATGTTTCCTGTTGAATGACTAATTTTATTGAAATATATTCACTTACCTTGTTTGGAGACCTTTGAGTTATTGCTGAAAAATGGCCTCTTCAGTTCATTCTCACCCTGACTCTGCTCACAATTTACCATCTTGGGCTGCTATAACAACAAAGTACCCTAAACAGGGCGTCTTAACAGACATCCATTTCTCACTGTTCTAGAGACTGGGAAGTTTAAGATCAAGGTGCTGGCAGATTCTGTGCTTTGTGAGAGTCCCCTTCCTGGCCTGCAGATGGTCATCTTCTTGTGTCTTCACAGGGCAGACAGCAAACAAACTGGTCTCTCTTCCTCTTATTATAAGCACAATAATCCCATCATGGGGACCCTACCCTCATGATCTCATCTAAACCTAATTACCTCTCAAAGCTCCCACCTTCAAATATCATCAGAGTAAGGGCTATAACAGAAATTTTGGTGGACACAAACTTTCAGTCCTTGACAGACATGTTTCTATCATTTTGCTCTGACCCCCAACCCTGCTTCCCATGATTTCAAAGTCCAGGGTTGCATCAGAGAGAGGTAGCCCTCTCTCTAAGTGGGAATTTCCTTAAGTGGAGTCCAATTCAGCCAGATTATTATATTTTTTTTGCTCAGCTAGTACTTTAGTGCTTTCTCTGCCTTTTCTCTGTAGCCTCAAATAGTTAACAAACAAGTTTTATTATATGTTTATAAGCTGATATTTTCAATAAAGAATACATATTTAAAACATTTTAAGATGGCATGCCCTGGTGGAGTAGTGGTTTGGTCAACAGCCCTCCAACCACAGCACAGTCCACATACATCCCAAGGACCCAGTTTCATGTCCCAGACAGGGGAGAGCAACCGAGATGTACAACTAAGTTAACATAAAAGTGCTTCTTCCTCTTCTCTCCTCCTGCCTGCCTACTTGTCTTCATTCATACTTGTACCTTTCCTTTAAAAAAAATACTCTAACAAAACATTTTTAGATATTCAGGTTCAAGAGTTCATTTTTAAAAATAGGTGTTACCTTTACCTTACAGAGGAAGTCTTAATAGCTATTAAGTTTTATAGAATTTACTGCTTTTTAATAAGTTTTGGTAGTATTTAGTTTAGGTTTGGCTGTTGATAGCTTTTTTTTCCATTTTATCTCTTTTCCCATTCATGGATAAAAGCCAGATTTTATTTAGGATTTTGATGCTTTACTCTTTTTCATCAACTTCATTTTTCTTCTCCTTTTTGCTCCCGGAGGGATTGTTCACCGAAAGATAGTTTAGAAGCTTACGGTTGTTATCATAAAAGTCAGGAGACAGTTTTACTTTTCAGATAATCCATCAATGAAAGGAAGACTATTTCATAGTTGCCTCTTGTTTCCAAGGTGATTCAAATTTCCATGTATGATTTGTAAATTTTGAAACACGGTGTGTAGAATAGATGGAATGCTATTCACAATTATTGAAGTCCTTGCTATTTGTGGAACGTTGTATATCGCTTGTTTCACTTACTCTCTATAAAAATGCTGTGAATTCTAAATTATTATTACCATTTTACAGGTAAGGAAAACTAGGCTGCACAATGTAGAAAAAATTACTCAAGGTGAGGGCAGAGATTTGAGTAGAAGATGACTGAATCAAACCCCAAGTTTCTTAACCTCTGGCCTTGCCTGTGACACAAGCCTGAAGGCCGGAGCATGGCTGATACTGGGGCAGCAGTTATTTAGAGCAGGGAGGTGACAAGCAGGTGGGCGGGGGTAATCAGAGGGTCTTGTGATGGAGGATTTTCCCTCTGACAATAGCTACTGTCACCCCTTCTATTAGTTTAAACTGGACCATTGTTTTCAGACAAGTGGAGAAGGCAAGATGCAACCAAATGGAAAAGCTCTGGCAGAACATGTTGTCATTATTTTGAATGAACACAGAGCTTGCACTTTATAAGTGTTGTACAAATATTAGCTGCTAACAATCTTGTGGTTGCTATCACTCCTGTTTCAGTAATTAAAATGAGATTTTGGCTCTCTAGATTTAGATATTTTTGAAACATCATTGTTTTGATTGAAAACTGTCTCTCACTTTTAAGTAGATTGATTTGACCAACATAGGTGGCTAACTGGATTTAACCACTGCTGTGTACCTGGGTTTGATCTGAGTCAATTGGATTTCCAAAGGTGATGACACAGTAGAATCTTGCCAGGTGAAAGGCCCATGCTGATTTGGACTCTGTGATTGTTAGGGCCACACAAAACTTCTGCTTTGAAAGGGTAGGGCCTTGATGTTAACTTAAGGTGACTCCTTGCAGAATTCTACTTTGGTGTAAACTTGTAACTTGAAGCTTTGACCTGTAATTGGATTTACAGCCATTTTACATAAACTCTTTTGGCTTTTATATTGTTGCATTTCAGGTGCTGTCAGATGTGATAGGCTGTTGAGAAAATTATATACTGTAAATCTAAGACTCTGCTCCTTTTTGAGAGAAATGATTAGCTACAGGGATCCAGTTTCCTGTGTGAGTCACAAAACTGAGAGAAGACCCTCAATTTTTGCAATTTTTACAGAAAGACACATGAATGACTTTTTAGCAACCTATCACACAGGGTAACCTGTATTTTAAAAACATGCGCTATTTTCTGACATTAGAGCCACAAATAACATTCAGGTCTTGGACCTGGAAGTAGGTGAGGCCTTTGTCCACTCCAGGGTTCCTGTTGAGAAAGCTTCAAGCAAGACCCATGGCCAAACAGAGAGGAAAATACCAGTTTATGGAGGGTCGCAGTGACCCAGTGGCCCAAACCATACTTTTCAGTGATCTTTGGGCCATTCAAGGTTCATTTACAGTTTCAGCTTAAAAACACTAATTAACAGCCATGACCTAGAAACTGGATGACCAAGGAATACAAAAGCTGCTCTACTGGTTGATGCTTGAGAACCTGTGCTGGTGTTTGGAACTGAGCATTAGTCAGTTTCTCTATTCCCCACAATCTAATACAAACTCTGGCCAGAATATCTCCCATCCAGAGTTCCCTCAAGAGAGAGTGATACCTGAAATAATGATGTCCAAGGAAAGACAGAACAGAGCAAAGGATTAACCTTGTCTATGGCTAGGCAAGCTACTTTCTTCTTGGAGTCCTCCAAATACACAGACACACAGACACACAGACACAGACACACACACACACACACACACACGCACGCACTCCCTCCCCTCTCTCTTCCTCTCCTTTCCTCTCCCC
>RJWH01001502.1:0-130628 GCA_004363575.1 Solenodon paradoxus | reverse complement strand
ACCCAGGGTGAGCTTTCCAAAGCCCAGTGTCTTTCTCTGCAATGATCTGGCCCATTCAGATCCTGAGACCTCTGCACTGGCTGACTGATCTCAGAGGCTTCGTCACTTTGGCAAGATTTAGGGCAGGAAGGGAGTGGGGTCATTATTCTGATTCCTTAGGGTGGTGGAGGAGAGAAGTGTTGCAGACATATTCACCTTTATTTGTTGAGATTTTCAAGAAGGGATTAGGAGGTGGAGCAAAAGACCCAAATCTCTTCTGTGTGTCCAAGAAGAGATCTTTGAGTCTGGAAAAAAAAATAAATCAAGAAATGTTTTGGGTTATACTCACTTTCGTATGCAGGTTATATGACAAATACTTTGCAAGGCATGTATTGTTCTAGGGAAAAGATATTCATATAGAACTGATGCTATAGGTGGCATTTAGGTTTCTAGGTTAGCCCCAAAAAGTAATTTAGCCCATTATGTAGCTGGAATATATTTACAGTGTTGAGACAATACCTCTGTGAGAGAAACATAAAATTGAATTATAACTAGTGTTTCTTTTGTACCCATGTCCTTTGAGAGAGGCCGGTTTAATTAGAGGGTGATGAGGCAGATGAGGAACAACCTGTGAAGTTCCCGCTGGGAGCACTTGTTCTACGTGGCTGGTGCTTGGGGAAGGTGAGGGGCTCAGGTGCTGGAGTTAGCTGGCATTGCCAGGGAGAGAGCTGGAGTCCATGCGGCTAGGGGCTCAGAGTTCTGTGGCTGAACTAACCCCCTTTCATTGTGTGTTTCCCCTCCAGTGGCACTAAAGGGATGCAGTCAGTGTCTTTGAGACTTTCTGTTTCAGCTACAAATATTCATTGTGTTGCTTTTAACTCCAAGAATTCCTCTTTTTTTAACTGCAAAACAATTATACACTCCAAAATATACTGACTACACACTATGTTAATTCAGAGTGTTACAACAAAAATACCATAGACTTGAGTGACTTATCAACAACAGAAATGGATTTCTCACAGTTTTGGAGGCTGGAAGGTCCAAAATCAAGGTGCTGGCAGATGCCCTGTTTGATGGAAGCCTACTTTCTGGTTTAAAGAAACCAATTTTCTCATAGTAACCTCACATGCTAAAGGGAGTGAGGGAACGAGAGAGTTCAATGAGGTCTCTTTTATAAGGACATTAATCCCATATCTGAGAGCTTCACTTTCAGGACCTAATCATCTTCCAAAAGCTCAACCTCCAAATATCCTCATATTGAGAGTGAATTTGGTGTGGGGTGGGGTATGTGGATCAACATTCAGTCTGTAGGGTCTACTTAATATGATTCACATCTTTTTAATTGTTTTGTTAATTTCTTTTTTTTTTTTTAACAACTTATTGGTATCCAAATAAGGTCCACTCATTACAGTTGGTTATGTCTCTTAAGTCTCTTTTCATCAATAGTTTCCCTTTCCTTTCCACTTGTAGTTTATTTGGAGACTAGGTTGTTTTTCCTGTAGATTTTCTCCACTCTGCATTTTACCTTTTGCATTCTTAGTATGAATTTTATGTCTCCTGGTCTTCTGTGCTTGCTAGAAATTTGTGGGATTTAGAGGTTTGATTAGATTATACTCAACTTTGGAGGGTAGGAGCAGGGAAAGAATACTTTTTAGATTACAATATTCTCACATCAGGAACCATACAGTGTTTGGTTGACTCTTTCCTGTGATGCCAACTGGTAGTAATGACCATTATTTGATAGCCATTCACTTTTAGGGGCTATAAAATGGTGATTTTCCTCCATCCCATCATCTCTTCTTGGTTTATTTAGTTGGAATATCTCTAAAAAAGAGAAACTTTCTATTACCAGCTAGTTGGTTTCCCTAGGATACAATTTATATAGGTTAAATATATGGATCTTTCCTCTTTCAGTTTTCAAGATAGTGAGTTGTTTCTCTAGCACTCTTCTAAGATGATTGGAATATTTTTACTTGTTTGTTTGCCTTCTTAGTATCATTAAGGATTTACTTGTATTTGATGTGTGTTAACTTATTGCAGTTATTATACTTGGGTACTAAAATGGCCCATATTTGGCTGGAGGGAACTTATTCAGATTGGTGGGGTACTTTTCTTGAAGAAATGGGTCTAGCTAAGTTTATTAAGCTATGACCTTATTCTAAACAGTCCTTGTAGAGGAAGACTCACCATCCTGAAAGTGACAGCAAGCCTCAGGCATGGTAGAGCTTTTGAGAAGAGTCATTGGACAGGAATCAGAGGCTGTGGTACAGCCTTAACAGTGTTGGTGCCCTCTGGTGAGTACCCATGAAGTCTTGTGGGTGCCAGCCCAGGTTGCTGCCTGTTTCTGTATTCTGTATGTTACAGTTTTCATCTTGCTTCTCCAGCTCACCTCCACTTTCCTTTTGCTCATCCATATCTTCCAACATTTGTAAACAGTCCTCTACACTGATTCCTCTCATCTAATATATGTAGAATGGTTTCTGTTTTGCCCACTAGACAGTTGGGGTTTGAACTCAGAATCAGATTATAATCTCATATGTGCCATTTACATTTTTTCTGTAACTTGACCTCTTTAATTTAAATTTTTTCCCTCTGTTTAAGGAGGATAGTAAAAGTAACTGCCTCAAGAGTTATTGTAAAGATAATACATGTATATATACGTATATATATATATATATGCACACACATATACATCATTCTTAGCTTTGAACATAACTCAGTAAGTGTTGCCTAATACTGATAACAATATAAAAGCCAATATTTGAAGGCTCATTTTTTTATTATGGAAAAGATCAAATATATAACAAAATAGAGAGTTGTTTAATGAAACTTCATATATAGGTCACCCAAGCTCAACAATTATAAAATTCCCCCTAATCTTGAATTACTTTAAAGACCTAAATATTTCATCTGTAACTATTTTTTTTCAAATGGAAAGGTACAGGCAGGATTAAAGGCAAGTAGATAACCAGGCAGAAAGAGAAAGGAGAAAGAAGCACTTTATTTTATTTATATTTAGTTGTTCACACTGGTTGTTCCCCCCCCCACCCCTCACCCCCCCCCCCCACCTGGGTCTTGAACCAAGGATTATGTGGTCTGATTCCTTCAGAGATGATCCACTCAACCGCTACTCTACCAGGGTGTGCCTCAGCTGTATCTATTTCCCCTTGTAACTTTAAGAGATAAGAACTATTCTAAAAAAAAAAAAAAAACTGTAATACTATTGGAATACTTAATTAAATCAGCGCCTTTATATAATCAATTACTAAGATAGTGTTTAAATTTTCCTAATTTATCATTCTCTGTTTTAATTTTTTTGGCTATTTGAATCATCTTTGGAATAAGATAAACACTGCAATTGGTTGATATGTTCCTCAACTATCCTTTTACCTATAGATCCCTCTTTCTCTCATTTTCCCTTACCATTTGCCTGTTGAAGTAATGAATGTCATCATTCCATTGTGGCAATCCCACAGTCAGGATTTTGTTGATTACATTCCTGTGGTAGCATGTATCATCTCTTCTGGGCCTATATTCCTTGTACTTTGGTAGTTAAATCTACAGGTATGTTCTTTAGACCCAAGTATATTTATTTTGGCAAGACTATTATAGGTAGTGCTGTGAAATTCCATCAGGAGGCATATAATGTCTGGTTATCTATATTTTTGTGATGTTTGATGTTTGTTGCATAGATTCATTTAGTCATGAATTGTTGTCAAAGTCTATCATTCACTCTTTCTACAAGACTTCTGCAATGCTTCTATAAAGAGAAATTCTCCACTAACTATTTGATAATCCTGAGGTATAGTTGATATGGGAAAGGTGGGGAAATTGTTGATTCTTGTCTTTTACTTCTCGGCTTTCAAAATGGTGATTTAGTTCCTTAGTATCATCCAAAGATAACCAAGGATATTTTTAGTATTGCTACAAATGTATCTTTTCACAAATATTAGGTGTGTTCCAGTTTGTTGCAGATATTGTTCTTCCTGCTCGGTTCTCCTATTTTTAACTGCTGAAAGCTATCACACTGGCTCCTGGTTATCTTTAATAGATTTCTTCCCTTATGTATGATTTTCCTGCCAATTTCATACTGAACATCTAATCTGGAATCAGTCATTTGTCTCAAGAGCTTAATTCTTTTTATTGAAAGATTGTATTTAGAGACCTGATTTGGGCAGTATAGTGATCATTGCTAGTGAACTGGGCATTGTTTCATGGTTGTTTAAGTGGGAATAGCCAGGAAATCTTTTTAAAAGATAAAATATACCATGAGTTTATACATATGCTTCCAGTTCAGATTTAAGACTACAAGGCCTTTTCTTTTATTTCTAACCTCATTAGTCTTATATTTCTATTTTCTTTTCCCACATCGCAAATCCTGGTTATTCACAACAGGATAATTCTCCTTTTTTCTATCAATAACACACACACACACACACACACACACACACACAGAGTGGTCCCAAAATAACAATGAACAACACTACTTGCTCAATATTATCACTGACAACGTTTTCTTTCACAGTGATTTTAATGTTAGAATATATCCTACTAGGGAAGAACAGGCAAATTATTGCGTTTTTAAGTCATTTGAATCAGTTCCTTGTTATGTAGCTGTCCTCCTAACACTGAAATGGTTAGTGATTAGCTCAGTATAGTGATGCTCATTTATTAACTCAGTACAGTTATGTTCATTTATTTCACTTTGCTTTAGCCTTTTAAAATTTAATTTTGTTTTAGTAATGTCAATTATTTACATGTTACAAAGTAAGATGTTTATATGTTATATTTAAGGAAGGTTTGATTTTATCTTTATCTTCCTCATTATGTGCCTTCCATCAAGTATGTTGTAGTTTTCATTCTGTTTTAATCACATACAAATATATGCTGGTGTCTCCCTTGTCTTAGTAAATGATAGCATGCAAATTAATTTTTATGAATTTTGTTTTTTACTTAATAATATATCCTGAATATCACTCCATCATAATTAATAAAGGTATATCTCTTTCCTTTTTAAAAATTTTTTTAAGGAGAGGTACAGGCAGGAATGGAGGCAACCAGAAGCAGACGGGCAGGAAGAGAGAAGAGAAAGAAGCATTTTATTTATTTTAATAGTTGTTAATCTTGGTTGTCTACCCCTATCCCCGTCCCCGGGATTTATGTGGACCATGTCTGCCCAGAGGCAGTGAACCAGCCACCCGGAGCGTGCCAGTCTCTTTTCTTTTTAGAGCCACACAGTCGTAGGGCTAGATACACTATGCAGTCTTGTGTCGCTGCAGGACATTCTGTTAACTATGGAGCACATACATGAGGGTGTCCAGTCGGGTGCACCACAGAGCCAAGGTAACACCTCGTAGGTGTGTGTAATTACACTCTGTAAGTTTGCACAACAACAACATTGAACTGCATTTTCCCCGCATTACAGGACCACCTGCCTGTGGTTTATTCAACCAGTCCCCTATTGACAGTTTTGGGATTATTTCCATTGTCTTTTGTTATTATACGTGTTGCTATAGAGGATGACCCAGAACTGATATGAAGTCTAATTTTTGTACAATTTTGAAATAATTTTCCCCAAAAGGTTATATTTGGCCAGCTGGGACATTGACTTCTGCCTACCACACCGAGAATTTTAACTAGTTCTCTAGGAATTGTAAAATAGTAATATAGTTTTTGGTTAAGTTCAAGCTTCACATCTCTAGCAAAGGGTTCTTTTGTGAGTAAAACATGCTCTTTTCTGCTTTTAACTCAGCTACAGTTTCATTTTCATGGAAGTGGGAGATCTTCAAGTCACATTTTCTGGAAGTGGGGAATATTCTTAATGGTAGACATCTGATGGATACAGCAGTTTCTCTCCCTGATCATGGCAGTATAATGGTTGGGAAGAACAGTGACCGCCTTTCACCCTCACTTCTGCCTCTCCACTTATCTTACAGCGCTGTGAGTTTGCACTACCATTGTTTGACCCTGTCAGCACCACCAGAAGGTGACAGGGGAATAACCTCACTGCTTATTTTAAAGAATTGTGAGCTTTATGAGGACTTAGAATATAACACCTTACCTTAATTTAATCATCAAGGCATAAAAGCTAGATGTTTTCCATTTTAAAAATTGGATGCATAGGTTTCTACTCTTTTGTATGTTTAAAAAATGACTTTATTTTTGTGATAGATGTACATACCCGAACGCATATACATAATATATAATAGGATTTGGTACTTTTTTAAAGTGCTTTTTATGTTCACTTTCATTTGTAAAATGATTTTTTTCCTTATACAGATCTACCAACTTTATCGACAGTGCTCAAGATTCTTGACTCACAAGTTGTTTTATATAATTGAGTGAGTGGGAAAGTGTGATAAAGTTGAGGTGGGAAATAGGGGAAGAAAGACAGGGAGAAGGAGAGGTGTCATTGAGAAATATGAATCAGAATGAGAAAGTCTACAGGGCGGGGTTAGATTGGACACTGAAAGATGGAGGAAGTGATATAAAGAGTGAATGTGTGCCTATGCATGTCCAAAAGAAATACTCTTGAAGGTGGATTCATTTACTTGCATGTCTAAGGAAGGAAGAGAGTTGGTTATCCCTCTAGGGATAGCCTCAGTCTAGGAGAGAGAAGCAGGGTTGAGTTACAGTCCCTGAGTTGGCCATCAGGTGATACTGTCATACCAGGTCAGCTTAGTTTGCAAACAGACACTTTCAGGTAGATTGGTCAGCTCAACAAGAGTTCAATAAATATTACTGAAGGTCTAACTGAGCATCATTCATTTGTGTTAGACCTGAGGTTACAAAAATGATTAAGACAATTCCTTCCCTAGAAAAGTTTATATTCTAGCTAGGGTGCAGAAATACACACACACACACACACACACACACACACACACACACGTACGTATGTGCTTATTACTGTGTAACAAATTACGATAGATTTAGTGGTTTAAGACACATATTATCAGTTTCTGTGACTCAGGAATTCAGACACCACTCTTCTGGTTTCTCAGTGTGTCTTACGAGGCTTCAAGGTTTTGGACTAGGGCTGGGTCTCATCTGAAGGCTTTGCTGGAGAAGGATTCTCGTCTAGGTTTATTGACATGGTTGTTGACAGGATTTAGTTCCTTGAAGGCTTTTACACTGAAGGCCTCAGTTCCTTAGTGACTGCTGATGCTGAGACCACCCTCAGTTCCTTACCAGGTGAACCTCCCAGACGTGACATCATGTTCCATCAAAGCCAGCAAGACAGGTGATCTGTTAGTAAGATGATAGTCACAATCTGGTAAAGAGTAGTTACAGATGTGACATGCCATCATCTTTGTTGTATTCTGTTGATTATAAGCAAGTCACTTGGCTAGCACACACTCAAAAGTAGGGCATTTACAAGGGTGAATACCAGAAAGTGAGAATCATTGGGGCCATGTTAAAGTCTGCCTGCTATACAGTTTGCTACAGTTCTTAAATGTCTGAGAGAGGTATGGTTTCACAGAAGCTGAAAGGAATAGCATGTAACCCAGCCTAGATGAAGAGAGAGTAACTTTGAAGGATTAGCTTTGTGTATATATGGTAGTGGGAGCTGTGTGGGGCAAGTTCCTAGAAGAGGGAACAGCATAAGCAAACACCCAGGACCACCATCCCATAGTTTAGTGTAAATTGCGTGTAAGACATGGAGAAAGACTAAAAAATAATGTAAGACGAGGGCCAGAATGGGACTTTTCCATGGCCAGACTAAAAAATGAGAACTTTATCAAGGGAATCACAGGGAGGATTGTAACCAGAGGAGTGACATAGTCAGTGATATAGTTAGATTTTTGATTGAAGAAGATTGATTTTCATGGTTTTGGGAAAAATTCAGAAGAGAAATGAAGAAGGCCTGGGATTAAAGTAGTGGCAATAGAGGGGAGGGAATACATTTTTATTTTTTAAATTAGGCAGTTATTTGGTATTTGGATGAGGCAGTTGTGGGAGATGGAGCAAAATCTGGAGCAATGCCCAGGTGTGGGCTTAGTTTTGGCAGACCATACCTCTTAGGGAGCAGAGGAAGGAGAACAGGGAAGAGGGCTGGAAGGATGAGGTCTCTAAGTGTGTGTGTAGGTTTGTAAATTTTCTGATTGGTTACTGGAGAGCTTAATTCAGATATTCTTTATAATATTTACGTTCTCAATTTAACCAATGTAACTATGCAAATTTTCTTTCTAGTCAAGCCATATGCCTCAGTAATAGAAGATTGAATCAAATACAGAATTTATTTTCTTTGCAGAATTTATTTTTCCTTGTTAAAAGAAAATTAGTGTTTGGATTTCAGTAAACTTAGAATATAGGTGGGGAAAGGGTACCCTGTCAAGTCTTGTCTAGAGCTTGAAATGTTATAATATGATCCTTGAGTGCAAGTACTGCTACATAATACCATTTATGAAGTGCCATGTCATTAACATTTTCTTTATGGAGATATAATTCACATGACATAAATTTCATCATTTAAAATATATAATGTGGTGGTTTTCAGTATATTCATTATATTATACAGCTTTCTTCTGGAATATTTTCATCAGCCCCAGAAAAAAATGCCGTATCTGTTAGCAGTCAGTCCTGATTCTCTGCTTCCCCATCCCTTGGCAACTGTGAATCTACTTTCTGTTGCCATATATTTGTATACTCTGAACATTCATATAAATGGACTGATACATATATAGCCCTTTGTGTCTAGCTTCTTAGAATAGTATTTTCATGGTTCATTCATGTTGTAACATACATCACTATTTTATCCCTTTACTGTCACACAACACTCTCTTTGATATACAATGTTTTATTTATCCTTTTCTCCATTGGCGGGTATCTGAGTTATTTCTACTGTTTGGCTATTATAAACATCACTGCAACAAAAATTCTTATGTAAGTTTTAATATGGACACATATTTTCAATTTCTCTTGGGTATATATACTAGGTAGAAAAAATCTGGTTCATGTGGTAACTTTATGTTTAATGTTTTGAAGAACCACTAAACTATTTTCAAGTGCAGCGCTTCACATTTCTGCTAGCACATATGAGGGTTTCTATTTTTCCACATCCTCTCCAACACCTATTATGTCTTTTATTGTTATTGTTATGACAATTATCATTATTGCAGTCTTTTCAAGTAGTGAGATAGAACCTTATTGTGGTTTTGATTTGCATTTTCCTGATGAGTATTGAGGATTCAGGGTTGTTTTAAAGAATGAAACAAGATACCATAAGTGAAGTTTGACATGGATTTGGATCTCAGTTCCCTATCAGATTTGAGGGACCACCAGAATAAGTGTATGACTGTTCTTCGTCATTTTTATTTGCACTGCAGCCTTTTATCTAGGAAGGCAGAGCACGGGCATAATTCCCCATCTGGGCTTTTTATGTGGCCCACACGCCCATATATGGCAGAATCTTCTATGGAACCCTGTGTTAGAGTTTTAGAATCACAATCTACTGGGCTCCAGTCTTTGCATTAAAAGAAAGCTATACATTCAAATTGCTGCCTCAGCTCTAAGAAATTTGTAGAATTTTGAGGAAAAGCAAGATACTTGAAGTTTCAAGAATCTCTAAGGAGTACTTTCTTGTGTCTCCACAGGAGGCCCTATTACAGTTCAGATCTCATAATAACGATGGAGAGTTGGTCACCATTTCTACAAATGCAAAAACCAAGGAATTTTTTATTTGATTAAGAAGCTTAATTTGAATACAAAGTCACTGGAAGCACCAGAATTAAATGTGGGACTAGGTTTCTGGTTCGGGCACAATGAATCACAGGTGTGTGTGCTGGTTCTTGCTATGTGTTTTGCTAATTTAGAGGAACTGGTGGTAAAGATAATTCCTAAGTGGTGGCTCATGCAAAATTTATGTGTAGTTGTTTTGGAATGCATTTTCTACTTGCTCCTGTGAATGCAGACCCAGCTGACACTATGGAGATTTGCAATGAAGCAAACCCAGGAAGCCAGGCTTTGAATACCCAACTCAAAATGGCTTAGGGAAAGGTCTGTGGAAACTTGTTTTCCCAATTCTTCCTGCTTTTAATTAGATAGCATTGCTTTAGCGAGGACAGAAAGTTCCTGCGGAAATATTCTGTTGCTCTTTAAACTGTTTTTTTTTTTTTTTTTTTTTCTGGTTATAGTGGAATGAATTGGATTTAGACTTTAAAGGAGGGAATTTCAAAGCAACTTCTTTTCTAGTTTCTGTTCTATGATAATCAGAGAAGGTGGAATAATAATGGCAATGATGTCAAAAGGGTATGTGTGACAAAAGGTTTTGCTACATGTTAATTCAGAATTGATTGCAGTTGTCAAAGTTGCATCAGTCAGGGTCCCAGGGGAAACAGTTTACCCCAGATGGTTCTAATGAAGAGACTTAAATGGAGATTCTGCTTAGCGAGGTATGAGCAGCGATTAAGGAAGACACAAACGGTGAGGTGCACAAATCAGTAACTGTGTGAAGTCCGACCAGCCCTGGGGATGGAGAGGCCAGGAGAGGGAAGAGCATTGCTCAGGAAGGCACAAGCTATTGCTGGTCCAGGTGCATGAGGAAGAAATGTTCCAACCTCTCTCCTTGCCTTCCTGTGCCCTGCTAGTACCTTCCACTGCATGCACCCAAAGTGAAGCCAGTGGAAAGGGAGGCTCCGGTGCAGACTGTAGAGGTGAGTCTCCTGGGGCACCGAGCAGGGCAGGCAGTGGGTGGGGGTGTTGGTTTGCAGTTGGAGACTGATTTGCACAATAACCATCTCTTTTTACAGCGAGTACATTCTATTTTTTTGTTAATTTTAGAAGGTGTTATTTCAGAGAACTTTGAGAAATATTGCAAATAGAGATAAACATCCCTCATTTGAAAAGAAAAAAATCCACTGTATTTCAGTTACTTAGGCAAAATCTTCCCATTTTTTTGGTGATAAACTTTGTTATGAAGTTTCTTAAACATTGTACTTTTTTCTTCTTTTTCCGGTATATACTGGTGCATGTCCCTGTACTATGAGAAACCTGAAAGGGAGAGAGCCACGCACTCTTTCAGACTGGCAGAGGGTGATTTTTAAATTCCCCTTTTTTCAGGTGCATCATAGATATTCATGAATTATTCTGAGGTGGTTACTTGTCTTCAAATTAGTCAAAGTGGAATTCCATTTTGCATTTTTGCTGTCCAGTGCTGAAGAGAAAATGCAGTTATTGGAAACAACCAGATAGCTGCAGTCTCCCTGTAGACGTCGCTGGGAGTTATTTTGCTTCAGACATTCATGAAGTATGCTGGCTTGAAATGTTTGTGGCAACCCAGTGACCCGCTTTCTCTGTCATCGTGTGTGTAAGTGTCCCAGGTCTGAGTAAAGGGCAGAAGAAGGTCTGTGTCTCTGGGTATGTATGGGGTTGCTAGGAAATAATTTTCAAAGTGCTTCATGGTGATAGAGCAGGTTGAACTTTTTGTGTGATGGGTTGTCATGGAAACCAAGTGCATCATTCCTCGTCTGACTAATTTATCTTTTAATGATAAAAGATGGTGTTCCAGGGTTAACGGAAAGAATAGTAAAAAATGCAATTCAAAAACAATACCTTTAAACTGCTTGCTGCAAGTAGCAACGGAGATCTCACTGGCAGTGTGATTCACAGTGGTCAGGGCTTGGCTGTGTGGAATGATGGGAGCTTCTCAGTGTGTTTGTCTTGTCTAGGAAGAAAACTGTGATTTCACCCTGTGTCTTCTTGCTGTGGGGCTTTATTACTGACCCCTGTCCTCTCCTGAGCTTATAAATTAAGCAGAAGGCAGCACACTCATCACTGTGGATCTCAGCAGTGTTACCGGGGTTTTGCTCTTCGTTTGGTTTTACTTCTCCTTTACCCCGTCTTGTCTTGTCTGCCCAGGGCAGACTGTGGAGTGACAGTGATAGCCCACCTTTTATGAGGACGTGCTATATGGTGCTTTAGTTCTGCCCTCTCTTCTAAGAATGGGGACACCTCCACGTTTCCAGGAGCCGTCAGGAGCAGAGGCCACCCTGATTGCCTGTGGTCGTTATAAAAGCCCTCGAGGAACCTCTAGAGATCCTTCTCTTGTACAGAGTGAGAATAATACCTCCCAGCATGCAGAGATGATCAGTGCTGCTTATATCTTGATCATTAGCTTATTAGGATAGACTTTCAAATGAAAGTACTCAGTGAAGATAGAACTAAGATGAGACTTTATACTGCATTTAGTAATTCCATGGGGACTTAATTCTTGGGCTTCATCCCCCAGCCTCTGGTGGTGGTGGTGGTTCTGTGGGTGTGTTTAATTAATTTACTCATTTGTTTCAGATCTTTCCAAAATATCTTTAATTAATAGTTTCTAGTTTAATATATGTTTGGATTTCTTTTTTCATTTAAGGGGTACAATTTTAACTCTAGATATAAATCCTAAGATTGATCAAGCTGATTTAAATGATCATTTTACTGAGTGGCATTGAAAACCTAAATCTACTTTCATTTATTCATTCATTTTACCTATGTGTAATGACCACTCCTTTGTGCTGGATAGATCTGGTCCACTTACTATGTGCAAAAGAATTGTCAGTAACTAGGAGGTACCTTTAGGTGACTGAAGACAAAGGCTATCCAGTGCCTGAGGCCTGTCCCAGGGGCTGCGCCAGAAGGCTGCCACGTGGCACCTGGGTTAGGATCTCCTTGCTAAGATCCCTGAGTTCCCATGACTTATTTCCTATAACTTTGGCTCTTTCCCTTGTTCCAGAGTCTTGGCTGAAGCTCTTGATGACAACATGGTACCCATGCCCAGATTTCCATATGACTTAGTATTGACTTGTAGGAAATGTCCTCTTTGTTGGTAAATGGCCTTAGGACCCAGCATTGGAAACACCAAGTGCCCCTTGACTCCCTCCCATGGTAATTTGTCTACAAATTTATTATTCGTTTTCTGTTTGTTTAATCAATTTTTTTTGTTTCTTATTTTCTCCTTTCTGTTTTTTGGGATTATTTGAACACATTTTTAATTTATCTGTAGTGATTTTGACTGTTATCTCTTTGCATAGTTTTTTAGTTGTCAGTTTAAGGATTATAATTTAATATATAATTTATATATCTGTTGTAATAGATTACATGTGTATTTTCAACTTTTCACAGTGTGCTTAGAAACAATGTTTTACTACCTGTGTTAGGGGAAAAAAATCTTTATGTAACTCCTTTTACCCCACTCTCTTTGTGTTGCCTTATGTAATAGATACATTAAAAATATATCTACATATGAGATTTATGAAACATACATTGAAAAACCCACCAAAGTTATATAAAATTTTCATTCAACTGTCAATCTCTCTCTCCAGCCCCCCGCCCTTTTTAGAGGTGCAGTCAGGAAGGACAGAAGGACAGCAGGAGGACAGAAGAGAAATAAGCATTTTAATCTATTTTTATTTAGTTGTTCATCTTGGTTGTGCCCCCCACAAACTCCTACCCCCAGCCCCCAGGATGAGACCCTAGCTCCTTGGGATGACATGGACTATGCCTGGCTAGAGGTGGCAGATTTAACCACTGCTCCACCAGGGTGTGCCAACTGTCATTATTTCTTAAAGAGTTCAATTGAGAATAAGTCTATTCTGTTGAAAAAAATATGTATTTTGAGTTGCAGGGTGCTCATTCTGTTTTGAGTTGGCTAAGTTTCTTGAATATAAGTTTCACTAAAATTCACCAAAATAAGAATGGTTTCAACTATTGTTTCAGTACTTTTTTTTTTCTTTTCTTAAACTCCAGTGACATGATGTTAGACCTTTTGTTATTGTTTCAAAGGTCTTGGAGGTTACGTTTTTTTTTTTTTTTTTTTTTTTGAGTATTTTCTGTCTGTTGTTCAGATTGAATAATTTTATTGATCTGTCTTTAAGTTCACTGACTCTTTTCCTTTAGCTCCATTCTAGTATTGAGCCTGTCTCATTAGTTTTTTACATTGGTTATTCTCTCAGTCCTAAAATCTTCATTTGGTTCTTCTTTGTATCTTCTGTTTTCACTGAGACTTTCTGCTTTTCTCTTTGTATCGTGTTAACCCTTACTTATTGGATCATATTTATAATGGTTGCTTAAACCCTTGTCAGATAATTCTAACATCTTTGTCATCTCGATGTTGGCATCGGTTGATTATCTTTCCCTACATTAATTGTGACTTTTCTAGTTCTTATGTCCAGGACTTTGGACTTATATTTTTTTATGATTTTGTGTCTCAAGTAATTCTGATAGCAAACATTGATATTTTTGCTTTAGCAGGGAATCATCCCTGTTTGGGTTCAGGCTAGAAGTTCCTATCAGTCTTCCGTGGGTCGTGGTATCGTCATCAGTTCCATTCAAGGCCTTCACAGTGTTATTTGCTTGTATCCAGTCTGTGCCACCAGTGACCAGTCTGTGACCTGGAGGTGATCTATCTCATAACTTAGTTTTCAAAATTGATGGTGCTGTTTAGTGTGCAACCAATGAGTTTCTAACTTGGAGGTGAGCCCAGGAATGCATAAGTATCTGTATGTTTTGCTTTTCTAAGCTCTTCCTTCTCTTCAATCTCCTATTATTTTATTCTTCCCAGGATTCCACTATATGGTCTTCTGGCCAGATGGCTGGGACTTTCTTTTCCTCATTCTATTGCATATTTTCTGTGACTTGGTCATGTTTGAGTCAATGAGAAATAGAGGTCACACTCTACTGTGACCACAGTGTCTCTGATCAGACAGGAAAGTCCACTTCCCTGTATTACTGTGGCTGCTGTCATAGGATACCTTGAAGGTTGGGATGAGAGAGAATGGAGAAAGATGGACAAAAGGGTGAGGGGAATCTCCATCAAGTGTTAGGAGATGCCTCCTAGTTCCTTGAACCAGAACTAAAGTCTTTGGTGCTTTATTTGAGAGCACTCATCATTTTCAGACTGTCTTGACTATAGAACAAGAGACAGCAGTAGAGGAAAATGGCCAACTCTCCACTGGTTCCATGGTATTTTGACTTCAGATTATCTTCTCTAGTCGACCTGGTACTATTTCCTTTCTAAGATTCTTGAATAACTGCACCATGCTTTCTTTCCAGGTTTTATAATTGTATTAGTTTGGAGAGACAAAGTGGAGTGTACTTACTCTATCTTACCCAGAGCCAGAACCTCTGAATATTTTATATGCGGTTCATTGGCACATGCCATCTGTGAGTTTGGTGTTGGAACAAATTAAAGGATGTTAACCATAAGAAAGTGGTGGTGGTGAGCAAGATTTTGGGTCCTTGCTCGTGTCTTTTCCAGAAATGTTTTAGCAGCTACAGCAGTTCTGTTTTTAAAATAACTTGGGAACCTTTACTTGCAAAATATTAAATGCAAGTTGGCCAGATGCTTATGATTTCTTTAGTAAATCAATGTAGCTTTGCCATTTCCCTAGAGAAATCATCCAATAGCAAATGCAAACTTTGCTTTATGAATGCATTAGCCCATGAACTAGTCAGAGGTGGTAGTTGGGACCTGCCTTTGTCACTGAGTGACTGTCTGACCTTGGTCAAGCTCCTGAACTTCTCTAATAGTCATTGCTTCATGGGAAAAAATGAAGATAATAGTCATAGCCATGACATAATTTCTGTGTGATTCAGTGAGAAAATGTCAGTGACATTTCATATGCTGCTAGATAAATGAGATTGATTATTGTTAGTATGATTGTTTTTGTGTCATAAATGAGATGTTATATTTATTGATGTCAGATTACTTTTAATCTGTGAAATATGTGGTATGTGACCACTCTTCTCTCAACATTTCATTTCACACAAAACATGAATTAAAATTCTTTCTTGAGATTTAAGAGCAATACCCTTTGAACTATGTGTTTCTGGTAACGAAAGTATCTAAATACTTGAATGTGATCATGAGGTAGTTGTCGTACTAGCAAAAGAACAATGCATGGGTTGAACTCATTGTGTGTGTATCTCCCACTTGTCTGGATATTTTATTCAAGATCTTCCACTCCACAGGTGGTGTCTTAAGTGATCACTATGCAAAAGACCTCTGTGCAAGCGACCGCTGTATCTTCTATTGATTTCATTTCCTCTTTGCAACTGTCTCACCTTCTTGATGCTTCATTTTTATATTATTAAAAAAATCAGTATGCGTTTATTGATGTGAACTTGTCACTTTCTAGGAAGTTGGGTAAATATACTTATCAAAATGCTGCCTGATTGTAAGTACATATTATTCCAAAGACTTCTGAAACATTTTATTTCTACCTATTAGAAATCTGTTTTTGAAAGGTAAAATGCTTTATTTTGTAGAAATACACATGAGGTCACTTTTTGGAGGTAAAAATTATTTATTTTTCTGTGTTCCAGCTCACATATCTATGGGTCTGAATAAAATGGGACCAAATGATCATTTACTTCATTAGTTGAAATTCAAATGATTTTTAGTGTGGATATGACATTTTATATGAAGATTTTATTAGAAGTATATATGAAGATTTTACTAGAAACATATTACTAACCACTTCCCAGTGATTGAGAAAATATCGGCCTAAGATTATCTGACCATTGCTGAGAAAATACATTTGGTTATGCTCTGGGTTATGCTTATTTTCTATCTACATGTGTAGAGTTCAGTCTACAACACTCCTGTGAGTTCTGAGTTTTAATTAAAATTTAAATTGCCCTTCTGAAAAACTGCTGAACATCTAAAACAAAAATTCCCAAAATAGCGTTATTTTGACTTCTGTGCTGTCACTGAAGTGCTTGCTGAAACAGAAGGACCACAGAAAAAGTATTGATGAAGGAAGCAAAACACTTGCAAGTTGGATGCCCTTGGATAGACTGACGTCCAATTGATGCCACTGTGTTCCTCAGCCCAAGGACCCCCTGAGAAACATTGTGTTCCCTGGGGATGATGAACCAGTAGCAGCAGTAAACAAACATGCTTTTAAAACCACCCAAGTAGAATCACATTCTGGAGAGATAAGCCTGGTTTATTACAAGAATGAGAGTTTTGAATAAAAACATGTTTAACCTTATCCAAGATCTTCACAATAGATCAGACGTTGCTCCTAGGAGCCCGTGTCTTTTACAAAGATGTGTGGGAAAGTTTTTTAGTTACATGTGCATATGAGATTGAACTATTTTTATCCTAAGTGTGGATTTTAATTTCAGAATGATTGGATATTATTTTCCATACTAAAAGGATCCAATAAAGGGCAAAAATGCTGGTGCAGACCTTTCATTACACAAAGAATTAGAAAAAAGAAAGGTGACCAGATATCATTAATAAAGGAGCTGTAGGGAGAAGATAACAGATATTAACTGAACATTGTTCACCTGTAGCTGCCCGGTTTAAGTGTGCTTCAAAGAACGCTTGTTGTGCAGGATCTAAGGCTAAAAGAAGCACATGAAATTCCAGAACTGTCTGGAATCAAGCCATTTATAAACAATTGAAAGAAGCTAGATACATGTCTAATTTGGTAAAATAATAGTTATAATTTGGAGTTCCAGTTTATCACAGGTCTGTTTTATTAGTGAAACTTCAGGCAAGTCATTAACCTTTGCCATTTTTTAAAATGAAAAGAAAAGTTTATTGAGCTGACATCACATCATAACTTTGTAAAGGTTGCCGGTGTGCGTCATTGTATATCAACATCTGTCTAATTAAAGTGTGACTTTCACCAACAGCAGGTCAGGTTCTGTTCTTCACCATAAGTGATCCCATTTTACCCAGTTTGCTCATTCTTTCCCTCTTGGTAGCCACTAATTTGATCTTATAGTCTAAAAGTCTATTTTAAAATTTTTATTGGGGTCATTGATTTACACAATAACATAAGCCCATGTGGGTAGGTTCTAAAAGCGCTTTTTTGTTTCATTTGGTTCATTTGTCTGTTTCATCTCTGTATATATCACATCTGAGTGAAATATGGTGACAACTCTTTCTCTTAATAAGTTTTCTATTAAAATATCAAATTTATTTTTTCCTGATTAAATTTAACATTGTAAGAAATGTCAAAGAAGGAATTGTTCTGCCTCACCCCACCTCACAAACTTGGGTCCCTGGGCTTTATGTGGTCTATGCCCCAGATGCCAGCTTAGCGCCTGAGAAAACAGGGGTTCATTGTACTTTTTTATACAAGCTATAAATGTTTATTCTGCTTTTTAAAAGTGGTTGCTTTTAATCAAGATTTGCAGTGATGTTAATGGGAGCAGTAATTATAATTCAACAACCTGAGCCTAACTTTGGGAGAAGGTTGGGAGAATATCTCAGAAGATGCTTTCTGTGATATAGCCATAGAATACAAATATAATATGTTTTGGTAGAGCTATCTATACTCCTCACAGATAATTTTTTTTAAAAGAAAGGTGCAGACAGCAATGAAAGTGAGCAGAAGCAGGCAGGAAGAGAGAGGAGGAAGAAGTACTTTATTTTATTTAGTTCATATTGGTTGTTCCCACCTGCCCTGGGACATGAACGCAGGACCTTGGGATGTAGAGGGACTGCACCCAATCTCTACTCCACCAGAGCACACAAGACAGTTTTTATTTAGAGTAAACTTGAAGTCTTTGGGAGTTAATACCACTTTTTTCCCATTAAAATATTTTATATACCATGGAAGTTTATTACTTTTATGTACACTATTTCATAAACTTTAGTAAATGTATACATTATGGAGACATCACTACAATTCAGTTCCAGAACATTTGTATCACCTCTCAAAAAAATCCCTGTTGACTATCTCACCCACAAAGATAGGTAACTGTTGATCCTTTTTCTCTTGTTGGTTTTGCCTTTTCTAGAAATTTTATATGAATAGAATCATGCAATATGTAGCTTTTTCCAGATTCTTTTCTGTTTACATGATGTTGTCAAGGTTCATCCATATTGTAGCATGTATTAGTAACTTGTTCCTTTTTATTATTAAGAAATATTCTGTTAGAATATGCTATATTTTATTTATGCATTCATGAGTTGATGGACATTTGAATTGTTTTAGACCTTTTGTTATTATAAATAATGCTACTATGAACATATGCATGCAATTTAGTCAGGGTTAATATGGTTATATGGTAAGGGTTATATATTTATATATGTAAATATATGCATGTATATATGTAAATATATATTGTGTATGTATACATATATATATTAAGGAAAAGTGCAGACAGGAAGAGAGAAGAGGAAGAAGATGATTTATTTTATTTAGTTGTTTGTTGTTTCTGCTGACCCCAGGTCTCAAACCTGGATTTAGATGAGGGCTAAGTGTGCTGGTGGCAGCTAATACCTGACATGGGCTCCTAGGCCCAGCCGGACTCCGGCAGGCTGTGGGCTCTGGAGGCGGACAGGAAGACAGCAAGTCAGCAGCAGGGACATCCACCTCAACTTGCCCTCCAAATTTGGGAGGAGACATTGGGTCAGAATCAGGACTGGGACCTGATATAAGAATAGGTTTATACAACCACACAGGACCAGGGACTATCTTAGGTCAGATTATAGCGAACATGCCGTAGAAGTGAGCTGCTTATCAGAAGTCAGGTTGCTGGGAGTGGCCCAGAAGGCCTTAGCTATGTTGAATGGAGATCTGAAGATCTGATAATAATAGTTGTAAGAAATATTTGTAATAACTAACATTTAGTACAGTTGACCCTTGAACAACCTGGGTTTGAGGATTCCCTTATATAGGGGATTTTCTTGTAAACAGTTGATGTAAATTAATGATATTGATATGGTACAATACTAGAAATGTATTTTCCTTACGATTTTTTTTTTAATAACATTTTTCTTTCTCTAGCTTATTTTAATGCAGGGTTATAGCACATATAACTTGTAAATATGCGAATCCAGTGTTTATGTTATCAGCAAGGCCTCCAGTCAACAGCAGACTCTTCATAGTTAAGATTTCTGGAATCTATGTGGAATTTTGACTGTGAAGGGGGCCAGGGGATGGGGTAGTGGCAGGTCTGGTGCTTCCACCCCCATGTTCAAGTACTTACTCTGTACTAAGAATTGTTTTAAACAGTTTGCATATGTACTAATTTATTCTCACACAAACCTCATGAAATAGATATTATGCCCTATTTTTTCTAACAAGACCCTAAAACACAGGAGTTTTTGTGACTTGCCCGCGATCACACAACTAATCCGTGGCTAAGCTGGGATCACCTAATGTAGGCTGCTGGTCCAGAGGCTGTTAGCCTGCTCCCATTGTCATCCTCATTACCTGTGCCTCAGTCAACTCAGGACCTTGTTGACTAAACTAGGGGGCTGGAAAGTTAAAAGGTGGCAGACACAAGACCCCAGTTGAAAGTTTAATGCAAAAAGTTACAGACATGGGTCACAGATTCCAATGAAAATAGATGTAAGCATAGACCAGGAAAATAAAAAAAGATTAGATATGAAGGGAAGTCCTACACAGAATATTTCTTAAATTTTTTAAAATAAAACACTCAAAAACACATCTCTTCAGCTCTGCAGTTTCTTCCAGAATTGTGTCGTAAGGTAGGTCCCATTGGAATGAAGGCAGAATGTTATCACACAGGCTAGCTATGATTATAGTGTCTCTCTCGGGTTGAGCAAGATATTCCTCTGCTTTCTAAATTAGCAAGCTGTATGATCTAACAAAATTATGAAGAATGAATAGTTTCTTAAATAACATAAAAATTAAATAGCATTTGGTTTTTGGAGAACATTAAACTGGAAAATATGCTGAGACCACAGCAGCTCCCTCAGTGCTTTGTAAGGAAAGAAATGAGATGATCACCCTTCGCCTCTGTTTCCCATCATTCCCCTTTCTCTTTGGTCTTCATTTTATGGGGGAGGCTGTATGTGTGCTTATATTTTGCATCCATTACCTCCTTTGATCTTCACAGCAGCCCTGTGAGATAGCGGTGTTCTCATTTGATAGAAAGGATGCAGAGGCTTTGAATTGAAATAGCTTGTCCCACTGATGTATTGTAGCCCTTCTTCTCTCCCCATCACCTTTTACTCTTTCCTCACTGTCCATAATATAAAATCTGAAGTGTACATTCGGTCACTTGGTGGATTTATTGTGCCTCATATATGATCTTCAGGTCTACTTTGTTGATTCACAGCTGACTGTGTCACGACCCTCTGACCATGGGTGTTACTAGGAGGGGCAGGGCCCAGGATAGGTGAGTTGTTCCTGGGGATTCTGTAGACCTCTGATGTCCGGAGCAGCTGCGAGAGCAGAACCACACTTAATAAATCTATTGCAGGAAACTTCCAGCTTCTGCCAAGGGTCGAGTCCAGCTACTGTCTACTTTTGTATATCTTATCACTTAAGAAAGGCAATTATACTTTTTAAGTAGTTGAGGAAAAAAGTGGAATAACATTTTGTGACAGGTGAAAATTATATGGAATTCCAGTTTCAGTGAATGCAAATAATGTTTTATTGAAATGCAGCCATGCTCACTCATTTCCATTTTGTCTGTGACTGATTTCATACTTTAATGGTGGAACATTGTAGTTTCAACAGAGACCAAGTGGCCCGCAAAACCCCAAATATTTACTCACTGGCCCTTTACAGAAAAAGTTTGCCAATTCCAGGAGGTTGGGGGTGACTGCCAGCCTTCTTGAGGAGAGTGACTCAGCTTTATGAGGGAGGAGGCAGGGAGGAGGCAGGGAAGAGCGTGTGTCCTGGTAAGAGCTCCTCAGACCTGGTTTGATTTTGACTACCAGTGCCACCTGTGCGACCTGGGACAGTTACTTGTCTTTGCCTCCATTTCTATCCCTATAAAATGAAGATAGTCATAGTTCCTACCTTAGGGGTTGTTATAAGGTTTATTTATATGCAAAACACTTAAACAGTGTTTTACATATAAATATATAATGCACCCAAAAATGATTAATGTTCATCCTTATGTCATGGGTGTTTCCTCAAGGCCAGGTACAAAAGCGCTCTACTCACCCACCAATCCTGGCCTCTCTAGGTAACATGTCACATTCAGAATTATGAGATTCCCCTGTCCCCAGCACAGGCCTGGTGGCCCATGGTATATGGCTCTCCTGTTTCTCCTGGCCAGCATTTCCCTGCCTCAGTCCCTCTATGAGGCTCCTGCTTCTTCTCCAGGGCCCCACTGGCATTGCAGTCATGTGCTGGCACCCTCAGGGTCCCAAGCCATGGCTGTGTCATTCTCACCTGGCCCTCTTTCAAATGTCATATCTCAATGACTGCACTTCAGATGGCCTTGTGGGGTCACAGTCATAACCCTTAAGGGTCATGAGTGAGGTAGAGCCATGCTCTGCGTGTCCTGCTGAAGGAACTGGCTGCCCACGTACCCATCGATATCACTTTATGGAGCATGTATTGCATGCTAAACCTTGCATTGCACACATCATGGATGCTCAATGAAATCCCATAGAGTTGCACTATACTCATCTTGGGGGTGGGGTATCACCGCACTTGGGGGTGACGCCCTCTCCTATATCTAAAGTAAAAGAAGTCTCTTCTGCTTCCTGAGTGCCAGTGTTCTGGATTGATTTGGTTTCTGTCAAGAAGAGTGAAATTCATGCCTTCAGTCTGATAACTGTGAGTTCTTTCTGCCTTGTTCCCTTATCTCCGTAACATGCAGTCCAGGGACCCTTACAAGTAGGCAAGCAGAAAAATCCACGGCATGCTTTCATTTGTGTTACCTGTGTTAACAGTACATCTCGGCCAAACCTACTTTTCCCACTAGACAGCTGAGAAAACAGAGGTAAAGTGATATTCCCACAGTTACAGACCATACTTAACTGGGCTTCCAAACTCAACGCTGACTATGAAAATGAAAAGTGTTCTCAGCAAAAGTGGAAAGTGAAGGGGCAGTAAGCTTTAACCAGACTACTAATTTCATGAGGACAGGAATTGTTGCCTGTTTTATTCATGCTTCTATCCCAAGGGCTAAGAACACTGCTTGTTGGTAAGCTCCTAACAAATATTGGTTGAAGTCTCAGTGATTATTTTGGCCAAGGTGCAGATGGATGGGGAATTCCTATTTGGACAAGGGAGCAAGGGAAAGAACAGAGTGGCGCACTGATGGGATTCTTTATATCCTCAAAAATTAAATGGAAACCCCAAATTAAAATCGTTTGTTTAATGAGCTCCAGTTTCTTCCCCATCAGCAACCTCATCATTGGCCTCGATGACAAAAGCTTCCTCTTCCCAAGTATACAATCATTACAATAGGGAAGCAATCCCTGTCACCTGTGATGAGGCAAGAATGTTAAGTCTCACATGACAGCACATTAGATGCACTTGCAGAATCCTGTTTGTCAGTAGGGAAAAGGAATATCTATTGAAGTCAGAAAATCTCTGGAAATTGCACATCAAAAATGGTACCATAGACTGAATTGTGTCCCACCCATCAAAGTCATACGTTGAAGCCCTCTAGCCCCTCTGTCATGGAGTCAGAGCCTTTGAGGAAGTGATTTGGACTAAATGAGGTTTGATGGAGCCCTGATACAATAGGATTTGTATTTCTGTGAGGTGAGACACCAGAAAGCTCACTCTCTCTTTCTGCAATGTGGGGACACAGTAAAAAGCAAGCAAACCAGGAAAAGACCCCTCATCAGAAATCAAATCTACCGACCCCTGCATTTTGAACTTTTCCAGCCTCCAGAACTGAGAGAAAGTACATTTCTGTTGTAGCCCTCCAGTCTGTGTGGTTTTTTGATGGAGGCTGAGTTAATACAAGAGGTTTCACAGTCTGCATTAATTCATGAGCATAACTCTCTGGAAAACACTTCACATCTTCATCAACAAAAGCAGAATTCCCCAAATGTCATCACTGGTAGTTACTAAATTGTATGAAGCCAAGTAGCATAATGGTCCATATTTTTACAACAGGGAAATTTGCATTTAATTCTTTTCTGTTTATAACAGGTACAGCATACTGTCCACTTTTATTCTCATAATCATACTGTGGTATTGTGAGAGGTAAGGAAATTTGGGTTCAGAGGGACTGACTGAGTTGTCCAAGGCCACACCTCTTGTAAATGGTGAAGTTCAACCAGCCTGGGCCTTTGACTCTTGGGCAATGCTGCATAGATTCAGGACATAATTTAGGTCTTTGTTCTTTAATGGACATATCAACCAACTGGCAAGAAAGAGCTTGAACTAAAGTGCTGTAATTCAAGGAGAAATCAGGGAAATTTGGAACTAAGATTTTGTCTTTGTCCTTAATTTACCTGACAGCATTCTCTGAAGTAATGGATGTCTCATAACTGTGTGGGACGCAATGTGCCACATTTGCAGCAATTACCAGGCAGAATTAGGAGCCTTGGGGAAGGCATTTGCAGACTTTCAGCTGTCAAGGCTGCTTGCTCTTGGTCACCTGAAGCATGTCACTTTAGAAGCACTTCATTTTCCACTGATGAAAACTAGAGAAATTCATTTTTTTCCCCTTTGGCAGGCATTCCAGCACAAAAGAAATCATTTGAAGCGTCTGCAGTCTTGGCTCTGATTGTTCAGAAAACATGAAGGCTTCTGAAAACAAAAACAATTGCAAGTTGGTACAGGCCTTGTATAAAAAGATGTATTCCATCTATTAGTCAAGCTGTGTGCGTACCTCCCCATTATATAATTATTACTGCTCTTCTCTGTCATCTCCATTTTAAAGAGAAAAAAACAACATTAGCAAAATCAATATATGCACCTAAAGGGAAAAACATGCAGCCCTGGACAACTTCTTTCTCAGACTGGAAGGAGGGATAAGAAATTCATGCAAGCCTGCTCTATGTCAGGTTCCGCACTAGGCTCTTTAAGTGGGTTTGTTGTATTTTCATCTTTGCAACAACTTTGTGAAGCAGGCAGTGTTACCTACATTTTGCAAACTAATAAATAGCGTAGCTAAATAACTTGTTCGCGCTTTTCCTCTTTAAAAGTTGGGAATTGACACAAGATCATATGATTCAGAAATTCTTTTTCAATGAGGGGCCCTATTATTACTGTTCCCTTTCTTTCTCGATGATGATTCAGGGGAAGAGTGAGGCCCTTCTCTCCCTGAGCTGAGGATGAGGGACCTGGATCCTACATGTCTGTGTGGAATATCCATCTTTCCTTGAGATTCTGGGGTGCCTTCTCTTTTTCCATCAACTTGACTCTCTAGGTAACAGCAGAGGAGGGTTTTTCCCTCTGTGAGGATCATTTTTGCATCCTCGCCTGTCCAATGCTAGCCCCTTTTCATGGTCCACGCGAGAGTTCTGTCTCTCTGTAGTTTTGGATGTTATCTAGTCCCGCTTGTGCTAGCTTCTCAACCTGGACCATAGGTGGACTCAGGCTTCCCTGACCACTCCAGAGAAAAGACACGTTTCCTGGCCACTGTGTTCCCTCTTCATAAGTGAGAGGATATGAAAGGCTATGGGAGACATAACGTTTTCTGCAAGTGCGTTTTGGCTGAACAACTAGAAATGTATTTTCTTTCTAGGTCAAGTTACAGAAGTACGTAATAAGGGTACTTGTGATTAAATAGCCATTTGTAGTAGCACCGTTCAGCCATGTCACTGGCTCTTGCAGAGAGTGTACATAGCTAAGGACGCTCTGGAGCAGCAGTAGCTATTGAAGGCAGACCACTCAAGTTCTGCCTCTTGTTCGCTGTAAAATCTTAAGGTTTTTTTTCTTTTTCTATGCCTTGGTTTCCTCATCTGTAAAATGGAAATAGTAATAGCACTTATCTCACAGGTTTATTAGGATTGCCAAATGGTTTTATATGTGAGAAGTTCCCAGGAACAGAACCTTACTCATAGTGAGAGCCATAGCTGATTGGGATGGTGATCGCCACGGTGATGATCGTATCTGGAGGAGACTGAGAATATTGATACTACGTGATTCGGATATTAACTCTGATTTATGAACTTGCATGTCACTGTAGACCAGTGAGAGTCTTGAGTTGGGCATTGTCCCATATTATCACGGTTTATTCATTCATCAAATACTGAGTCCTGTGTGCCAGAAACTGTGGTTGGTGTCACATATATAAAAATGAATGAATTGGATGTGATTTTTCTTTCATATGGCACAATAGTTGGTCAAAGTTAGTTATTCCATATCGGGATATTTCCAGTGATTAACTTACCAAGATAATCACAAAACACACACTATCATTAGAACTTGTTTTCTCCTCTTATGTTTTACTGAGCACTTAATAGTTCCTCTGAATCTGTAGCCGCTCCATTCTACATGGTGGCCTTAGAGTCACATGTGGCTGCGGGATCGCCATGAGGGACTGAAAAATGAAACAGTAGAGGTGGGTGGCCTTTCACATGTGACTGTGCTAAGGAATTGAAATACTAATATTATCCAATATTCATTGAATATTGTCAGTATAACTGTTACAGGTCTTATCTCATTATTTCAACATTTGAAGGCAATCTCTATTTCTGTTGTTTCTACTGGTTCTTCCTTATATTGTGACCTGAACTGGCTATACTTCATCGAGGTTTGCTTTTGTGCCTGTTAAGGTGAAATACTAACCTAATAAGGCTAGACAGGAGAGTGAGGGGAAATCTGGAATTTAGAAGAACTTTAAAGCCCTTATAAATTTTAAAGCTCTGTGATTCCATATCAGCTTTCTTTCATTCTATTTATATTTTAATGTAGTCACTGATATATTTAGGTTTACATCTACCACTTTTTTCATTTTGTTTTCTGTTTGTCACATCTGTTTTCTGTTTCACTCCTTTCTTGCCTTCTTTTAAATGGATCACATTTTTAAAAACTCATTTGATTTCCCCTCCCACTAGTGGGTTTCTTTTTTTTTTAATTTGGATACCAGAGAAAATAGAACATTTACCCCTAACTTACTAAAGTCTAAAGTGAATCTGCCCTGCTCCTGTTTCTAAGAACCCAGAAAGTTTGTCTCCTTTTTGGCCTTACATGTTGTTATTGTCTTGTTATTTCCCTCTATTTGTCAAACCCCATCAGATATTATTGCATTCTCATAAGGTATTATTATTACTCTTGTATTCTATAGTCTATGTTATTTATATTGACCCACATAGGTACTTCTTTTGTTTGTTATTCCTTCTTATATTCCTCCCATCTAGGATAATTTTCCTTCCACATGAAAGACCACAATTTGTTTCCTTTGGTGCAGGTCTCCTTTAGAAAATTTTTTTGTTTGAAAACATCTTTTTGCATCTTCATTCTTGAATATTTTTGTGTATATGGAATTCTAGCTTGGCAGTTATTTTCTTTCAACACACTGAAGAGATCATTCCACTGTCTTCTGGCTTTCCTTGTTGCTGCTGAAAAGTGCCTACTCTGAGGATGATTCATTTGAAGGTCATCTGCATTTTTTTCTCTGGCTGCTTTTAGATTGTCTTTGTTTTTGATTTTCAGCAGTTTCACTGTGATGTGTGTAGGTGTGGATTTCTTTTTATTTATACTACTTGAAAATTGTCAATCCTTGAGTCCACAGTTTCATGTCGTTTATTGGTTCTAGAATATTCTGAGCTATGACCTCCTCACATGATGCTTCTCACTCATTTTCTCTCCCCTCTACTTGAACTCTACATAAATGTGTTAGTTTTTTTCATTATATCCATCATGTTTCTTGTTCCCTCCATCTTTTTGTCTCTCTAGGATACATCATTGAAGTTCTTCTGATGTCTTGTGACTTGTTCAGGTTATTAAATCCTTACACTGATTAATTAATTTTGATAATTATCTTTTTTTCTTTGGTTCTAAAATTTTTATTTGGTTCTTTTTCAAGTCATATATATTATATATATTTTTTTTTTTTAAAGGAAAGGTACAGGCAGGAATGATGATGAGAAGAGGCAGGCAATCAGGAAGAGAGAAGAGGAAGAAGCACTTTTATTTCATTTAATTGTTCATATTGATTGTTCTCCCCAGACCTGGGGTGCAAACTTGGATTCTTGGGATGTATGTGGACTGTGCTTGCCCAAAGACAGCTGACCAAACTGCTCCTCCACTAGGGTTTGCCCCTAATTTTTTTATTATTTTTATTTTTAATGATTCCAAATCCCTACTGAAAATTTCAGGCTTCATTTTTTAGTTTCTTTGAATGTTTTATGTATACCTATTTTATAGACCACATCTGATCATTTCAGTGTTAGAAATCTGTCTCTATTTCTGTTGTTGCTATTAACTCTCATTTATGTTTTCACCTGTGTCTGGCTATCTGTCACGGAAGTTTTCTTTTACATTTGCCAAGGGTGGGGGCTGCAGTGGTGGCTGACTTAATTTGAGCTTCAATGCTTGAGATTTTCTGGATGACCTAGTTGATGGAAAGCATCTGCAAATGTGCCTCAGGGCTAGTTCAGTTTATGGTCACTCTTCCCATGAATGAGTTCACAGATGAGTCTGGGGCGTTTACCTGCCTTCTCCTTATTTGGCACCCCAGATTCACTTTAGTTCCCTTTTCCCCTTGAAATATTTAAAATAAAAAGCTCAGTTTCACAACTCTTTTGTAAATGATCAAATACTCCTGGGTAGTAAATTTATCCACCTGGGTTCTGATCTTCTAGAATTTGGCCTGGTAATTCTTCATTATGTTGTTACTTCTATGAGGCATCTAAGAAGATATTTTAAGACATCTTATTCAGTAGTTTTAGTTGGTTCTAATTTCCAAGTGTTCCATTATTAAGAGTGAAAGTTTTTATTCTAAGAGATTTTCTGCTAATGAGATTGGCAGCCCTATTAATTGTGTTTGTTGTTATTTAAAGAATATAATTTTGTGACATCTCTTTCCACCCATTTCCTTTTCTTGGGAATGAGTGAAAAGGGATTAGTATTTATTTATTTGGAAGGGAAGTAAATATAACTGTCTAATCTTTCTTTCTAGCAGAGATAGTCTGTGAAGAGTGAACAATTTTTTGAATGGTTAAAATCTGATGCTTTGGTAGAAAAGAATACCATTTCTTATCAGTATTTCCATTAATTTTTTTCAAAGGAAAGGTATATGTAGGAATGAAGGTGAGTAGGCAGGCAAGGAGGAGGAGAGAGGAGGAAGAAGCAGTTTATTTCTATTTAGTTGTACATCTTGGTGGTTCTCTCATGCCTGGGACATGAACCCAGGTCTTTAGGATGTATGTGGCCTATACTTCAGCTACAGGCAGTTGGTCAAACCACTACTCCACAAGGGCATGCCTCCATTAATATTTTACCACCATCAAGGCATCAGAGTGTGCACAGATAATGCTTTATTTTAATTTTCCATTGAAGTCACTTTTTACTAAGTTTAGTTCTCTTATAATAAACCACATCCTATGTAGAATGAAGCCTCATCTTTTTAGAGAGCAAATGTTATTTATGTGATCATCCTGATTTTTTTATTTCTATAAACACAGCTCAAGAAAAGGCAGCAAGCTAATTAATCTGTGTACAAGGAGCAGAAAGCAATCTCCTGGCCTGTTAGATGAACATCTAGTTATAAGGCAGTATCAGGCACTTTCCTGATATTGATATATGCGTTCATTCATGAATGCATTGCCTCAAAGGAATTGTGAAGGAATAGTGTTCCAAGTGTGTTACAATCTTATTGTAGATGTATATACATTTGAAAGGATGAAGCACTGCAGTACTCAAGTAGCACTTGAAAAGTATGTTCTTTATCTAGACACCTAACTTTACCACACATGAGGTTGGAGAAAAAAAAATTGTTGACTATAAGAGATGTCATTTGTTGTTGATACATTTTTCTTAGTATTTTTCCTCCCTTGCATCCTCAGATCCCATACCCTGACTCTGAAACATCAGTCGTCTAAATGATTGACAAAAGTCACTCAAAATTTTAACTTTTTTACTTTGTGTCTTAGAGAAACCTTCCAAATGTTAGAAAAAAAGAAATGGAAGATTGCCCCATGTATCTATTTATTCTATTCATTTGAAATTTCATTGGCAGGAAGACACATAACAGTAAAGATAGTTGTCTCAATGTTATTCATTTGACATCATCCTCCAAAAGTGGCCTAGAAGACTGGAGTCAAAGTTTCAGACAAATCTTGGGATTCCTACAGTTTTAATTATAGAGCCCAGAAGTAACACTTGAAATTGAAATTTACAGAAAGGGCAATCTTATGTGATACCATTGGTCACAAATGCATTATAGGAATAGAAAATATTTTTCACTTATTTGAATTGATTTGTACCTAACTCCTAAGTGGATGAATTTAATTTGCTTATAGTGTGGACTAAAATGAAGTTGGAGTCTCTGTATTTTGTTTTTCCATTACTATTAATAAGAAGTATGCTTTCATATTCTCTTCATTAATGGGGCCTAAAAGGTTACTAAAAAAGAATAAGGCATTGGAATTTGTATGAAATCAATAATCATCTATTTGATTGTGTCTTTACTTGTATTATTTTGCAATGTACTTTGCAGATCCATTCTTTATCCATTGTGGATCGTAGTTCCAAAAGAATCCTGTTGCTTAGCAACCTGATTATATAGGATGGAACTTCTTGAAAGAACTTAAGTGTGTTAACTCTTTAGAAATGGAGAGATACTTTGGACCCTGTGAATCTATTAATTTTTAAAGCATATTTGAATTATGCTCAGAAAAGAGCCACATTTGAAAAACTGTCTCAAAATTAGCAAAGATCTCAGAACTATTTGAATAAATGCTTTTGCTTTCCAATTTAGAAAATTTAGTCAAAAAAATTGAAATAATTGCTCTGAAGAATGAGAGGTTGGTGTTCTTTTGAAGATTTCCATCTCTAATGGGTTTTTTAGCTGGCTCTTTTCTCTAGTCATTGTATTGTTACACCAAACCCCCAAAGCCAGGTGTGTAATGACGCACTTAGCTTCCTTCTGCCTTTCTCAGGATGGGTCTGATCTTTCGGTTTTTGTATTTTGGTTTTGTTATACTCTTCTATGAAACACAGTTGTATAGTGGTTGGAATATTAATTGTAACTTGAAATGAAAAGAATCATAATTGGAATTAATTTCTTTTTATCACTGTCAGTTCTTCAATGTTGACTGATTGCTTTTGAGTCTGCCATTTTCTCTTCATCTTGAAATGCCTTCTGTTTTCCTAGCTGCACCAGCAAAAACTGGTGATTCTGTGTGAGCAGAGACAAGCACACACTAGGTTTTTTAGTTTGTACATGCCTCTGTCTCTATGTGCAGGGAAGTAATATTTAATAAACAGGCCTTTTGGGAAGACAGGGAATGTTGGTATGACTTCTGATTTTGTGAATCTCTTTCATTTCCAAAGGACCCTTAATTTCTAGGGTTTGTATCTTCTCTTTTTCCCTTCATCGTCTGCCGTCTGAGTCTTCTCTGGTGAGGTTTCTGCCTGTGTCAGGTGTCTGCTTCTCTCCCTGTGCATGAACTGAAGTTTATAGTGTGCTGCATCTCCTGGTGTTCTGTGGGGCAGGGCTGGCTTCCTGCCCATGCCCTCAGCGTGGTTGCAAGGAGCCCTGTTCTCAGAGGGCCTCTCACTTGATGTAAATGCTCTGTCTTTGCTGTCTTGAAATTCTTGATAATTTGATCTTTGAATTTGTGTTTTTAAAGTGAAGTCTAATGACACAATAATGTGACAGGACCTTGAAGCCTTGGCTCATCCTTGATCTTGCCTCTCCCTTTCCCTCCAACCCCTCCTCAACTTCCCACCTCTTCTGGATGAGTTCTCAGTGCTGACTCCAGCTCGTAGGCTGTACCCACTGCCTCCTGTGGCTGGGTCTGGGGGAAGTTGCATGGGAGGTAGAGATATATGCTCTGTCTAGTCTTTAGATTCACCAACAGGCCTCGAAGCAGGTATAGGAAAGGTTGGAGTCAGGACAAAGCTGTCCTGTCCTGGTTTGACAGTGTCATGATGTATTCAGTGGGCAGCTCAATGAGGTCCACTACTTTATCTCTGACCTGGTTGCACACACGTCCCAGCACAGAAATTGGAGCTCCTTGGAGATGTCTAGTCCATTGTGATTTGTGATGGAAGGGGAGATTGATGTCTCTGCCCTGGCTGGGGCCCTCGTTTTTATTTTGTGCTGGGTCCTGCCAGTTATGCTGTGAGTCTTGTCTTTAGATGTGAATTATGGGTGCTTTCATTTTTGCTCCCGGTTGACTGATACCGTTTTGGAGATTCTGTCGTCATGACATGGAGTAAATTGTTATTATCTTATGGGAAAGCACATCTTCCTGATTTATATTAATTGGCTTTATGGATTTTTTTCAAGTTATAGAAACAATTCATAACCTTTTGCAATGAAACAACATAAATATGTACAAAGTTAACATTCTATTTCCTCCTTCTCCCGAATGTGTTTACACTGGGTATATGTATATATGTGTGTGCTTTTTGTGAAGGTTTGTTTGTGATCATATAATAAACATACACACACAAACACATACACACATATTTGTATATGCATATGCACATACACACAAGACATAAGAAGGCTTTTGAAAATTGGTAGAAATGTTTATATCTTGATCTCCTGGAAGTCCCTCTATTTCAATATATATGAATTCAACTCATTCTTTTTAATAACATAATATGCTGTGTCCATAGTATAGATTTGCTAGAATTCATTTACCATTTTCATTATGATGAGTATTTAAGTTGTGTACAGTTTTTTAGTGCTAAAAATAAGGCAGGAAATGAAATACCTATTTCTTAAATCTTTATATTCAGTGTATTTTTAATTTATGAGAATGAATTCCCCAAAATGGCAGTTCTAGACTAAGGGCGTATTCATTTCCAAAAATTCACACTTCCATCAACTGTATATGAGTGACAATTTCCTCATGCTGTTGCCATCATTGGAAGTTATCAATCTTGCTTATATGAGCAGTGAAAAATGATATCTGATCTTGACTTGTATTTTTTTATTTCTTAATTATTGTGAGGTCAGGTATCTATCCTATCATGTATTTGTTAGTTACTGGCATTTCCTCTTCTGTGAATTTTCTGTTCATCCCCTGTGTATATTACTCTATTGAAATATTTGTTATTTTTCTTATGTTTGTTTCTTAGGGATGTTAACCTCATCTTTCATCTCTGTGACAAGATTTTCCTTAGCTAACATTTGTCACTTGACTTAATGATATTTTTGCTATAAAATTATGAAATTAAATATACCTGTGGTTTCCTTTCTGGTTTCATGTTTCTTGACTTGCTTAAGAAATTCTTTCTGATCGTCCCTAAATTCTTATTAAAAATATTGTAATCTACTCACATTCGGTCTTGATAATTATGACAACCAGTATCAATTAGGAAACAAAACCTTAGTTTCCATTTTAATCATATATTTTAACACATACTTGAATCTCTTTCTGGATTCTCCTATTCTGCTTATATGTTTGTTTGTTTCCTATGCCAATTTGTGTATTCCCACACCAATGACATATTGTGTTAAATACAGTGACTTTATAATAAGATTATATCTGGTGAAAATAATCTCTTGTGACTTCATTATTTTGCAAAATTTTCTTGGCAATTCTAACATATAGCTCCATACGAACTTTAAAATAATTGCTTCCTTTGCCTTTGTTTGAAAATTCTATTTGGATTTGATTAGAATTTTATGTATTAAAAGTAAAAATATATATTTAAAAAATGCTTGAAGCATCAGTTTTTTTCTGGGTTTATAGCTATTGTTGCTATTATATATGATTTCCTGTTTGTAATAGATAATTGTTAGTATAGAAGAAGACTTAGTTTTTGTATGTTTACCTTATATTGTTACCTTATTAAAAATGTCCCTTTATTTTGTGGATTTCGTGTTGATGATGATGGAACATTTAATACTAATTTTTTATCTTTTCAAGATAACAATTTCTTTCTCAGTGCCAAGTTTATAATTTTTTTTTTCTTTTTACTCTGGTAGTTCAGATATGCTTAGGTAAGTCTGGATGTTAAGTTTGCATCTGTTTCTTTTCAGTTTTTTCTCCTGCGTTGTGATAGATTTTTTATTTGACCTTCTAGACCAGGGATCTATAAACTTCATTGCCAATTCCATCCTGCAGCCTGTTTCCATAAATAAAGTTTTATTGGAATACAGCCAAGCTCATTTACATATGTATTATCTAGGGCTGCTTTCATGCTACAATGGCAAAGTTGGGCAATTTCATCACAGACCATATGGCCCACAAAGTCACAAATATTTTCTAACTTGACCTTCACAGAAAGTTCACCAACTCCTGCTCTAGATAACTTATTTTGTTCTTAGGACTGAAGAATATTCTCTTTCAGTTAAGTTACTGAATTTTAATTTTCTCCAAAATCTTAAAAAGACTTTCCGAAATGAAAAGTTTCAGAGTATCTTTCATGTGTTCCAATTCTATCACTTGGATGATTTGCATTCCTTTGTCCTTTAGTTTTTCTTTTTCTCTTCTGTTAGTGAGACCCATCTGATTTCAATTTGGTCTTGTCTCCTTAGGGACCAAGTGCCCTCTCAAGGATGGCAGGATTTCTTTGCCTTTTCCTAGGTTAGATGCTTCAGTATCAAGGCAGTCAGGCTGTGGAGCTCTCAGGCAGTGTCAGACTTGGGCGTGGGGTGGGATGGGAAACCTGATGATCCCTGGTAAGGGTTTCCCCTGGTTGGAAGAAGAAGGAACCTTACTTGTTTCAGTGATGATTGAGGAAGCCTTTAATGTCCAGCATTGACAGTGCAGTGGGTGGGTCCATTTCCAGTCTGTAGTGACTAAGAGTGTTTTTGTTCTCCTGGTCCAGCAGGACCCATCTACAGGGACTTTCATAGTAGACTGGAGGTGCTACAACCTCCCCAGAACACATGCACATATGGGCAGTCATACATTTGCAGATGAACATCTTCTGGCTTCTTGGGAAGTCAAATATTGGCCCCAGATGCTATATATCAAAGATTTCACAGCCAAGACCTATCCTAGCCTCTTAAGAACTCCAGGCTTCAGCTGCCCATGCTTTCCAGACCTCAGCAGAAGACATATTCTTAGTCTCGGATATCAGACTGCTCAGCTTGGAACTTGGTACTTGTTTGATAAGGAATTTAGTGGTATCTGGAGGGGTTCTATACTCCCATAAAAATGAAAGCTGCACTCATGTTTATTTTCGTACGTATGTCTGTGTGTGTGCATACACACGTACATACCCATTCCCTGACACACACATACCCAGGCTCATTGTTTATTGTAAAGTCAATATTATAGTCAAAGTATCAGATGCAGTCAAAACATCAGAGCGCAATCATGAAGGAGAAATAAACCCTGAAGAGACTGATGCTCAAGAACCCTGTTTGGTAACATGTATCCCATCTTCTAGAAGTTCTATAAGAACACCTCCTGACAAATGGGTGCTCCTCATCACTGTGGTTTACAGAGAAAATGCTAGTTCAGCCGATTGCTTGATACTTTCCAGTTTATAGAGGATTCTCTTTGGGCCAGGGATTTATAAATTTACAAGGTGATCTATGTTTGTCATCACCATTTAAAAGCTTTGGGTCAGACAGGTGTAACTTAAATTAGTGGGTTCCCTCCCCCCTGTCCCCTGCAGCAATGGTTATTTACAATTATTTGCCATTTATCATTTAATTATCAGTTATAGTAGTAAACTTCTTTTCTTTTCTTTTAGAATAGTCTTTTCCCTAGAGGACTGTAAGCTGGAAATGATGTATGAATGCAATGGTGGGTCATATTTGTATGTACCACAAAAGAAGTATAACTCTTATGGGAGTTGTTCTAATGCATTGTTTGGTCTACTTGTCATGCCATGGCATTTAAGTGTTTGGGCAATTATTTTAAGTATTCGCCATTCACTATTGCATTATCATTCTTATTATAACCTCATTTGATTCAACTTCATTTAAAAAATTCTATAGTGGTTTCTGTGAGCCTGACATAGAAATTTCTTTTCCCTGATACTCTATTTAACCATACAGGAAATATGCTTCTTTAGTCTTCAATAACGGGAAAGATTTTTCCTCTCCTTGTTTTAAGGACAAAGACAGATTACAGAGAAACCATGACACATTAATGTTTCTTCAAAAGAAAAAAAGAGAGAAACTAAATAGCTTCTAGGGTGTGTCCTGAACTCTGTACAGATTTATTTAATCCTCTGCCTTCTCTTCTTTTTCTATATTCAGACATTAAATCAACGTCCTGATCACCAAATTCCTGTCTATAGAGGGACTGATTCCCCACCACATATACAATTATCAGATACAAACTGGGTATCTTATAATTTAACTCAGGTTATCTCAATTCTAACACCATCTATGAAGAGACAGCATCAGATTCCGAAGGTAAAGGACCCCATTTCCCAAGACTGCTGTCTACCTCCTGTGCTAGAGCTTCTGAATGAAATCAGAGGTTCCAAAACACCTCCTCAGGTTCAACTCACAGAGCTCAGATCATGATCTGTTGTGAAAGGATATAACTCAGGAACATCAGATGAAAGAGATGCATAGGGCAAGATATGGGAGAAAGGCATGGAACTTCCATATCCTCTCCAGCGATGCCATTCTCCGCAAATCTCCATGAGCTCACCAGCCAGGAAACCCTCTGAATTCTGTCTTTTTGGGTTTGTATGGAGGCACTATTATTTAGGCATGATTGAGTGACCATTGGTAATTGACCTCAGTCTCAAATCCCTTTCTCCCCTCCAAAGGTCAGAATGTGAGACTCGGCATTTAGAAAATTCCAAGACTTTTTGGAACTGTGATCCCAGGTACTATGGATGAAAAGCAAATACATATGCGAAATTTATTTTGGGAGTCATTTGAATGACCAAAGATTTTTTTCTTATCACAGAATCAACATCACTGGTGTTCAGAATGCTGAGACTGAGGGTACTATAAAGTTCTTTCCAGTACACTAAGCCTATAAGGCATGTAAAGCTCCAAACTAATGTGTGTGTGTGTGTGTGTGTGTGTGTGTGTGTCTGTGTGTCTGTGTTTTTTTAAAGGAAAGGTGCAGGCAGACAGAAAGGGAAGGAAGAAGCATCTTATTTTATTTTTATTTAGTTGTTTGCACTGGTTGTTTCCTGCCGGACCCAGGACTCAAACCCAGGGGTACATGACCTGCCTTCCTTCTTAGGAGGTAATTGATCCAACTGCTGCTCCACTAAGATGTGCTCCAACTATTAAAATTTAGGGGAAAAACTCTCAAAGTCAAAGCCAAAAATGAGTTAAAGCATGTAGTGTTTTCTGAATAATCTTCATTTAATTAGAAATTCAATTAACCAGATTATTCAAAATTTTGAGCATTTTATTTAATTGGTGTTTTTCTTAGCTCTCATCATGCTAGTCAACAATAATCTATTGAACCTCAACTAGGAGGACAGTTTTCCAGATTTCAGGGTAATAGAAGTGAATTGAACTATAGGGAACATAGAATATGATGTTAGATTAACCACAAGGCAGCGCTGCCTTTATCACATGAGGCCTGATCCTCCTAAAAATTCCTCTGCATCTTCTCTTGAGTTTTACAGCTCAGCAAGAATTCCACCTGAGAGGGAGAGTCTAGACTCCTTTCTTCACCTGCTTTCTTGAGGCAGCTCTCTTGCTGCTGCTCTTACTTGGAGAGAGAATGCCCACTCCCCTTCCCTGGTCTGAGAAGGAGGATTCCACAGAACACATTTTTCCTCATTCATCCCCAAATCCTCAAATTCTCTCAAATAGCCTGGAGATGGGAAATAAACTCATGGGTTTGTCTTGTGTACCCTGCCTCCCGAATTTCTATAGTGTGATGACCTTAATTTTAGGTTTTGGATATTTAATATCCTGGTGCATGTAAAAGAAAGCTTGAGTATACAAATAAAGCTATTCTTCAGACTTAATTGTACTAATGATATATAAAGGACCAACTAATTTTGTTGTTCAAGATTCTTTTGAAAAGCTCTAATAGGAAAGTAGAAATTTTAGATCTTGCTGAATTAAAAGGATGTCTTGGAAATCAGCACGTCAGTTTACTCTCTGGTTTGTAAAGGAAGAACATCTTCCTGTAAGGAGCATTTCAAAAAAGTATCATTTAAAAATTAGCATCCATTTGCACTGCTAGTGGTGAGCCTTATATAATATATACAGATATTGATTTATAATGATACATACCGTAAAACCTATATAATGTTAGAATGCAATGTTAGTTCAATTTAAAATAATTAGCCACCATTTATGGAAATGCTTCTGGAAAAATTATATATACAAGCTAATGATTTGGTAAACTGGAAATAAATAGATTAACAGAAAAAAGCTTCATGAATTGTGAATAGTAATAATTTCATAATAAAATATCTTTAAGAATTTTATTGAATATTTTCATAGAGACTCACTTTTTAGTCAGGTGTTGGTCCATTTTACCAAAGTACCTTGTTTCACATAAAATCATGACCATTCCCGTACTAACTGAGGATGGAGAAACAAATTAGGAATCACTGATCAAGACCACCCTCCAATTGTGCAGGATTTGGGGGAGGCATTGATAAAGGCTATTGGAAAATTGGTTGTATTTTGTTGCTTCTAAGTGTCCAGAAATTAAATAACCTGCCATCTTTTAAAAGTTTAGAAAAGGTCAAATGGCTTAAGAAAAAATTACAAGTCGTTCTGCTAGCATTCTCCTGAGGAGGTGATAAAACCAGCCTGCAGTGCTTATGAAAGGGGTTTGCTGTATGACATGGGCATGTGTGGTGATGAGACAGGCCACCTACAAGAGAGGGAGAAGATTGTAGAAAGGAGCCCCTGCAATTCCTTAGGATGTTTGTGTAAGCCCAAGGCCTTTTGAGAGGTGGAAGTGAATGGGCTTTAAATATTTCTCTTTAATGTAGAATGAGATATAATGGAAACCAAAATGAAATTAAACTCTGATTAACAACTGAAGTTTGGCAAGACTCTGAGAATGATATTATTTCTCTATGTTCTGCTATCATTTATAAATTTTGTTTCTAGTTAATCACTAGCATTTTAATAAAATAATGTCACTGATCGCTACCAGCTGGACTTGTACTCCCCTCCCCACATCAGAGAGCAGCTATCTGTCCCTTCCAAGGTATTCCTTCTGTCTTCTGGAAGCCACCCAGATTCCCCACCAAAAGATTTTCTCTGCACACCTGGACTTACAGAGTTTTATTAGGTGCCTCAGAGGATTTGGGTGATGTCCCTTCTATAGGTATGCAAGAGGAAGGAAGACTGTCCTGGTGTTTTCTGAATCCAGATGTTTGGCTGGACCCTATTCCTAACTTTTAGAAATCTACCCCAACTTAGTCTTCAGCAGCAGTAAAGGGGATTTTCTCTGTGTAAATTCAGAGAAACGTCTTGTTTTCCCAGTGAAATGGTTTTTATTTCTGTGTAATATTTGAGGTTGTTCCTTTGCAAGCTGCTGCCAACTTCCTGTTTTCCATTTTTCCTCTCTGTATCTTTGCTTAGGACAAAATAAGTTGGGCTACATATATTTTGTACATGAAAGACATTTAAAAGTGAGAACAGTATGCCTTAAAAATAGTATTAGGAAATATACCTGTTGTTCACTTAATAAAGTATAAGCTCAGAGAGCACAAAGTAGAGAGAGGTGAAATGAGTGGGTCATTAGATATTTCTTTAATGTAGACCAAGATGTAATGGAGACCAGGATGAAATTAACCATGTTTAAATATTAACTCCAAAAATAAAAAGCTGACTGTATCTTTAGGATTTTATTGAATATTTCCACTGACGCTCACTCTTTAATCAATTGTTTGTTCACCTCTCTGTGAGCTTTGTTCTGTCTGTCCTTCTATTTATGCCCCCTATTCTGCCTGTTTTGCCCGTTTTTCTTATCAGATGCTTTCACTTTCTCTATCCCCTTTCTCAGATGCAGGATTTTTCCATTTGAACTGGCCATAATATGGACATAAAGTATACTGTTACTGTTTTTAAAGCATGTCCTTTGACATTAAAATGGTCATTGATTAACTTGCATACAATCTCCCTAGGTGACTATTAGGTATAATCAGTATTGTTTTTCAAAACAGAGCAATAAGCAGGTGTCCCTCTCACTTTGTGCTCCTACTAAATTATTGAAGAACTAACCTATGCTGGAGGCATTATGCTGGTGTTCATTTTTAAAACATGTCTATGTAGGCGTAGAAAGTAACAGGGTTGATTACAAACCTGTTAACAAAAAATGAACTTGCATACTTTATACATCTACTTTATCATCAGGTATGTATAGTGTATGTCTGTGTCCTGTATTTTTGCACAAAATACATTTTTTATTATATTTGAGTTGCCACCTTATATTATCTTTCTTAATCTATATACAGAATTAGTTGAATCCTCTGATTCTGTCTTTACTGCATTTGTTATAGCATACTGGTGTCAGGAACTCATGAAAGGGCCTCCTGAGGAGGCCAGGTGAATGCAGATGTGTCACTTGATTTTCTCCCAAAGTCTGTTTTGGGCCACAAGACTTGAGGACTGTCTTAGTTTGAAGTGGGAACCTGCTCCATCCATATAGGTTCTCTCAACTGATTTCAAAAGGATTGATACTCATTGGTTTTTCATTTCACTCCTGTGATAGAATGTCTTTAGCAGAAGACTTCACTCTGTTCTCTGATATAATAATGCTTTTTTAAGGCTTTTCTGGAAATGAATTGAAATAGACATGGTTGTCACTTCTTAGCAATCAACTGAGTTGATTCTCAGACTTGTATTTTGTAGACACAGTATTATAAGCTTTCACCAAAATAGAAGCAAGATGGACAAAACAAAGCAAAGTGAATAGTGGGACACACAGAGAGCATCAAGGAGAATTTTGGAGTAGTCAGTGGCAATTAGAATAAGGGGGACAGAGACTCAGTGAGAGTTGATGGAAGAATACTTTTTGATCACAGAATAGAAAATATTCTGTCTTGAGTGGATTAAGATCAGTGTGAAATTTTATTCAAATGCTGATCTTGCAGGAGGTTAAATTAATATAATGTCTCTGTGTGCTTTCTTGGAACATATTTAAATAAATAAAAGCCTTTGTTACTCATATTTAAGTGAATAAAAGTTTTTACCTTTAGCACTAAGAGCTTTACATTCAGTGCTTTGCATTTCAGTACTTTGCATTGCAGTACAGCATTTCTGAAATGCTGGAGTAGATTCTGGTAAGTAATTTTTCAGAGAACAAATTTGATTCTTCTCCAGTGAAAGACTAAATTACAGGAACCCATCATCTTGTTTCCCTCCCTCATCCATCAAAGTATGATTCTTTAAAAATATAGTAATTAGCTAACTCACATGTTGAGAAGATTTCACCAGCTCCTTGCTAAAGGTTTCCAAATCTACCCTGCTTACCTGCTAGTGTCTGAGTACCTGGTATTTGGAGTTGTGTGGAGTAACTATCACTAATGTCCTGGTGAGGGTTATTATTATTATATTTATTTATGGTTGCTTTTTATAGCAGCTTTATTGAATTTAATTCCTCTACCATACAGTTCACTCATTCAAATTGTTCGATTCAAGGGTTCATAGTATATTCGCAGAATTGAACAAGCATCAGCATAATCAATTTGAGAACATTTTCATTATTCCACTCCCCTAAAAAAACCCCATATGCATTAACTATCACTAACCATTTCCTCTCACCACCACCCTCTAGTTTCAGAAAAACACAAATCAAGTACAGAAAAATGCATTTTCTGTCTTATAAATTTGCCTATTCCGGATATTACTTGTGGGTGGACTCATGCAGTATATGGCCTTTTGTGTCTGACTTCTTACATTTAGCCTAATGATTTCAAGATTCAGCCATGTTGTAGGATATATCAGTACTTCATTCCTTTCCTTTGTGAAAAACACTCCATGGTGTGCCTATATATTTGTTACTTATTCATTAATCAGTTTATGGACATTTGGGATGCTTCCTCTTATGGGCTATTATGAATAATGATGATATAAACATTCGTGTACAAGCTTATAGGACATGTTTTAATTTCTCTTGGATATGTACCCAAGAGAATTAGGTGTGGAATTATTGGGTCTTATGGTAACTCTCTGTTTAACTTTTTGAGGAACAGCCATACTACAAAGTCACAGTATATACTTTCATTCCCATCAGGAATGTAGGAGGCTTCCAGTACCTCCAAGTTTTTTTTTTGCTAATACTTATCTGCCTTAAAAAAACAGAGTGGAGATAGTTTTGAGAAAGAAAGTGAATGCTTATTCATTATATCAGGTGTGAACTAGGTGTGACTATCCTGAACTAAACAGGATATTTTATTCTCCAGAACTCTAGGAAATGGGGGCCTTCTCAGAGCAGAAAAAGAGAGGGTATTCAGGGGAAGTAGAGCTAAGTGTCAGGAAGCACTAGCAGTTTGATATATTCCACAAGGAGAACATGTCTAGTTTGTCATAATGTCCTGTGGGTAGTTATTATTGATTTTAATGATAAGACATGTTTATTTAAAAGGGATCAAGCCTCTTAATATCATTAAGTAGATCAGCTTGGTTCAGTTAGGTAAAACAGTTCTACTCAGATGACCCATAAACCATTTTGTTCAAAATTGGCTCTCAGGGCCAAATTTGAAACAGGGACTTTAATCAGACTTCTAACTATAATCATGCATCGACAATGTCATTTTAGTCCATGATGGACTATCACTGTAGTTCTAGTAGGTTCTACCTGATAGTCTCAGTGTGTGATATGTATTCCATCTAGGTTTGTGCAATTACACTCTGTGATGTTTGTAGAGTGACAAAATCCCCTAACATTGCATTTCTCAGACTGTATCCCCTTGGCTAAGCAATGTATTACTATACTCTTACTGTAGTTTGTTATCAGGGACATTCTTTTGACATTGAAATGAATCTTACTTGGACCTCTCCTGGTTGCTTATGTAGTTTATGAGACTCAGTTTTGTAGATTTTTGTCAGCTTATTCTTTTTTGTATTATTAGTACCCAGCTGATAACTGTTCTTGTAAGATGCCTGGTTAGAAAGTCTGTAACCCTCTACCCTGTCACTATAGCAGCTGAATCATCTGGTTACCAATAGCTCATGGTACATTTGTGGGTTAGTGAGGGCAATCCTTCTAGAATACCTTAAACACCAGCTGATCCAGAAACCAAGACAGCAGAAATAATCAGTGTGGGGCTAGCCCAATAAATGCCTCCTGAACTTTAATATCCACAAAAATGTCACCTTTCTAGATGAGATGATCTGGTCTGTGGGCTTTTATCTATTAATGAAAACTATACATCAACATGTTTCCCTTTCTTATTTGCTTTTGGAAAGTACAGGGCTGAGTTCATTGTTGTTTAATCATAGTAAGTAATTTTTCAGTGTTTTTAATGCAACAATTTCTGTGCTCCTTCCAATGTTTTTTTCACTATATTTTAATTATTCTAATCTTTTTTTAACTCTTCTGAATGTTTTTTAAAACTCTCACCCACAAAATGTAACTGTCTTTTCTCTCCTGAATGATCAAACTCTTGAAAAATCTCATGATTTAATTTAGTTAAGTGGCCCTGCTGAGTGGTGCCTTCCCTCTCTGGGCTCTCTACCATCTGGGGTCATCCCTTGTTTGTTCATGCCAGGGAAGTGTAAGGAGAGTGGCTCCTAGAGTGTTTTTCCATAATTTAATTAGAAAAGACAAAATGCTTAATAAAAAAGCTCTAGTCTGAAGATTAAATATCTTTCAGGGGAAATGGGCACAAGTTTAAACTTCAGACTCCTTTGAGATAATTCAAATTACCCTCAATTAAGATGCATAGATATGGAATAGTCTGTCTATTTCTCCATTTTTTTCCTAGGGAATGGATAAGAGTCCAATTTTGATACTGAAGTGAGAACTACTCTGCTCCTAAGGCCTCTTTGAGAGCTCAGCTCAAGTTCTACCTTGACTGAGGTGATAGAGAATAGAGGGACATCACATCACATGGTGGGGTGGGCCTCAGAAGGTTCCCAAGACTTTGAGTAGCCAGCTGTGAAATAGTGTTATCTTTGAGGTGGAAGAGAAATACAGTTGGTTCATATTTTTGCACATTCTGTATTTGAGAAATAACCTATTCTCTAAAATTTACTTGTAATCTCAGAATCAGTAGTGTCAGTGCTTTTTAGCCATCTGTGGATATCGGTAGAGCACAGAAAAATTTTCATCTTCCAACATGAAAGTTTCCAGATTTATTGGTATAAAATTCTGCCATCTTGTTTCAGTTTTTATACTGTAAATAAATGTCCTTTTAATACAGTCTGTTTAGTATGTTTTTTTTCACATTTTTGTGCCCCTTTTTGGTGGTGATTTCACTGTTTTAAATAGCCCCAAGCATAGTGCTAAAATGTTGTCTAATGTTTTTACATGTAAGAAGGCTTATGAAGAAAATACATTTGTTAGATAAGAATTGTTCAGGCATGAATTACATATAAAAATATATCTGTTAACTAATCAGTAATATACTAAATGTCTATTTTCTCCTTTGTTTTTTTCTACAGACCTTTGGGTTTGAGGTTACTATGAGGTTTGCATATAAGTTTCTATGCATAAAACCTATTTAAAATAGAAAGCAAGCAATTCTTCAGCTCCTTTTAACAGTCCATGTTTGTACTCTCCTCCCCAACCCACATATTATTGTTTTAGTGTCTTGTACTTTTAAGTGGAGTTTCTTTTCATTTTATGGAAATCCCTTTGATAGCTCTTACAAGGCTGGTTTAGAGGTGATGAATCCCTTGAAATTTTGCTTGTCTGTAAAGCTCTTTAATGCTCCTTCAAATCCACATGATAATCCGTCAGGGTAGAGTATTTGTGGTTGGAAGTTAATAGGTGTCTTAAAACAGAAACACACATAAAACAAAGTTATGTATTGATTCATTGTCAAAAATGTTATGACCATAGGCTCATGGGAACTCAATGTCATATTTCCCCTAGGAACAATGGTTCAGTATTTAATTTAATGTTTGTGGTGACTTTATAACCTATTATTAGTGAAAATCAACTGTATCCCTCTTTCTACCCTCATAATTCTTCAACTTTGTGAACCCCTGCCTTCAGCCCTCCCAGATAAAACATGGGGTTAGTTCATTGATCTGTTTTCTATGGAGAATTCCATTTAACAAATTATGAATATTATGTGGTATTGAACTGAGCTTTTGAAAAACTAATCAAAATCATCTCCAAGGTTATTGACTCAAACATCAAACTCATTTTTTATCAGACGGAGAACTTGCCCTTTTAAGCTTTTATCCATAGTGTTTTCATAGAATATAGTAAATGTACAAACATTTCCTCTTGTTTACTAAGTTTATAAAATGTGGAAAAATACCTGTGAATATAGAATTTAGAAAAGAACGGTTTGTTGGGTGCTGAATTATACAACATTGTAAATCTAGAGCCAGTATTAACAATAGAACTTTAAAAGGTAAAAGATTGTCTTTAATGAACTAATTTTATGCAAGCAAATCATTTTACAGCCTCTAATGTAGAAACCTTTGAATTCACTGAAAATGAGTAACATTCTCTTACAAATTTCTCTAGGGCCATTTATAGTCTTAGTCCTCATTTTCTTAGTTTTCTCTCTAAAGACTCTTCCTGAATCAGAAAGTTTGGTTGACATTAAGTGGATAGAATGAATCAAATCCTGTAGTTAACTTTCAGAAATTCATGATGTTCTGTATACTTTTAGCCCACCTGGTGTGTTTTCCTGCATTCAGATTTACTTGTTGATCAATTGAATGATTCATTCACCTCTTCCCACTTCCTGAGGTTTTTTTGCCACAACTAAAAATAGCAGGAAAATGTCGCAGTGTTATCTTGTTTTTGAGTTTGTGGCTTCTTCTCAATTGTTTCTCCCTGATCTGGAGTGGGGCTTCCAGAGCACCCCATCCTGATGTCTATGGATATCAGCAGAGGTACTGGGGGCAGTTTTCTCTCGGGAGATTAAAGCAGGTCAAACAGTTTCCACTGTACCTGCCCAGCATTGAAGCCACTTCTCTGTGTCTCATCCCTCCCCAACTCTCACATTGCTCCCTGCTCTTGATCCTAAAATGGGCGATGATTTCTCACAGGCCTTGTCAGTCATCATGGTGACCTAATCCCCAGACAATGGATAGTAATTTAGTCAACTTTCATGAGGTTTCTTAGGTGATGTGAGATGATTACAATATATTGTTTACAAGAGTAGCCAGAAGAAAGAATTCAGATGAGGGCAGTGTCTATAGGTTGATTGGGAAATTGTTTAGTTCAAAATTAGAATAAGGTGTTTCCTGAAACATACAATGAGCAGGTTCCTTGAAGAGATCTCCTTACAGAACAGTGTATATTCATATGCCTAACTGACTTAGTGATTGTCCTTATTTAAGTTGAAAAAAAATTTAGCCCCCTCCACAAAACGACAACCTGGAGGAAGAGTGAGTGGACATTAGGAGTGGGAAAGGTAGTTTGGCTAAGGGATAGCGACTACCATTGACCATTGAATAACTTCATTTGCCTTTGTTTTTCATTGTCTCATTTTCTCACATGTTCTTGCTTAACCTTTCACTCTGCCTCCACTTTGTATTTTAGCATTCTTTTAGCATCGGAGCTAGCACCTGTTAAGACATAGGGTGACATGATGATGACATTTGAATAAATGACCTTAGAGCTTCTGAATTTCATTCTTAATTAACTACCCTTCTTGACAAGGTCCTGTATGCACAATTAGCCACTTGTGCACGGAGGAAAATGACTGTTGGTGGCTTTTGCTGTTAGATCCTGGCTCAGTGTCCAAATGTGGGACTAGGAGAGCTCCCTCTGCTGGACTATGTGGAAAACTCTGTTGGCAGAGGAAGAGCCACCAGAGACCCCACTTACTTCTCTCTGAGATGTGTGGCAGGGCTGTGGGATTCCGGTCCAGATACTCTCCAGGAGCAACTGCAATTCCTGGTCTAGCTTACCTCACCAGCCGGACATAAGTTAGGAGGGCCAAGGACTCACAGAGAACTTAAAAACCTCCTGAAAATAGGACTCTACAACAGAGAGCAGAGGATCACCCTCACCATTTGCTGAGGAATTAAGTCAGCCCTGGGGGATAGCCAGATTCATGGAATCCATGAGGTTATTATATTGTGGGAATATTGGCCACATCCCAATAAAGGATTTCCAAATGGTAAGGGAACATCATAATTGCATTTACATGACCAGTCCTGTCTTTGTCCTGCTTCTTCCATAGGTCACTCCAGTGATGGGCCACCAATATCAAAAAGTAAAGGAAAATGACTATTTATAAGAAACCATAGTATTTCTTTGTTCTGCAATCTGTGATTGACAGTTGAGAGTGTAGTGGGAGGCAGATGGGGTAAACAAAGGCATATAGATGGATCCTTCAAATTTCAAGTTGAACTGGGGTACTAAGGTTTCCATTTAGGTATAAATGTGGGTGATTCACTTGCTTTATTGTTTATGTCAGATATCTTAATTGAGTACCCTAATCAAATGATTAGAAAGACACAGTGCTCACTAAGAAATAATAGATGGAAAAATAGAGAATATTTAGATATCGTAGTCATAAGACTTGCAACTTAAATATTTTTGAAAGGTGTTTACATTTATATAACTTGATGCGTAATATTACCAGTCAATAGTTATGTTTCTAGTTATTATATCTTCACTAATATTCTATTCTGTCTGCAATTTTTTTGAAATCAATTTCTTGAATAAACATATAATAACTTATTAGATAATTTTCCTGTGGAAACATACAACCAAGTTTTCAAAAATTTCCTAGATATCTGTTACCTGGAAAGTGCTATAAACAGTGGTTTTGAGGAATGTAGCTATAAACCAGAAATTACCCTTATCCTTCAGAGAGCTGACAGTCTAGGAGGGGCGTATCATTGGTAGAAATGACTACTCAACAATGCACACCATTCTGTAGGAGAGGTGGGTAGTGTTTTAAGATTTTAGCATCATACCATACCCTAGTCATGCAAGTAAATAAATAAAGTTAAAAACCAACCATATTATCATCCATTATCATTTTAAAGTGTGTATGTGTATATGTATGTGTGCATGTATGCGCACATGCATGTGTATGTGCAGTTTATCCTTCCTGAATGGTGACTCATACTTAGTACTTACTCATTGTGTCAGGTCTGTTTAAGTCTACATACGCTCATTGTTTTATTTTTTACGAAAACAAATACTGCTCCATTTTCATTTTTCTGCCATTTTCCTTTTTGAAACTTATATCTTTAGGACCATTAATTATCTTGACTTTTAAGAGAACACCTTTATGTTGCAAGCACCGATAAGTTTATCAGCAAACTTTAGGAATGGCTTTGAGTATGGTCTTATGATTATTGGGTGGTAAAAATTCTTCAATATGTGAAGCCTGGAAATAGAAGAGAAAAATCTTATGACATGACTGAAATACTATCAGAGACTCCAAAGAAGAGTTATGGATCTACTTTTAATTGCTTTAATTGCTACACAATTCTCTTCAGAATCCACCCACAGTAATAGTTGGATTTGACAAATTACGAGAATTTTTATGAGAATTGCAACTCTGTGTCCCAAGTGCAAAGTGCTTCCAAGATATTTCTTAGAAAGGGAAAAAAAAATCTAACTACATGAGAATGAGAAGCATAAAAGTGATTGTTATCCTATAAACATTCCAAAGGGCACTTAAAAAGATATAAAGTGGAATATCTATATTTCCTCTGAAGAAAGTAGCATGTGTAGGTTATCCTTTATTCTGAATTATATAAAGCAATAAAGTTCAAAATATGAGTATAGTAGCTGTGTGATGAATTTGTCCAAATTACTCAAATGATTGTCTCAAGCCTCCACGTCACTTGTTTGTAGTTCTTCTAAGCAAGTTAGTAAAGCTATCTGAAAGACATTTCTAAGGTATATCTCTGTGCGCATTCCTCTGTTCAGCATTTAAAATGTGGCATTGCATGGATGTCCTTTCTACTTCTTAAACAAATCTTGTTTTGGCCTCAAAGCTTTAGCACCTACTTACCCAACTCTTTCTTTTGTTGGATGGCTAACAAACACCCCCTCCCAAGACAGAACAACTCCTCCGGCTTCAGTTCTCAGCTCCTAGTCCTCCTCCTCACAGAACCTTCCAGGGGCCCATTATCTAGAGTGCTGGCTTCCTGCATCGCTCTCAGTCATGTTAGCCCATCTTCCTGTGGCACTGGCCCCTGCCTTGGCACATAGTTGACTCAGTAAATATTCACTGAATGATAGAGGACTTCACTGGTCATTCTTTGTCATTCATTTATTCCTTTCTTTATCCATTCAACCTCAGACTCAGATTGCATGTCTGCTGTGTGTAAATCAATCTCTGAAGCTCTGGGAATTAACATTTGAAGGACATTGCTTGGCAGTGGTGAGCTCAGTGAAATTTTCAGATAATTGATGCCAAAATTTACCTGAAAGTCAATATTGCAAATAAATAATAGGACATTGAAAAGAATCTTTCTTAAATACATTATGCCAATTCTTTCTTTAAGAAACTGTTAAGCTTCCCATTCTCATGTGGTTAGATTTTACCTCCCTCCCCCATCTCTTTCTAAGAGTATATCTTGGAAACAGTCTCCATTGTGTCCTAGTCCCGGTTGTGAAGTGCCCGTTCAGTGTTTTAGTTTTTTTTCTAAGCTGGTGGGAATATCATCTCTTCTGCCTTAATGGTACCGGTTGTTCCAGTGATGATCTGCCTGGTCTGTAGATATTTTGAGTGCTTGCTCTCACCCTCACCTCAACCCTGGTCAATTCTAATTTTTTTCCAGTATGTGAAGGAGTGAATTTATCCAAATATGATCCTGATTCACTGAGGGACAGTGGGGATAGAAAACGAGATTTGGGGGAGATGGCGTTCATTTATAAAGTTAAATGTAAATGCTTTCTTTTTGTAAATCACCTATGTGTTTCCCTTTATAAAGTCATCTTTGTGAAATGAGATTTCTGGTAGCATACTGCACAGGTGTCGTTTCGTCATGTATGTGCGGGAAACACCTGTTATCTATGATGGAAGTCACCAGAATGCCAAAGTTCAAACTGTGTTCGTGTAGGAAGCTCTTTTCTGATTTCTGTGTTTTTGCTTATTGTTTCTCTTTTTCATTGTAACTAACTTCATCCGGCATAGTCTAATAGTGGGTGCATCAAACATTGCAAAATTTCATATGCTTATTTGGTGAGGGGTTTACTTTTGAATTTTCCTTCCTGAAAGGAAAACATGCTTTCTGCTTCACCTCCAAAATTAAGGTTTACTTTTAAGTAGTACATTTTTGAAGTTCTTGTCTAGTTTTTATTCTACCTGGTGTTTTTACCTGTTATTCCTTTCTATTCTTTTATCCATTTTGAAGGAACTGGGAGATCAGAGATGCTGATTCTTTCAGTTTACTCTTTCACCCCTCCCTGCATGGCACACACTCTCCTGCTATTTCACTCATCATGGTCATCAGTGTCTACTAAAACACTCAGGGAGCGAAGTTTCCACATGAGTGAGACTATTTCATTAACCACCAAAACTTTACAGTAATTATTATTTTTAATCACTTTGGAAATACATTTCACAGTTTTTTTCTTTCTTTTTTTTAAGGAAAGATCAGGTAGGAAGGAAGGTAACAGAAGCAGGCAGGCAGAAGATTGAGGAAGAAAAAGCATTTTTATTTGTTCATCTTGGTTGTTTCCTGAGCCCCAGGATGTGAACTGCGACCCTTGGTTACATGTAGACTGTGCTGGCTGGAGGCAGCTGACCAGACCTCTGCTCTACCAGGGCACTACAGTTTCCTCATTTTTCAAATAAATTAAGCAGAACATACATATCCTTATTGAGTCAAGGCCAGCTTAGTGAACCTCCTTCCACTATTGTCTGAGGCTGGAAAGCTATGGTTTGGAGACTGTTGAGGTCACCAGAGCTCTTTGCCCATATACCAAATGCTCTCTATTTCTCTGTCTCAGCTTGTTACTCTGAGCTACTATTTCTTGGGTCTTTGTGGCTGCTAATTTTTGTCCTCATTGTAACGAGAATCATGTGGGATAAGGCCCAAGTTGACATACACCTTTTCTATAAAACAGCCCTGAGTGACCCCCTATTCAGTACTAGGGCTGCCATCTTGCACTTGCTCTGGTTATGTTCCAGTAGGTAGGAACCTGACCTCTGACTAATGAGGCCATTTTATTGTCCTTACGCAATGACCTTCAGGACTATCCATTTAAAATTTTCAAATCATCTGCCCTCATGAGATGGAAATCATGGGACTTAAGTTTCTTGAAAGAATTCTGCTTGAGATCAAAACAAGACTGCATGCTGTTTTTAAGTGAGAGAAGTTTTTCAAATCTTTGAGTGGATTGGTTTGCATATTAATACCACTGAAAAGATAGCATAAAATCAGTCTTCACCATTTTAACTTCTCTGTTTCCAATAAGTACCCATTTAAGTAAGTATTTCAAAAATGCCTCAAGTTCATTCAGGGTGTGTAGCAGACACACTCTGAAATATATCATATGCACCGTGTGTCTCCTGCTAACTCCTGATTATGGCAATACTTGGATTATCATCTGAAATAGAACAAATTTATAAAAAGTTGTGTAATCTTAAATGATTTCTGTTCCATTCATGATTATATTTTTGTATCACATTTCATTAAATACTGGTAGGTTGTGTGGAGTTCGGATGACTATGTGTATGTAATAAAAATACAAAGATGGAAGTTAGATTCCGTGAGGACATCACCCAAAAAAATGAAATTGCTATATTCCAAATTTTCAATTCTTTGATTATTTTGCTGTAAAGTTATTTTTTTTAATTGAATTTGCAAAATGTGGGTCATGACTTCAGTAAGAATGACTGTTTTCAGGTCAGTCACTTTTATACTGTATTTACCTTGATGTTCGTGAGGTCATGAGCTTTTAACCCCACTGGAGTCTAGGGTTCTACTCTGGTTCCTAACGTCCCAGTAGACATCTGTGCAGAGGCGCTGTGAGCTCTGAAAGAGCATTGTCATTAGAAGTCCTTCATACCTTAGTCATGGCTCTCCTCCAACACCCTTTTATAGGTTAGCATTTATTGGGGACTTTGGGCCAGGTGCTAAGTGTCAAGTGTTTTCTAGACAATTCTTTAATTACTTCATGAGCATAAAAGCCATGAGGCAGGTGTTCATGTCCACATTTTATAAACACATAAGCTGAGCAAAGTTGAGAACTTGGGATTATTCAGCTTGGTAGTGACTAAGGTGGGAGGTGAATGCAGATCTTACTTAAAAGCCTGCACTTGATGCATTGCCCTGTACATGCCTCTCTGAACCCACTTTGAATTTTTGGTAAAGTGAGAGTGACAATCTTAGACCTTGTTGGGTGAGCCACAGGCACAAATGACAAGAGGGTGCAGGAGCCCTCCAGGACTGGGTTTCAGCAATGTGGGTGCTGCTTATTTAGCGTGAGTAGTGTTACAGGCTCTCTGGAGGAATTTTCCGCTTTCTGAATTGCGGGTAGCTGTGTTTCCCACTGGACCTGCTTCACCCTGTACCCAGCAGGCACCCCAACTCTGGTTTCTGTGCACAGAGAAAGTGCATTTAATCTAGAGACACCTAATTAAGGAGGAAAGTGGTAATGACAAAGCATGCCCTTGAGAACTGTACATGAGCTTTTTATCATCTGATAGATGGGATCTTTCCCAAGGCTGGCGAGGGTAGTCGATGGGTGGTAAGCAGGAGACCAAAGAGCTGTGAAACTATGCATTGTGTGCCCCTGAGGCACCAGGGCTCCCTATTTCAGGCAGTGCTGTGCCGATGCAGAGGCCTCTTCCCTGCCCACCTGCAGACCCTGCTCCCTGGTTATGGGGAACCCTAATGGTGGTAAAGGACTGGCGTTGCATGTGTGTGTGTGTGTGTGTGTGTGTGTGTGTGTGTGTGTGTGTAATTTCCAGTTTATTGTAAACTAATACACATACAGTCCAATCAGGTTACTAGAAATATGACTTACAAAAAGTGTACAAAATACAAAAAGCTGAAATATTTATGATTCAGCAGCAATAACAATGCAGTTCAAAAAATGCCATGCAATGCCAAATTGCTCACAGTTTCTAAGCATTTATTCTCAATGTCTGTTCTTATCTCATGACTGTTAAATAACAGCTCAAGGACCAGTACCAACCATCCCAGTACACTTTCAGAAGCTGGCCTAGAGCCCACCCTGTCTGAGGCTGGTGGTGTGCGTATAGGTGCAGGTTGACCTGATGAGGTCTGGAGTTGTGCCTGCTACTGTCAACTTGATGTGTGCAAAGTTTGGGCAGCCCCAGGTCATGGTACCTGCTGAAATATCTGCGTCCTGGTCTATTCTATGAGAGCTCTGTCCTTGGAACTTGGCCCTTGCCACAGATCCCACTTTTATTCTAGCTTCTTCTGGTTTAGAGTGCAGCTCTAACCTTTAATTTATATGGCTGTGACACTGAGGGATTTATGCCACTAATTTCTCCCCAGACCTCTGTTCTGCTGTCTGGAGACCAGTTCTTGACCAGAATTCCAGCCTAACATGTTAGTTTTTTATTGCTGCTGTGACAAATTATTACAAGTTTAGCTGCTTGAAATAATAGAATGTTATTCTCTTACAATTCTAGATCATAGAAGCCCAAAGTTAGTCTGATGGAATAAAACCAAAGTGCTGATAGAGCTAGTTCCTTCTGGAAGCTGCCAACATTCTTCAGCTTGTGGCCCCGTTACTCTAATATCTGCTTCCATTGCTATGTTGCTTTTTTTCTTCTGCTGTCAAATCTCCCTCCACCTTCCTCTTAAAAACACAAATTTGTGATTATATTTAGTATCTACTTGATAATCCAAAACAATCTACCCATCTCCAGGTCCCTTATTTAATCACATCTGCAAAGTCCCTTTAGTCCTATAAATTAATATTTACAGGTTCCAAGGATTAGGGCCTGGATCTCTTTGGAGGACATTCTTCAGCCTACTGCTTCCAGATTTGGGCATTTATGGCATTTTCATCTGCCCTCCTATAAATATTGCTTCTTTGTGTACCACCCCACCCCACTACACACACACACACACACACACACACATCCATTTGCCAGGCAGAATACTTTGCAGTATTTTCCATTTCAGATACTGTGCTCAGGACTTTATAGATTAGACCCATTTAAAACTCACAACAACCCAAGAGGTACTGTGCCTTCCAATTTAAAAGATGAAACGGAGCCTTAAGGAGATTTGCTAATGGTCCAAGTTTCCCTGACAAGTAGGTGGGGTAGCTGCATACAGTCTGGGTCAGTCTGACATTAGAGTTGGGGTTCTTACCCCTGCACCTGACAGCACCTTGAGGCAGATCCTGAGATTTAGGTTTATAAGCATGTCTCCTCCCTCCAAGCACCAGCCATGCAGCAGAGCTAGTGCCTCAGCCTGACCCTGTGGCCCCAGATTCTTTCCTTCCCCACTGAACTTTAGATGTGTTTTCCCAAGAAGGTAAAGGTGAGAAGAGCACTTCAGCTGTCACCCAGCAGGACACATGGCACTCAGGAAGCTAAGTCACAGATTGTGTGATGAGTCCCAACTCTACCTGGCAGTCTGGCTCTCCACCCCCACAATGGGCTGCCCTTTGGACAGACAACTGGCAGTCAGCAAACACTTGCTGCATTTGAATTTGTGTTTTCATCCTATAGCAACATGTCATTAAGCATTCCTGGTTAGAAATAAGACATTAGGGTACATGGAAGGGCATTCTCATACCCTGTGCTGTCAGAAGACCTTCCTTTCTGGTGACCCCGATGCCTCTGGGGCCTTCTGTTTCCACTTAGGAGGCAGAGCTGACAGCACATGGAAGGGAGCTGCTGGCACGGGAGCTGCTGGCACAGCAGCTGCAGGAGGTGTGGGTAAGGCTGTTTGGCTATGAGTCATGTTTCCTGATGGTGAGTTTTGAGTCCAGCAGACTCAGGAAAGTTGGAAATGGAGAATTCTGTGCCTGTTGGTCTGAGGCAGGAGCCAGATGTGGCAGAAGAGTTATGAACCAGCATGGATATATCAGAAGAACTTACTCAGAAGGCTTGCTGATTTTTCTGAACCTCCACTGGTAGAATCACAAAATGCCAAGCAAAGTGTTATGTCTTGACAGTTACGACCTAAACCCAGACTGACCTTGGAGAGTGATTCCTGGGGTTTCCTTTACTGGGGTGAGCCAGCCCCAGAGCTGTCCCAGCTGGTCCTGCAGCACCAGGAAACCACAGATAAATACTGTGCGTTCTCCCAAAGTGGACATTTCATTAAATTCCATGTAATTTAAATATGCTTTTATAATGAACTGTGGGTATTTTATTATGAGACCATACATTTTTGCATACCTTTTACATTAGGTAAGTAAGCACTAAAGTGTTTTCTTTTTCATAGACTGTTTTAACTCAGTTTTGACTCACAACAAAATTGAGCAGAAAGGACAGAGAATGTTTTTATACTTCCATGTGTGCACAGCCTCCCCAATTATCAACCAGAGTGGTACATTTGTTAAAAATGAGCAGTTAAGTCAACCGCCTCCAAAGGAATGCAGTCCACACATCCTGAGGAGCCAGGTTTGCATCCTGGGTTCAGGGGGAACAATCAGTGTGAACAACTAAATAAAAATACTTCTTCCTCCTCCCTCTTCCTGCCTGCCTACTCACCTTCATTCCTGCCTGCATCTTTCCTTTTAAAAAATATTGGACCTGCATTTATGTGTCAGTATAACTTAACATCCATAGTTTACACTAGGGTTCACTCTTGGTGTCGTACATTCTGTGGGTTTTGACAAAATGTATAATGACATTTAGCCACCATTATAATATCATACAAAATAATTTCACCACTATACAAATTCTCTGTGCTCTGCCTGTGCATCCTATCTTCCTCCTTGTCCCTTGGCCACCACAGATCTTTTTACTGTCTCCATAGCTTTGTTTATTCCGGAATGTTAAAAAATTAGAATTACATAGTATGTAACCAGATTGACTAGTATGTTCAGATTGACTTCTCTCTTAGTAATCATGCATTTAAGGTTCTTGCATGTCTTTTCATGGCTTAAGGTCTTATTTCTTTTTAGCACTGAAGAATATTACATTGTCTAGATGAACCACAGTTTATCCATTTACATACCACAGGACATCCTGGTTGCTTCCAAGTTTTGACAGTTATGAATTGCTCTAAAAATCAGGTGTATTTTCATGTGAACATAAGTTTTCAATTCCTTTGGGTAAAAACCAAGAAGTAATTGCTGCAACGTATGGTCAGAGGATGTTTTGTTTTGTTAGAAGCCATCAAACTATCTTCCAAAGTGACTGAACCATTTTGCATTCTCACTAGCAACAAATGAGAGTACCTGCTGCTATGCATCTTCATCAGCATTTGGTAGTGTTAGTGTTTTGAATTTTCCACATTCTAATAGATGTGTGTATATCATTTTTTTTTATTTGCAATTTCCTAATGACATGCGATATGGAACATCTTTTCATTAGCTTATATGCCACTTGTATATCTTCCTTGGTGAGTAGTCTGTTAAGGTCTTTGAACCATTTTTAAATCACTTTTTTTCTTTCTATAGCTGAGTTTTTAAAGAGTTCTTTATATACTTTAAATAACAGTCCTTTATGTGATGTGTCTTTTACAAATATTTTCTCCCAGTCTTTGCATGTCTTATTCTCTTGACATGGTCTTTCACAGAAAGGTTTGAAAATCATAAGTATACTCTTTAATGAATTATCAAAAGTAAACATATTTGTAACGATCACACATAAGAAATAGGATGAATATCTCAGAAACTTCCTGCCAGTCATCACTCCTGCTCTCCCTATTTTGACTTTGTAAACCATACAGTAGTGTTGCCTGGCTTTTAACCTTATATAAATGAAATCATACAGAAAATTTTACTTTATTTGACTTCTTTTGTTTAAATTTTTTTTCAGAGATAAATCCATCAATCTGCATCATGCCAGAGTTGCTATTGTTTTTCTGACATGGAGTCGTTTGGGACTGTATCATGGTCATTCTCAATAATATATTGAAGAGTCTAGATTCTGTTTCAGTCTTCTGAAAAGACTGAAAAGTGTTGATTTTTAATATGTATTTTTAGATAGCAGTTGTCTTTATTGGACTCAAACTATAAACACTCTGTTAGACAAAGGGGATGGCAGCTCAAATCTCAGTTAAGCTTTTCTATCTTTAACTGGACTTCTTGGAGTCTGTCCTGTGAATGTGTGCTTCAGAGTCAACCAGATTTGGACCGAATTTATATGCAAAATTTAGAATTTTGCTTCTCTGGTTCCTTTCTTGCTAGAATTCTCCCTTCATTGTCCAGCAGCCCTCATTGCCTCAAGCTCCAACTTCTGATTCCTTATGCAAAATCAGTAGAGTTTGATCCACCCATGCTATGCTTGATTATGGCATAACCTCAAGATAAAGCTGAAAAACATGGAAACTCCACAGGTGCTTTCTCTAAGTTTATATTCCCTTCTAAAATCTGCTTGATTTTGTTTACTCTCCAGAGTTCTCAGGTTGTCATTCTCTGTCTAACATTTATCACTGCTATTAATGGGTAGGTTGGTGGTTTAGGATTCAACTCCTTACTCAAAGAGGAACCTGGGACTTTAATATTAAATACAATTATTAATATACTTGAATTCAAGATAATTTTACTCTTTACTTTGTGTTTCCCCTGCTTGTTCTACTCTCTGTACTTCTCTCGTTTTCTGTTATTTTATTCTATCTCTCCCCTCTAGGAAACTTGTTAGTTATACACTATTTTTTTGTAATTGATGGATATTATAAATATTCATATGAGTCTAATGTTTATAGCTCTACCCCACTCTCCAATAGAAGAATCTTAGAATCTGTAAATTTCAGTTCTTTTCCTACTGGTTTTATATTATTAGCACGTATTTTAATTTTCATTGTTTTTTAAATTCAAGACATCACAATTGTTTTATACATTGTATTCATTTATATTTACTCATATATTTCCCTTTTCCATTGATATTCATTATTTTCTCCATTTGTGAACTTCCAGCTGAGATTACTTGTCTTCTAAGTAAATATCTCCCCTGTAGTCTTTTCTTCAGTGCCTATTTCTCAGTGACAGATTCTCTTAGATTTTGCTTATCTGAAGGTCTTATTGCTTTGAAGTATAGGTACAGAGTTCTAGATTGGCATGTAATTTATTTCGGCATTTTGAAGAGGTCATTTTTTTGGGTTCTGTCACACAATTTCTGTTGAAAAGTTAGATGTCAGTCTTACGGCTAGTGCTCTTTTAAGGCAATGTGTTTTCTCCTGAGTTATTTTTAAACAGTTTTCACTTTATTTTGTTTTCAATTGTTGCTCTATAATGTGATTAGGTATTGTTTTCTTTGTATTTTTGCTTCTTAGGGTTCATAGCACTTCTTGAATTTCTGGTTTAATTTTTTCTTCAGATTGAAAATTTCAGCCATTTCCCCTTCAAGTATTTTTTTCTGCCCCTTTCTCTCATTAATTTCATTGGGGTTGCTCTTACATATATGTGACATCTTTTCTCTATGTTCCAGATGTTTCTTACATTCCTTAGATTTTCCCTTCCTTTTGTCTCCCTGTACTTTGGTATGGCTCTTTTATTTTGACATGTATTCCAATTTCCCAGTTATCTCTTCACTGTGCCTGTCTTCTAAACTCACCCACTTAATGACTATCTTTAACTGTATTTTTCACTACTAAAATTTCCACTTGATTCTTGTTGATAGTTTCTAGATCATTGCCAAAATTTTGTACCTTCTTTTTTAATTCTTTGAACATATTGATTGTGGTTATTTTAAAGTATGCATATGATCGTTTCACTACCTGAACCTTCCCTGTGTCTATTTAAATTTTTTCCTCTTGGTTTTTCATTATAACCCAGGTATATTTTTAATTACAATCTGATATTTTATTGAGTGTTGGATAGTATATTTGAGAATTTCATATATAATGTGAGACTCTAGATGATGGTATATTCCTCCAGGCAGAATTTACTTTTATTTGTTGTTGGCAGCCAGACCAGGAACAGGTGATAATAGTTTAATCAGTGGTGGAAATGATTAATGATTGATTAAAAAAAGAATTTCATTCCATAGGAAGACTGGTCTATTTTTAGCTTAATCCAGAATTTCAGCCCACTGAATCCCAAGTGAGAACCTAATGTATTTACTAAGATCCTTCTTCACTATGGAGTCTTGAACTCCAGTTTTGTTCTTCCATTTCTATGAGATGGATAAAAGATTTGCTTAGCTTGTCAGCTGCTGACTGCAGAATTTTCAGTGGCATTGAGGGGTTATGGGCACCAAAAGCCATATACTTGCTTCGCACCTTCATTTTACCCTCAGATCATAGTCTGACAAAGTCTCACTACATGTGATCTCTCCGATACTTTCAAATAGATATTTAAAAATATTTTGTGGAAATTTTCTAGTTTTCTTATAAAAGAGTTGGTCCAAGAAAATGGAATTTCAGAGAGGATAAATTGGATAGTCACACACACACACAAAGGTTGAAACTAGATCTCTACCTAACACCATCCACAAAAACTAATTAAAAATGGATTAAAGATCTAGATGTAAAACCTGAAACTATAAAATACATAGAAGGAAAACATAGGCAAAACACTCCTTGATGTTGATCTAAGAGATGTATTTGGGAACTTGACTCTAATGGCAAAGGAGACAAAATCCAGAATAAATGGGATTCCATCAAGTTCTGCAAAGCAAAAGAAACTCTCATTAAAACTAAAAGACATCTTACTTAATGGAAGAAGATATCTGCATATCATACATCTGACAAAGGGTTAATATTTATAATATAGTAAGAACTCAAAAATCAACAACAGCAAAATAATCCAATTAAAAATGAGTAGATGATCCTAATAGACATTTCTCCAAGGAAGACATACTGATGGTGAATAAGCACATAATAAAATATCTTACCTCTTTTATCATTAAGGAAATGCAAATCAAAATGAGATATCACCTCACACTTGTGAGAATGGCTGTTATTCAAAAGACTAGAACCAAGTGCTAGATATGGAGAAAAGGGAACTTTTATATACTGTAGATAGGAGTGTAAAATGGTGCAACCATTATGGAAAGCAGTGTGAAGATCTTCAAAAAATTGAGGCTGGAAATCCCATATAATGCAGTTATTCCTCTACTAATTATTTACCAAAAGACACAACAACACTAATTCGCAGAAATATATTGCATCCCCTTGCTCATTGCATGTTATTTATAATATCCAAGAGTTGGAAACAATCTAAGTTCCCATTGACAGATGAGTGGATAAAGAAGATGTGGTATATATATGCCACAGAATACCAGCTACTCAGTTATCAAAAAAGAACGTGTCATTTGCAGCAACATGGATGGACCTAAAGGGAATTATGATAAGTGAGATAAGTCAGAAGGAGACAGACATTGAATGATATCACTCATATGTGGGCTATAGAGAAACCAAGCAAACAAATTAACTAAATCAAACAAAAATAGACTTTAGTCAACAAAAGCAGATCAGTGTTTCCTGGAAGAGAAGGGGGAGGGTAGGTGGACAAACTGGGTAAAGCAGACCAATTGCATAGTGAAAGAATAACAGAAATGGTGGTGAATCTAATGGATTATATACAGATGTGGATTTATTTTGATACACACCTTAAACTAATATGTCATAATGCAATGTTCCTCCAAAAATTAATTTAAAATACAAATAAAATAAAAAGTAATGCAAGAGCACAGTGAACAAAATTTCAAAAAATTCATAAGCTATTCCAGAATTGCTAAAGGTTTTTAACTTTTGTGTCTTATCTCAAGCACATGGTGTGTGTGTGTACATGTATATATATATATTCTTAAATTATAAGCATAAAAGTAATGAGTTAGGAGTTGTAATGAAGCTAACCAAAAGTAAATCTATTCCTCTTTGCAGGGCCTTAAAAATGTGGTATTTGCCTCTGTTTTCAAAGGGGAAAGATTTTGGGGGTTATTAGGAAAAAACAGTGGGGCAGGGTGGAAGTACCACTCTGGGGACCTTGACTTTTTTCCTGTGCCATTTCACTTGTAGATATATATATATATACATATATATATATCTACATATATATATGTAGATATATATATATGTAGATATATATATAGAAAGAGAGAGAGAGAGAGAGAGAGAGAGAGAGAGAGAGAGAGAGAGAGAGAGAATATTCTTAAATACTCCATATACTCTCTTAAGCCTTATTTGACAGCCACTGTGAGGTCAATAAGTGGAAGAGAATTTTATAATAATACATGGAAAGATGTAAAGCAGTTCTTGATTTTCTGTGCTACTAGGCTAGCTCATGCAGAAGCTGACATTTGCATTTTTGTGTAAGCAAGTCAAATGTTTTGGGACTGCATTTTCATGTAAGTTAAAGAAAGAGCTTAGGCTAGAAGGATTCAGTTTACTGAGTTATATAACAAATGTAAGGCACCTATTGAGTTTCTGGCTTATTGTGAGGCTCAGTAAGGATTTTCCAAAAGAATGAATGAGAGACCATCATAATAATACCCATCATTTATCCCTGCCTGTTGTGACAAGCCCTGGAGAGACTTCCATGAATAATACAGGCCCAGCATCTGCCCTCTCCAAGGGACATGTATTATTACCCCTTAGTTACACATGGGGAAAAGGAATCCCAGATTTGTTGTATTAAAAACCTTTTACCGAGTGACAACATTGGCAGCATCAGTTCTCCAGTAGTCCGCAGTTTGTGCCAAGGAGTAGAGTAATCTTCCATTTACCAACGGCTTTTTCAGCCTTTTAATGATGTATTAAACTAAACACCCACTCACCAAATATCTCTGAGTCATGGTTGTAGCAGATGGATTTGGGTGTCGGGTGCTGGGAGGTGGTCTGTCACAGCTGATCGTTTACTGCTTCTCTGATGGCGGTTGGATGGAGTTAGCATCTGTCTCCTAGGGTCTTCCCGCCCCTGATAGCTCGTGGTTATGGTGACCAAATTATTCATGATTAGTATCCCAGTAAACATATAAACAGAAGAAAGAGGACAGCAGTTAGAGTCTCAAGCACATTTCAAGGTTCTGATCATTGAAGTTACCAAGGTCCAGGAAGACGCTAGGTGTGTCAAGGGATCCAGAGACACTGGGACAGTTTGCCTCTCCTTCTAGCAAGGAAAATACTGATTCTCCAGCCCTTCAGCATTATTATAAAATATCTGGAATTTGATGAACAAGAAGCGGGATCTAGTTCTGATTTCCTGGAAGGGTGAGCAAGTTTGCATACTTTTCACAGTCCATTTCTGTGTGCATTTTGTGATTTGCCTTGTCCTTCATTTGACCCATTTTTAATTGACATGCTTGCCTTTTTAATAATAAAGTTTTTCTAAAACTTAAGGATGTCAACCCCTTTCTTATTATGTATTACTGGTGTTTTTGTTTGTATTATGCTTTTTAATATATTTGTTTTTATTAGTAAAAACCAATAATTTCTTTCAGCATGTGTATCACTGATACTATTCTTAGCAAGGCTTTCTAGGCCTTGAATGATCTAAGTATTCACCTATAGTAGTTTTGTTAGTTTGTTTCAGTATTCTCATGTGGGGATTTTTTTCTATTTAAAATTTAATCTTTCTGGAAATAGTCTGGATATATGTCATGATGCATGGAGCTGACTTAATTTTTCTCCACATATTAATCAGTGATCTTAATCAATTACCCTATGATTATTGAAATTATTGAATTAGCCATTTCTTCCCTCACTGACATATATTGGCATTTTTATTATTTACTAAGATCATACTCTCAAAACAGTGTTCTAACAGAACTATCAGTGAAAGATAACAGACAGCCAGGGAATGAAATATTCAAGGACTCTTATCTTTCATTGGTCTCTGTTAAAACCACACTGTTTTGGTAGCTATTTCTTTGAATAGATTGCTACACCTAGAAGAGCAAAATACTCATAACTTTTCCCTCATATTTTGTTAGCCCACTGGTGGCAGTTATTCTTTTATATGAAATTGAGACTTACTCACAAGTTAAAGAAGGCCAAGGACATTTACAGTAACTCATATGTTGATTAATTTAGGGGAGAGGTGACATCTTTTTCATACTGGCTTCCCTTCAGGCAGCCTATCATTCCATTTATTTTAGCCTTCTCTGATGACACTCGGGTTAATCTGAGTGTGGAATATAGTATATGAACTCAGAGAGTCTAAGTTGAGATCCAAACCAAGCCATTTATTAGCAGTAAGTAATTTTTATCCCAGTGACTAGAACATAGTAGATACTCAGTAAATGTTTGTTAACAAGATCTGTGAATAAAAGAATTCATTCTTATTTTTTATTTTGCTATTGTGAGTAAGAGTTACTCTGAATTCTTGCCAGGAAGGCATTGTCATTTTTTTTGTTCTTAATTGTCTTAACCATTCAAATAGGTGTGCAATGGTATCTCCTTGTTTTTATTTGTAATTCTCCAATGACAAATGATGTTGAGCATCTTTGCATATACTATTTGTCATCTATCTTCTTTAGTAGGGTTTCTGTACAGGTATTTTGTAATTGGGTTGTTTATTTTCTTTTTGTCGAGCTTTAGGGGGTCTTTATATTTTTGAATACAAGTTCTTTATCAGGTATTGTTTGAAAATATATTTTCCATTCTGAGTATCATTTTTTTTTCTTTTTACATTCTCTTTTAAAAAGGGACTCAGAAAAAGAAAATTAGATTGACGTCAGACCCTGATAGCAATGCATAAAGCCAAGAGACAGTAGAGAAACATGTTAAATTTATAAGTGAGCCAATTATTGCATATACAAATTGATCTTCAAATATAAACAGCATAAATAGGCTATTTGAACATGCCAGAACTCACAGAATGAGTTTTCCCATGAAACACCTCTTGAATATTTTGACAACTTATATGACTAGAGAAACGTAAGGGCTAATAGACTGGTGGTTGGCATGTGAAATTTTGGGGTGCATTAGCTTTTGTTCAGGCCTCTGACTTTTCTGGAATTCTTTAAGTGTTCTTGATCCAAAGACAGCTGTGAAAAGTAGCTCTATTATCCCTTAGTGGGAATGTCATTTCTCCTCTGTTCAGGTGTTAGTCTTGACTCAAGTTGTTTGAGTTGTGCTTGTTTCATATCTCTTCTTTTGGGAAACCACACACCAATATAACCATAGTTTGACATATTTTTCACCCAAAGGATATGTATATCAGATCTCTTTCTAACATCAACAAAAGGAAGTCTTTTGTTTCCACTGGGATTTTTTCCATGTTAGGCAAAGAAAAAATTACTCACATTCAGCCTTGCTTAAACAATTTTATTACTAGAGAAATAAAAGGCAATTTATTGACTCTCATAACTGGAAGGTCCAGAGGCAGAAGTGACTTCGACTTAGGCTTTATCTGGCAGTTTGGCGGTATTACAAAAGATCTGATTTCATTTCTCTACTTTCTGTGGTGTTGTTTTCACATGGTATTAAGATGTTATGAGCAACAACCAGGCTATATGGTCGTTTGAACAACCACTGAGAATTAAAAGGGAGAGAGAAAGGGAGAAAGTATGAGAGTGAGAGAGAAGGCTTTTTCCAATATTGCTAGCAAAACCGGCCCAGGTGAGACACTTCCCAAATCTTTACATGTAGGTCAATGTCAGATCAGGAAGAACCAGGGAGAGGCCAGGAAGACCAATGGAGAAGGGGAGAAGGGGAATCATTCATCTCTTCCACAGAAATCTCATGAACACCTACTATGCTATTAATTAGGCAGTGGGTGGGCATTGTGGTGGGATACACCCGATTTTAAATTCCAAACTCATGGCTCACAAGCTGTGACTGTGAGCAATTTAACCTCCGCGAGCCTCACTGGCTCTCCATATGTAGATAAAGACAGTAATGTCTCCTCCAGGGGTGGACAATCAAATGAGGTAAGAGTAGTGCCTAAGCTCTAGTAGGCACTCTGTAAAGGTAGTTACCCCCCCAAAACAAGTCCTTATGATTATCCTCAAAATTGTCTCTGCCTAATGGCTAGTCCCTGTCTTATTGAAATCTGTCTACATCACATGACTTCTCCCAACTCGTTGCTGTAGCCATGTAAATGAATGTTTAGCTATATTCACATACATTCACATGTTTTCTCAAAATACATATCCTGAACAGGAGTCAGTGACCCTTGGGAAGACAGAAGGTGGGAACCATGTTAGGGATGGATAGCAATAAAGATGCTTTCAATGAATATTGAATTTGATCAAAATGCCATCTTGGTATGTCTTGCAGTGATCGTGTATTGATTTTGTCTTATTCTTACTGATTATGATGAGTTCTGCAAATAGATACTTTAATATCAAGGTATATAACCTGCTTGACTCTGCCCTGTGGAGGAAATAAAGTTCTGGGAGAACCACTTGTTTTCTTTTTCTTCTTTTCTCCTCTTCCAGCCCATATGTAGACCTTTTTGCTTAGCCCTCTGATGCTGGTGTCCTCTGAGTTGTCTTTGGTCATCTGCTCTGAGTGGTGGCCTGGTTTAACGACCTCTCCTCTGTGCTGGCATCACTACCCCTAAGCCTCCTACTCACATCCCACAGGCTGACAAGTGGGGTGACTCAGAGGTGTCTCAACCCCACGTGTCCAGCACTTAACTCATCACCTCCAAATCCGCTTGACGCCTGTATCTTAATAGCCCCGCCCAGTCTCTCCAGCTAGAAATCTCAAGGTTCTTTTTCTTTATTCTTCTTGCCCACGTGTCTCAGTTGACTTTCTGATCCATATCTGCCTCTAAGTCATCCAGACTTTAGTGATCATCACAGACACCTAGAGGGTCAGTCAGTCACATTCCTGGGATCACACCCAGTTTCTGATTCAGCCTGTGTGGGGTGAGCCTGTGATTTTCCATGTCTAAGCTCCAGGTGATGCTGCTTCTGCGGCTGGTTTAGAGATCACACTTAGAAAATTGAAATCCTTGTTGAAACTCCTGTCTGATCTTTGGTCTTTCAGTCCTGACTCCCTTAGTCTCTCCACACTTCAGCCAGAGGATGCAGCTAAATACTAATCCAACATTGCTACATCTTTGTTGTCTAGGGAAGCCCAAACTTCTCACCATAGTGGGACCATGACCTGTGCCTCCTCTCACTTCTCCAGCCCTGCATCCTCATTCGCAGCCCACATTGTCGTGCGTGTCCACATGAACTCTGTTCTTTGCTGCTCCTTCTCCACAGCCTAAGATACCCCTTCACAACGGCCTCACCTAGCTCATTCTAACTCCTTCATCTTTGAGCTCCAGCGTGAGTTCCTGAAGTTTGCCAGATTCTCTGGGTAGAGCTAATTGCATGAATCCTGAGTTCCCACTGCACCCTGTGGGTACTACCTCTGGCTGTGGCTTAGCCGCCATTATTGAATTGAATGCCAAGCTCCATTCTCTCTGATGAAGGAATTTTAATGACTTAGTAAGACAGGTGATGCGGATCAGAATGAGCCTGCGGAAAGGGCTTTAGAGTCAGAATAAAAGGGAGCCTCTCACTTCCATTTCTCTGGCAGAGGAGAGTTTGTGATTCAGCCCGTTCTCCAGCCAAGAAAAGAGGAAGGTGCCAGAGGAGTCAAGATAGATTGTGAGTTTGAATCTGCTTGAAAGGGATGTACTTGTTGAACATAAAATAAGCTTTTGGGACTTGAGTCAATCATTTGCTGTGCTGAGGAGTTTTCCATTTTCTCCTCCACCAGTGGACACATTTGTTCTGTGCCCCTTTCTTCTCTCTGAGAGAAGGGAGAGTGTTCTGTAGAAGCCCTTTCTCAGCTCAGGCCCCTGCCCAGAAAGAAGACACTCCCAGCCTCGTGCTGCTCCCCACTCTCTTCCCTAGATCTTAGAAAGTAAGAGTCTTAAAGGAAGAAATAAGACTGTAGGTGTTGTCACCATGTTCTTCGTGATAATCCATCCTAGCGGCCACCGTACATGTAGGCCTTTCTTAGTCATGGGGCTCTGGCCACCTGCCCAGGTCAGCCCCGCAGCTTTCAGGGTGTCTCATGTGTGCTAAGTATCTTCTAAAAAAGTCAAAGTTTTAATTGTGTAGTGTCTCACTTAGAATTTACATCCTGAGGACATTAATGGTGCTTCTTGTGAATAGCTTTTTGCTTTTACAAGGTAGGTCAGTCCTTTTCAAAAAGTGGGCATTTGCTTTTCCAGGGTAACTTCTCATGAGTTGCTGGCTTTTCAATGATAGCTATTTTTGAAGGGAAATCAGTGCTCATTGCTGAATTATTATTTCTGATGGCCACCCTTCTGTGGCCTGGAGGCTGATGGTTCCAGTTTGCCCCAGTATGACTGGGCCTGACACACCGGAGTCAAAAGTGAGCGTGATTCAATGGAATACCACACAGCCCTTAGAAGAGATGAAACCTTGTCCTTTGAATCAACATGGATGGAGCTAGAGGGGGTTATGCTAAGTGAAATAAGCCAAAAGAAGAAAGATAGATACTGAATGATCTCACTCATAGGTGGAATGTGAATAGACAAAACAAAGGAACAGATGAAACAAAGCCAACCCTTGGCTACTTGCAATAGAACTGAGGTTACCAACAGGGAACAGAACAGGGAGAGGGGGTACGTGGTGGCAGAGCCCACTGGACAATGGTGAAGAACACTTGATGATTTGCTGGAGGGCAGGGTGTGTTGACATATGTCTGAGGAGTGGGGAAACAGCACATATGGGGAACCTACACATATGAGTTAATTTATAAAATCAAAATTGCTGCAATTTAAAAAGTGAATATGATTGAATTCTGACTGTATGAAATTTCTTGTTTGCCACACTCAACCCCAGGTCTTGAACCCTGTCCCACAGCTTTCATAGTACATGTCTCAGCTGCCTGAGCCATAGAGGGGGCCAGTGTGAGTGAACTCTGGTGCAGTGCCAGGTGTGGCTAATAATCTGAGTTGCTTCAGGGTCACCAGGGCCCTAGTGTGAGCGTCTCCTGGAACTAACAGGGAAGAATTTAGCTACAGGTTCCCTAGGACAACCCTCGCTTTCCAATGATAAAACTGAGGAATGAGGCAGCAAGGATAATTGAAATCCACAGGAAAGCTTTAAAACTCATTTTTAGCAGATGGTTTCTGTTTCATTGCCCATCAAATCTATTTACCAGGACTGCTGACCATGTAGCAAAATTGACTGATTAGAATATGAACCCACTCTCCTTTCTCCCATCTTCCTTTAATGTTGAGGAGAAGGCACATAGCAGGAGGGAAGAGTCTAAGAAATGAAAGCTTGTTTTTTTCCACAATCTGGATAATTGCCTCCTGAATAATCAGAGATCACTGCTCTTTGCTTGTCCTCTGTTATACAATGTAATTGCAAATGTTTGAAGTCATCTGGCAGTTTCTATTATCAGTAAGATCCCTCGTAAAAGGAAGGAAGTTGCTTGAGAGATGTCACGTTTTGTGGTTGTCTTTAGATTCCTTTCCCCTTCAATGTAGACCCAGGGTTTGACCTTGGGAATCTGGGACTAGTGTAATGTTTTCACACGCTCAGCCAGTGACGCTGTGGCTCAAGCCTGACTTTATGGAAGCCTGGTTCCTCGATGATTGCATGCATGCATGCTGTTAAGCTTTTGGACATAATCATAATATTGAAGAGCAGTCAGGGTTTCTTCTCTTAAGGCTTGGTGTGCTAGCCTCCTTTGGGTACTTTTCATTTCATAGATTGTCTTCTAGACCATTTTTTCCTTTCCATTTTAATGTACAATGGGTTTCAGGCTGAGTTTTTTCCCCATGACTGGATGAGCTGATGGTTGTTTAAATGTCTCTCATCTGACATGTGTTGGAGGAGGCAGGAATTGCCTCTCCATTAGATCTGTTAGCCACAATTTCTGTGTTTGGATCTGGTGGTGTCTGGGTGTCTTTTTGCACTTAGTTGTAATGACCTCTACGGAGTAACAGAGGAAGGCCGCTATCCTTTGACACTGCAGTGTTTTCCAGGTTGAGGGGATATAGCATTCTGTGCTCCACTTGCCCAGTGAGGCTCTGTGACTCTAGTCATCATACTTGTTAAGGAAGAACTGCCTCAGTGCGCCCTAGTGGCTTAATGGTTAAGTCCGCCAGATGCTGTCCACATACATGCCAGGGACCTAGGTTTGTGACCTGGGGGCTAGAGAAACGACCAAGGTGAGCAACTAAATAAAATGAATGAAATGCTTTTCGGTGACAGTGGGGAATGGAAGGGAGGGGAGGGCCAGTAAGATTCAATGCTGGAAACGCCATCCCTATGTAACAGATGTACCGCTCTTCCCACTGCCTGCTCATTCCTCCTGCTCATAACTTCGCAGCTAGATCTTTCATGTCTTAGGTCATTTTAAACCTACATTCTTTATATACCATCTTAAGACCTTTCTAGAACAAACTGAGATATATGTGAATATGTATCTAAGAGCATAGCCTTCCAAGTCAGGCAGCCCTGAAGTAAGAGGCTTAACCTTTCTGGACTTTAGCTGTCAGGAAGAGACAATCCACCTCTGACATGTGATAATGGATGTGGGGGACTCACTCACCCCTCTTATGAGCCACAGAGCTGGGACTTGAGCAAGCTCCCTTGAATCATAGCTCAATTTTTTTAGGCTTTAATTTTACCAAGTTTCAGGGAAATTATCCATATATTCTGAGGAGTTTTAAGTAAAGCACCTTATCCTAACCACATCAAAAATAAAAAGTATATGTAGAATATTTATATAGTGACTATTGCTCAATGTTAATACCAAAATCAAAGAGAAATTTCCAATAAAATTAAATATTTAAACTTTATCATGCAATATTTATGTAATAAACTAGAAAATGCGTTCCTGTACATCTACCTACTTGTCCGCGCCCGATAGTATTAACCTCTTTAGTTTTACTATTTTATTAATTAAAGTCTGAATGACATTTTATTAAAAATTAAAAAATTTTTGATAACTGAAGATTGAGCATCTCTTTATACTGTGTTCCCTCTTCTGTAAGTGCCCTACCCCCCGCAACTTTCTTTTGTCTTCTTAGTGAATTTTTAAACACTTTGTTAATTGTTGGTTAGTAATACTTGTTTTTCCTATGCTTTAGATATTATCTCTCAGAATATCAGCTATCATTTATCCCTTATTATTGTTTTGATTTGGCTTTGAACAGAAGTTTTACATTTTAACATCAAATTGGTCTTTCGTGGTTATATGGTTTGATGAGCAGAAATCTGCTGAGTTAATGTAAACTAAATGACATAAAACGACAAAGTTGATAAATATATCATCAATTGTGCATGCCTCATGACTATGAGTAGTCTTCACATATTTATGTAACAAAGGAAGACTATTAAAGGAAATTTTATAGTTAAATTTATTCTTGGGTATCTTTTTATATAATCATAAATGGGATTGTTTTCTAATTTCTTTCTGACACTTTATTATATAGAAATGCCTTCCTTATATTGAGTATTATATCCTGCAACTTTACTGAATTTGATTATTAATTCTAATAGCTTTTCAGTGGGGTCTTTAGGATTATCTATATAGAATATCATGTCATCTGTGAATAATTTATTTCCATTTTGGATGTCTTTAGTTTCATTTTCTTGCCTAATTTCTCTGGTTTGAACTTCTAATACTATGTTGAGTAAAAGTGATGAGAGAGGAAATTCTGATCTAGTTCCTGATCTTAGAGGAAAATCATTCAGCTTTTTGCCATTGAGTATGTTAACTGTGGAATTGTCATATATGACCTTATTATATTGAGGTATATTCCCTTTATACCTACTTTGAGAGCTTTTATCATAACTGGATGTTGACTTTTGTCAAATGGGTTTTCTGCATCTATTAAGATAATCATATGATTTTTATCTTTAATTTTGTTGGCATGGTCCATACACTGATTTGCAGATCCTTGCCTCCCTGAATAAAACCCACTTGATTATGGGGTATGATTCTTTATATGGCATTTTTAATTTGATTTGCTAATATTTTAATAAGGATTTGTGCATTTGTGCATTACTTTGTAATTTCTTATCTTTCCCTTGTCTAGTTTTGGTGTTGAGGGTGATGCTGACCTTGTAAAATGAATTTGGAAGCATTCTCTCCTATTTTGAAAGAATTTGAGAAGATTGATATTAGAATTAAGATGTTGGTTTGGGGGAATAACTTATCACATGTGAAAGATTGTCTTCCTCTTTCCTAAGTGATCTGCATGGTTTTTTGAAGGGTATCTGGAAAAGACATTGTATGTGTCTGCATTGTGGGGGGCGGGGGTGCTGTGCCCTCCACAAAGTGCTCCATTGATATTGCTGAGTAAATATCTGTAATTGAGTCTGAAGTTGACAATAGGCAGGTCTGCTCAGGAGAATAGACTAGTAGTTTTCAACTCTGCACCTGAGGAAACTAAAAATGCTGATCCCTGGGCCCCTACCCTTAGTGATTCCAGTTCTCGTAGGTTGAATTAGGATTCAGGCATTGATAATTTTTAAAAGTTCCACAAGTATTTCTATGAAGCCCAGGTTGAGAACTTGTCATTCAGAGAATTGGAGTCAAGAAGGTGAAGGATCTGGACCTCCAGTTAGGCACTGAAATGTCCAGGGTGACAGTTGCCAGTAGATTCTAGAGTGGTACTCAGCCTCACAGTGAGACACCTGGAGGCTGTATGCGGGAGCTTTGACTGGAAGCCAGAGGGCAGTTGGGGCCCATGAAAGAGACAAAAGTCAAACACAACCTTTGCTTTCCCAGAGCTTAGAGGAATAAAGAATGAGACTGAGGCTGGAGAGGACACATGGGAAACTCTGAGAATCAAATATAAAATCAGAGCCAAAGGGCAGCAGGCAGAGTTGATTGAGGGAATTTAAACATGACGACTCCTGAGCCTACTGCTGTTCCCTTTTGTGAATGAAAATGACCTTTATGAGACGGGAAACTCCACAGTAAACTTGAAGTGGGTTTGCCCTGGGGCGGGGGTGTGTGTGTGTGTGTGTGTGTGTGTGTGTGTGTGTGTGTGTGTGTGTGTGTGTGTCACTATCAGAGGTTGCCAGGTACCGGATCAGCTGTTTTGCGAAATCAGAATGGAGTCCAGAAGCCCTTATGGAAAGGTGGGCAGTCCAGTCAGAATTAACGCTCCAAACCTTGGATCACTTGGAGGAGCTGTGCATGGGGAGTCTGGGAAAAGGAAATCTTAGTCCTTAAACCTTAAAACCTGTTTGATCTTAGGGACTTTCATTCAATTCCTCTCATTTATCAAGAAGCGTTTCTCTATTGAGCACAGTCTAGATGATGAGGATAAAGTTGTTTTTTTAAAAAAGTCTATGCCCTCAAGAAACTCAGTTTTGCTAGGGAGAAAGACACTTAAATGAGTAATGAAGTAAGTGCTGTGAGGCACAGGAGTGCAGAGGGGAGAGGGGCTGGTTCTGCTGGGGGCGCAGTTTCTCAGCATGGGGACTCAAGGGTGAATGAGCAGAGCTCAGCAGGCTACTTTGGAAGGACTTTCTAGATGAACCATTTCCTTCCTGAATTCTCACTTCCTTCTTGTTTGAGGGAAGCTGTAAAACTGGATTCCAGGTTGTTTAACAAAATTCTTGAAGCTGAAACTACCAGTAGTTGTGACAATCAGAATCTAAGACTTTTATGCAGTGACAGGTGAACTAAACCAAATCAATTCCCTTGATTCTCAGAATTTAGTCTTTTTCTACCTACCCTGCACCTGCTGGTTTCTTCTTGGAGTTCCTTCTCCACTGAAATGAAATGAAGCCAAAGTAAGTGTGTGTGTGTGTGTGTGGTGGGGGGGGTTGGGAGACTTTGGTAGTTTTTTATTTGATTAAGGTGACATCTTTTCCCCACTTGCTTTTCACTGCTGGAGTTTCTACTCATAGCAGTGTCTTTGATTTTTTTTTTTTTTTTACTCTCTGTACTTGTTTAACCAGAAAATAGGCAAGCCAAATGTTTGATCCCCCACCCCAGGTCACAGATGTGATCCTATTAACTCTCTGCTCAAAACCTACTCTGTGGTTAGTGCCTACAGAATAAGGCGGTTTCTTTGCAGTATCCCCGAGGAGCTGACCCCGCTCCTCACAGTCCCCTGGGAGGGATGCATGCTCTGGTCCAGCTTCTCCAGCCCTGCCTGCTCCCCAGGGAGCATCTTTACCTTCCTGCCTCCGAGCCTTTGCATGTGTTGTTGCATGTGTTGTTTCATGTGTTGTTCCATGTGCCTGGAATTTCCACCCCACCCGTCTCTGCTTTCCTATTCTTCATGACACTTGTCTTGAAGTTTCTTAATCTCTCTACCTCCAAACCAGAACTATCCCTTCTTTCTTTCAACTTAAATATCTGAGGAAAATGTCTCCTAGCTTAAGTATCAAATAAAAGCAAATGATAGACATTCGCTCATCAGTAGACTAAATGAGTGGGAGATTCACAGACCCTGTGAATGGAAGGATGCATCCGCAATCGCGCATTCAGGAACCTAAGCTGCCAGCTGTGACCACTTTGGTGAAAGTACTTATACCAGGGAAACAGTCAATGCTGCAAGAGAAGACTTTTTTCTCCCTGAAGAGCTAGCTCCTCTGGCTCTGAATCGGTGACCCTGCTACATATCTACATGTGTGTGTGTGTGTGTGCACGTATTACACACCCGGTAAATGTCAGACAGTTAAAATGGCGCTGCCATTCAGCCGTCAGGGGAAATGTGTGGTTAGAGTGGCCAGGAAGCAGGTCTCTCTTCACATTCTCATTTTTCCTCTCAGACACTGGAATTGCATTACCTGTGAGCCCACCCTCCTCCAGTTCCTGTGTCCCGCCAAACTCAGTCACTTCCTGGAGTCAGAGCTAATATGCTAATTGAGGATTTGTGCATCTGCAGTGACTCACAGTTCATCTTCCAAGTAGACAATCTTGGCTTAGCTACACAGACATCAGTAAATGGTCTATTTCTGGTCATGTTTTCTCTCCTACAAAGTGGTGAAATGGGGGCAGTAAGGCTTCTGTGTCGGAAAGAGAACCGTGCACAGGGCCACTGAGGTCTGAGTGACCTGCCGCAGGCCCTCCTGGATGCAGACTTCCTGGCCCAGCCCTCTGAGCCAGTGAGGACAGGACTCTGTCGGGATAGCTGACCTCTTGTGGATGTAGAAGCCAAGATCAGATGAATCAGAGTACAGACCAAGAAGGAAAAAAAAAGCCAAGAAACAAGCAGCAAAGTGCGGGTCAGAGGTGGACTAGAGATGCTGTAAACTGAGACATCCAGGCTCATTGTCTGGCTTCAAAAGGTGGAGGTAGGATGTTTGCACCTGGGAGGTGAAGGTGGCCCAGGAGGAGACAGATAGATGGGAGCCAGGGCTCTTAGAGGCCCCGCCAGCCTTGCCGTTCCTCCATTGGGCACTGCTTTCCTTCCGTCGAAGGCAGAGGTTCAAATGCTGGATGTGGCCAGGGAGCTATCATGAAGAAAGTTGGAGAGTCTTTCCCATCTTTTGGCAGGGACAGGGTAACTTCTAGCCTGAGTATTGCTTTCAAAGCCTCGTACCTAAGTCACTCAGTGGCTGTTGCCCGTCGCCTGCCAAGATCACTCATGTAGAAGTGCCTGCATGGTGCAAGGGACAGGGAGCTCAGGACTGTTGACACCGTCATCAGATGCAGACTTTAAAATGGCCTATCTGACAACATCATGCACATATCTGTTACTTAGAAAGTATCCAAGAACAGATCTATTAGGTGTGAGTTTCTATTTTCTGTGCCTTTCCCCCAGTCGCTTAGCCTTCCAAAGTGAGTCATTTTAAAATTTCATTCCTTTTAAACGTCTATTGATTTGATTTTTTTTTTTTTTTTTAACTTTCTGCCCCTGGATGTCTCCTCTGGGAGCCTGTTTTGCTGGAAAACCGTTAACAGGTAGCCTTTTAGAGGGGGTTTCTCTGTGGTGAGTGCAGTGAATCCAAGAGAGATCACAGAGAGACTGAAAAATATCCCAGATTATCAAATTTATCTTACTATACCAGATTGGTTTCACTTCTTAGTCATTAACTTCACAGCAAAATTCTGGCAGTTGCATGCTTCTGAAGAAGAGCGTCTACTTCAGAAAAAAACAACTGCTGTTAGAGTGGAGCTGGGTGAGGGGCCATAGGCTCATTGATGCAAGAGGCCTCGAGACTTTCCTCTTCCAGTGGTGCAGTCTTGGTCTGTGAACACATGTTGGGTGCCGGAATTAGTGCAACAGACACCTTGAAGAAAATTACGCTTCAAAAGGTGTCACTTTCATCTGAAGACTAGTGAGACACTGAAGGAGCTTGTCACTGGTCCATCGGTTGAGACTTGAGGCCTCATGTTGGTTTAGTTGTTCCTAGCCTGTTGGGAGGACCCACTGTCTAGAGGCTACCTGCCCACGCAGAGTAGAGAGCATAGCTTTGCACACCTGAGAGTCTACCGCTGGGAGTCCAGGGCTGGTGTGGTGAGAGGTGAAAGTGTCCTTTCTTCACATAAGAATGTGAGTAGGGGGATCACGCTCCCAGAGGTAAAGAATGTTAGTGACTCATGGTTGCGTTTTGGAGAAGATTCACATCATGTGAATTGGGAGCTAGGCAAGAAAGGGAAATTTTTAGAATCTTCAAAAGGATAGTTTAAAGAATGTTCTGTATTTGTTTGAACTGAAAAAGCTTCCTCTGGCCCTTGGGTCATTGCAACATCTCTGGTCCCATGAATTCTGATGCTTGCTGGCCATGTACTCATTGACGGGCCAACACGTTGTGTTGGATGCCGAAGCTTCCAAATAGTAGACATGGAGGTGAGGCCAAGACTCTCATTCCAGTTGTCTAGAGCAGTCATTTTTTCAAAATCCAAGTAATGAAAAGATAAATATTTCTATGCTTGCAGCCAATGGCAATTAGATGTTACTGGTCAGCAAATACCTAACCTTATTCCTGGAGTCTTGGGGCAGAGTGTAGCCTCTGTGATCATGGTGTGGTCTTAAATCCCCGCACGTAGCATTTGGGAATACATTTTCAGTGTTTACATGTACAGGATTGTATTGTATCATACAGGACTTATAACCTGGCTCTATGTCTGTAAATTTGATCCCCTTATTTAGCATCAGTAAAGTGACATGTAACTCTTGCGTAAAGAAGGATTTATCAACTTGTGTAGTTTAAAACTTGACACATCTCATGTGCTGTCCTTTATTTAGCAGGTTTCTTCTTCGGAGGTACGCATTGGGCCCATGAGACTGACACTGGATCCCATTCAGGTATGCCTCTATATCTCAGCAGGCATTGTTTTCCGAGTACGTGGTTGTGAGCGCCATCTGAAGGGCTCCTTTGGTACTACAGCAGGTAGCCATCCTTGCCCTTAATACACCTGTATATGTGCCATAGTGTGCATATTTGTTGTTCTCTGTTAAGTGCATGTTTTTATTAATATCATACTTGAGGATTCACATTGTTTTGTTGAAGACTTTAGCATTGTCCCATCTTGAGTCTAAATATACTAAGTTGATTTCATGTTGGATTTTGAGGGAGAACAACTCTTTGACCTAAAAACTAGTCAGTCTACTCTACATCCTGCTACTGCTAGAATGGGAAGAAGACGTATATGGTGAAGGGACACATCATCCTCATTCTAACAATGACAGCCGCTGTGTCCTCTCTGCAGCCCCTCCATCTTCCTAAACCACCTTTGGAGAAATCTGTATGAGAGGGGTTTCTGCTTTCTGAAATAATTGTTTAATCTATCTGCATATCCATAGTCTTTTATTAGGTCTAACTGCAAACCTCCTCCTTCTGAAAACTGTAGCTTTTTAGCACCTGGAAGCTTGTCCTACATTTGGGAAGAGTGAAGATGCAGAAAGGATATAAACAAGCCAACCAGCATGAAGATGAAAGTGAGAAATCAACCATGAGATTTATGAGCAAATGGAAAAGAAAACAATGTTTTACTGTTTCTTGGAAAAGGAAATGAAAATCGAGGGAAAGAGCGAGAGAAAAAAAAAGGAAGAGATTTAAGCTTGGGAAAATTTGATGAAAACAAATTTAGGATCAGAGAGAAAAAATTTACTAAAATAAAAACAAGCCACAACTATTTGTATAGAATACAAACAAGCGGAAAATTCCAGTAGTCATTCCAGAGGCACATACTTTGTACTCCAATTTGAATAAAGGCAATGACAAAGGATCTGACATCAGGATTTATTCTCAAAGTAAAATCTAAAATATTTCATGGGATTAGTGTAGCTTTAAATCATTAAGTTTCATTTTCCTCAATTTCTGCCCTCTGCTATGCTGTCAGTAAATGCTCTTGATATAGATGCCTCATTCTTTCAAAGAGATAATTTGTCAAATTATAAAACATTTTGAATATTCATGAAGAAACATGTATATCCATAAACACTTATGAAATATTAACAGTATGTCCTATTTGTTTCAGAGGTTTATTTCAGAAGCAATTATAATTGCTATTTAAGCCTTTTATTGGCCTCTTTGCATTCCCCACCCCCATTGTTTCCTCCTTAAAAGTAAGGAGATCATGCCACATTTCAGATGAGTGCCATATATTTTGCATGTGCATTTGTTCATTCATAAAATTTACTCTTGTTTTGAATCTAATTGTAAGGTGTCATACCGTTGGCGTCACTTTGAAATTTTTTTTCATCAACATCATTTAGTGTTTAGATCTAAGAATGTTGCCTCATTTAAAGTCACAAAGATTTGGCTTTCTGTTTTCTAAGTTTTAGAATTTTAATTTTTATATTTATCTCTGAGATCCATTTTGTGAATTTTTGAAAAAATATGGTATGAGTTAGGCCTCCATTCTCTTGCATGTGAATATCTGGTTGTCCTAGCATTGTTTGTTAAAAAGAATATTCTTTACTCATTGAATTGGTACCTTTGCTAAACTCAACTACCCATAATTTTGAGGATTGATTTCTGGATTCTCAATCCTATTCCATTGGTCTATATGTCCTATGCCAGCATCATACTGTCTTGATTATTGTACCTTTGGTGTGCGAGTCTCCCAATTTTCTAATTTTTCAGTGTTTTGGCTCTCTGGGTTCCCTGCATCCTCATATGAATTTTAGCACCAGTGTGTTAATTTCTGGAGTTGTGGTGGCAACTTTCTGAGATTTTGATTGTGATTGCAATGACTCTGTAGGTTAGTGCTGGGAGCGTTACTCGGTTAACAATTTGTTCTCCTATCCATTGATGGTACAGGTGTCTTTCCATTTAGATTTTCTTTAATTTTCAACAAATGTTTTCTAGGTTTCAATGTGTATACATTTCATAATTCTGTTACATTTATTCCTGACTTAATTCTACTTAACATAAAATCAAAAATAATTATTAATTTCATTTTTTGCTTGTTCATTGATAATGTATATAAATATATATTGATCACATATATTGATCTTGTATTCTGCAACCTTATTGAGCTCATTTATTAATTCTGGCTGGTTTATTTTTGTGAATTCCTTAAGATTTGTCTACATACAAGATTATGTTATTTTCCCCCCAATCTGAATAACATTGATTGATTGTCTAATTATCCTTAGTACTTCAAAACAACAGTGTTTTTAGTTTCATGATACCGATCTTTTCTAAAAGTGATTGTGTCATTTTTCACTACTACAAACCCCAGGAGAGTTCAGGTTACTCCAATACTTGGTAATCTTTGATGTTTTAATCTTTTTAATTTTAGCTAATCTAGGTGATGAGGAATGTTATGTTAAAGCTATTTAAATTTGTACCTCTCCATGACTAAGAATGTTGAGCATTTTTTTATTTATTTGCTAGCTATTCCTTGATCTTTTCTTATGAATATTTGGTTAAATCTGTCAATTTTTAATATGGTTGACCTTTTTAATGTTATGAGACTATCATTCTTTTACATTCTTGTTACAAGTCTTTTGTCAGATTTTGAGGTTGTCTTCAACCTATGACTATTCTATTCATTTAAATACATCTTTCTTTGATGAATAAAATTTTTAATTTTGATATTATAATTTATCATTTCTTATGGCTAGTGCCTTCTGTGTTCTAAGAATTTTTACTGCCTTGTTGAGTAGGTAATTTTGTTTGCTTCTAGAAACTTTGTTTTAACTTCAGTTTTCAATCTATAATCTAACTCAAGTTCATTTTTTTATAGTGTGATATAGAGGTCAAGGCTCATTTTTTCACTTCATGTTCCAGCTTCACTTGTTTAAAAGACTATACATCCCTTCTTTCATAAAATTGCTTTGATGACTTTGTTACTGTTTCGTTGATATTTATTGCATCTTCCTTGGTCGATATTGTAGCCAGTTTTGAAATCAATACCCCACAAAAAGCTTTTAAAAAGATGTCTCTCTTTGTTGAATACATGGTTCCATATACATAAATTATTTCAACATAATTACACCATTCAAACATCTCAATTTTTAATTGTAATCTAGAAGTATTTGTTGTAATGGATACACCAATATCTTTGTTAGTCTTTTCTGATATTTTGTATCTATGATGATAAGGTATATCCAAGGTCTTAACTGTATATTCTTGGTAACTGTCCTTTTTATTCGGCGGTGTACCTTTTAAAACTCTCACCTTATATTTTGTTTTATCTATTGGTCATATTGGCAATCATCTTTTATTGGTTAACATTTTCCTGGTTATATTTTTCTCTTTCCTTTTTCAGTTTCTTTATAACTATATTAAATATGCTTTTTGTTAATAGCTTGTAGCTTTACTTTTCCAAAACCTGTCCTGATCATTTGTCTTTTAATAAATGAGTCCAGTTGGATAACTTTGAGTGTGATTACTGATATACAGTTAGTCTTATTTGGTGTTTATTTTATAATACACTTATTTCTGTTTTCTAGAAAATTGACAGTTTTCAGAATTACCTTTTATTTCATCTATTTTAGAAGCTATAGGTTGGGCTTTTTTTTTTTTTTTTTTAGTGGCTACCCTTGAATTATTTTAAAATTTGACTTAGCAGGCTTTAACTAGCCCTTAACAGCCCTGCTTCCCATTACCAAAAATCTTCTGTATTTTTTATATTTGGTATATCCTAACATTCCAAATATTTTAATTGATACCTGCAAGCTATGAAATATAATAAAATGAAGACCATGAACCTATCACTGAGCAGGTGAGCTAGAATTATCCCATGCTGCTGCATATCCCACCTGGTTACTGTCACACGAATCTGGCCCTAAATGACAGCAGATGGAAGTGATCAGTAGTCCTCTCTGAGGGAGGGACTGAATAATGAAGACATTCTCTTAGTTCTAAGTTGTTTTTCATCTTATGCATTACTACTTGGTCTCCAGATTTTCACTCCTGGGTCCTCTGTGATTCTCGATCAGATGAATCTGTATATTGAAGGTTCCATGCTAAGGGCTGCAGGGGAGAGAGCCTGCATGCTGTTCTGACTGCTGAGAATGGTCTGATTTGGCTGGTTTTATTGCCCGTAACACTCAATTTAAGGGCATTGCTACCTAGTCAAGTGTGTTTGTGCTTCTGCTACTGACCTTGTGACTGTCTTAGAAAAATCAAACTGTGTCCTAGTGCCCTTTTTGTTTTATTTTTTTCTTGGAGAAAAATATGTTACTTCACTGGCCTGCTAAACTTTTGGCAGGCCAGAAACTTTAATGAGCTTCATCTGCCAGAGCCCTTAGGGCTTGGGAGGAACTTGCTTGATAAGAATATTTCAGGATGTGGTTGCTTTTAAGGGTATGTCTCTGAGTTCACCAGGGGAAATTGACTCCCCATGGGGTTCCACACACCCCACATGAACCGGCGGGAGGCCACTAGAGTGGGACGGATGGATATGCAGTATGGTATTGCAGAGGATATCTCTCCCGGGTGAGTGAATGTGACTCACATTAAAAGTCAGATTTTCCAGTCTTGGCAAGAAAATGAAAAGTAGGGGAAATATTATGAGGCAGTAGATTTGTATCAATATGATACCATCCGAAAGTCAAGTGGCCTTTTCATCAATGCCTGGGGGTACATTTGTCTTCCTAGTATGTAGAAAAGCCGTGTTTCTGCTTAGAGTACAGTCCTCCTTCCCTTTCCAACAAGAGTTGGAAATAATCTTCACAACTATGACCTAAGCTTTTTCCTAGCATGGCAGCACTTCCCTTTACAATGTATTCTTCCATATTGTATGGACATGGATTTTTCTGGAACCTCTGTATATTGGAGATCATGTGGCCTTGTGGGGAGCTGACCCTCACACAAAAGTGAACAGACCGACTGATAGAGATCTTTAGACTCTAACTTGCTGCATTCAGCATCTCCCTCCTGTCTGTCTTTAATCTGCTACCAAATTGTGCCTTCCATTGGCCCGGCTAGTTTCATGGAACCACAAAGTTGTTAGGAATTTTGCTCCCATATTTTAGGGGATTGAAAAAAAAAAGAGTAAGGTGCTTAACTTAATGGCTACATGAACTTTGGAGTCAGATGATGCGTCTCTTAACCATTTCAATCCTGTTTGCATACCTATAAAGTGAGGGAAATGTCCACCTCCAAAGAATTGTTAAAGGGTTGTTAAAACAGTATATTTAAAGTACTTTCAATAGCATGACTGACTCTTAGAAAAGGCTCACCAAATTATCACTGTTATTGGCGTCACTTTCCTAAGGACATTTAAGAGAAACTTCCAAACCACCTTTTTCCAACTGAATTGACCCCTCCTCTGATGAAATTGACCAATTGTTTAGTATCATGTGGGTACAATTTATGTGACCTACACATGTTGTCTATTCTAGAAGTCCAGCATTGCCTCATTTTTGCTATTCTGACAATTGGGAGTTTAATTGGCATACTTTCTTTCAGATACCGACTTGGATTACTTTCATGTTTTCTTCAGGCACTTGCGTGTCTATCACTTTCTTAGTGAGGCCTGCCTTATCACCTTAATATTGCTCCCACCACCCACCCCTCTCTCCCCTTACCCTGCTCTACTGTTTTCACATAGCACTTATCACTTAACCTTTCATATAATCTCTGTGCTTATTATGACTATTTTTTATTGTTAGCATCTCCACCGCAGTGCTAGGGGTCTTTATTCATCAGTGCGCTCTAAGCAGTTAAAGACAGTGTCTGGCACACAGAAGGGTACTCGGAAAATGTGTTGAGTAATGACGTTTTTAATTTTTCCAAAAGTCACTCTAGTCTTTTAAGAGCATATAAGACATATTAATATCTGTAACGATATGTGGGAATACTGTTGTGTTCTTCTATTCGTCAAATATTAAGGCATCATGGTATCAGGAAAATCTAAAATGCTGAGATTCTTATCTAGCAATCCATAATTCAATCAGACAGATGAAAGACAAGAAATTCTGTTGCTGTTTCCGACTTTCAGGCTCTGCATATTGAGTTTCACTTGTTAATACCACAGCCACACCAAATAAAAGGCTATTGACTTTTTTTGCTCAAACCAATTTATTCTACTTGAGTTTTTTCCCCTTCACTGTCGCTCCCTAGTTAATAGTTTAGTTTGAAGGCTTTCTTTTCAGTATCAAAATCCACAGTGTGTGCCGCCCCTCCTTCTCTTAAGAAGAGCACCTCTCATTTTTTCCTATAAGCTCTATGGCCAAAGACTTTTTTTAGGAGAGCCTTGGACTGAGGAGTGACAGACCCTCGTTCCAGAGAGAGAGCTTAATATGTGCAGCTGCCGCATGTCTCACTGGCCTGTCATTTCAAGCCATGCGCTGAGATAGAAATATCAAAATCTTCTCAAATGTCATTTGAGAAAACAAGAAGTGATCAATCCAAGTGACTTGGGAGGTTTGGGCATGCAGTGGTATTGCAGCATTTTCTGTTTGTGTGTTTTAAGTAATGAACAGTCTTTATCTTTAACATAGTTATGTGCATATGGATGAAATTATGTGATATCTGGGAATTGTCACAGAGTGATTTGGGATAGGGATGAACCAGCGGGCAGATCCTTGTCCTGAAGCCAGATCCTAGTGGGGAACAGGCTGCAAACAAGTACACACAGGAACAAGTTCAAATGGTGAGAAGGCTGGCTCTGGCTTTCTGGCTGCCCAAGAAGCTGGGTCCCAGAGTACGGGATGAGCGATGAGGGGTTGGGGGTGAAGCACTGCTGCCTTCAGTGACTGGGGCTGCCCTTCTCCATGAGGCTAGTTAGCTCCATCAGCCCCACATTTTATGAGCATTCCTCCAGATTCTAGCAGGGTTTGGGTATTGGAATTAGTATTTGAGATCACTGAGTTCTTTTCCTTTCCTATGTCTTTCTAAGGGTTTCAGTGCTAGATTTAGTGACCTGACCTCCAGACATCAGGAAGCAAACACCACCTGCTTTGGAACCAAATATGTGTGTCTATGAACCATGGTCTTACCAGTGTTAATTATCTTGTTTATAATTTTGCTTCTTAGTCTACTTAAAAACGAAGTCAGTTAAGAAATTTAAAAAATGAAAAACACTGAGTGTTTTTCACTTGGCGAGTGATGGAGCTTTATACTATGTTTGGTCAGTCATGGGTTACATAGCTTATGTGGCACCGTTCTTATATCACATTCAACAGTAGAAAAGTCACTGGCCAAGGAGATGAAATACCTTGTTCAAAGATGCACAGTAACTATGCAGGGGAGCTGGGATTTGAACTCGGGGAGCTTCCTCCAGAGGTTGCGTTTCTAGCCAGTGTAGGGGAGGTCTGTTTTGAATAGTTTGTAAAGCTAATGATTTCTGTTAAGATGCTCTTTTCTGTGTGTTCCAGGTTTTGCTGATTTTTGCAAAGGAAGATAATCAGAGTGACGGATTCTGGTGGGCTTGTGACAGAGCTGGTTATAGATGTAATATTGCTCGGACTCCAGAGTCAGCCCTCGAATGCTTTCTAGATAAACATCATGAAATCATTGTAATTGATCACAGACAAACGCGAAACTTTGATGCAGAAGCTGTGTGCAGGTACCGATCTCAATTTAATGTGCTTAGTGAATGTGCCTTTAGCAGCTTAAAGTGAACTGCGTTTGTAGATATCTTTACTCCTATCTCAAATATTTCTGAAACCTTTTTTAAATAGTACATACAGAAATCTGTGATGAAAACTATTCCTCCTCCTATAGATTTATCTTGCCTTTTCCATTTTTCCAATTTGAGCTCAACTGAATTTAGAGGAGTGAAAACTTCAGGCTGTCCCCTCCTCCCCTGATGATTACTCATATTTCTCCCTCTCCCTCTCCCCCTCCCCTCCCTCCCTCTCTCTCTCGCAGATATACACAGTTTTTATTACACAGATATGATTTGGATTGAAAGCAGATATTTTATCTTAATTATCCTGTCTTCAAATGAATGTCATAAATATGTGACATAGAAGGTTTTCCCTGCCTGACACTGATGGGTGGGTCCTACACAGACATGGCGCAAACCCACCACTTGGCAGCAGCAGAAAATCTTCCAGGGACCCAAACCCTGCTTGTTTGCAGAATTGCCTGTACTCTGGGGAGGAAACCTGTGGCTGTTTATAAATAAATGTAGTTCTAAGAGTTAGCTCAGGATGAACTGATCCATTCAGCAGAAGTGGAATGCTTTGAAGCTAGACAGGATGAGGTCACTAATTCATCGTAGACCAGAACAGACTCTACATACGGAGCTGGAATGTTCCTGAATATTTGTGAGTGAAATGAAACATCTTAGAAACTTTGGTGCGCTAAGAAGTTAGTGGATTCAGAGAAGTTTCTCTTTATGGGCATTGCTTTGCTATTCGCTGAGGATTTTCAATTTCCTAAAGAACTTATCTTAGGAACCTACTTTAAGATGTCTTAGTGATCTCAAATAATTTAATTTTATGTTTTATATATATGCATACATGTATGTGTGTATATGTGTATACACACATATGTATGTATCAGTGTATATGCATTCATATGTGTGTTTATATGTGTACATACATACATATATATAGTCATCCACAGCCCACTATCCCCGGCTTTTGCGCTACACTGGGTCTGCCTTCCTATACCATGTCCCCTTTAGTCCTCTCAAACTGAAAGAGATCCAGTTCACTGACCACATTGGTTCCCTTGGAGGAAGGAGGAGAAAGAAGAGGTAGCCAAAGGAAAGAACCCCATTCCTAAAGGTACTAAGGGAACATGTATTTTAGCTCCGTGATCTGCGTATGCTTGAGCCTCTGCCTAAGACCCACCTGGTCAAATGTAGCCTGGCAGTGTACCCATATACCCACTGGGGTGGAAGAGGTTGAACAAAGGTGGGAAGTACTTAAGGTTTCTCTAGAGATTAGAACAGGTCTTCGAAGCAAGACATTTCTTTCCATTAGGTGACACTGCTGAGAAGTCAGTCGATTCCCAAGTAGAATAGAGGTGTTGCTTCCCTTTCCCTGTGCCCATTCTATGGAGTGACTATGGAAAGAGTTCGTGCCTGCACTGGAGCTGCTGGCCTAGTCCTCCTGCTCCACAGTGAGTCAAGGCATTTGCTTCAGAGAAACTCCTTGTAAAAAGTATTCATCCACAAGGGGAACCTCACCTCCCAGGGGCACAGCAGTTGCTAGTTTTCTTGAGCCTTCCATCCATAGAGGGAGTCTCAAGGCAGAGGAAATGGGAAAGCACATTTATTAAGAGGTCAGGAAATTTCAGAGTTGGAGAGGCTGAAGCAATGGGAGCTGGCCATGTCCTGAGGGGAGCAGTAGTGCAAAATGGAGGGGAGCAGCCATGCCAATAGCTGGAAAGAAAAAAACACATGCTGTTGTATAAATGACTTCGGGGTACCTGTGTCCCAGAGCCTTGTGTGTGGGGGGATGATTCCCTTCTGAGGGATCTCAAAACAAGCAGGAAGCCAGACCAAGGAGATGGATTTCGAAAAAAAAATCTTATTTGTACTTAGATTCAAAAATGCCGTCCTTTGTTAAAAGTTCATCCAATTCGTGAGCACTGGCAAGAATAGTCCAGAATCTGAGCTGCAGTGTAAGAGACTTTCTTGGAAGACATAGGAACCACACATTTCTATGTCCTTATGTATTTTAATTCTGTTAAGTTCCAAATGAGTCAACTAACTATATGCAACTGGTCCTTGTGCAACAATTTCTGAGACAGTGACGGTTCACTCCCGCGCACCTGTAAGCAGCCCGACTGGTAACCCAGCTCCTCAGCGAACCGTAGTACAAACAGCAGCACAGCTGAAAACCTCAGCCTCTTTGTTCCATCCAGAATGGACTTTAACCTGCATTTGTATGTCCAGCCGCCAGTGAATGCTTTCATGTTTACTGATAAGGTCAACTTTCTAAATGATCTGTGATTTTTAAAGGGAAAAGAAAGTCCAACCCAATTAGCTCTCTGAGTACAAACTGATAGCTAGAGAATTAGAGGACGGCCAATTTTTTTTTCAGAGTAGAATTTCAATCAGAAAACATGGAATTTGCCAGTTTTTGAAGTGGAAAATTGGCAGATCTGACTTATTGGATAATTGCCTGGGAGTTAAAAAAAAAATTTTTTTTTTTTTTTTTAAAACGAAGAGATTGTGCTAATCAACAAGGGTATCTTCCTTTGTTGTTTTCCATGTGTTTTCAGACTTTTTCTCTAGAGGAAAAATTTGATGTTGTGGCATTTCGTTGTGAAAAAGTTCTGCATTTGTTTAATGTAACAGAACCAGAGCACCTGGTTTGACATGAAGCCTTCTCATTGTAGGTCGATCCGGGCCACGAATCCCTCCGAGCACACGGTGATCCTCGCGGTCGTTCCACAAGCGTAAGCGGGCCTCCCACCCCCAGCGCCAGCAGCACCATCCATTCTGAAAAGCTGCTCCGATGTAACCCTGCTTGGGAGCTAGCTCAGCCCTGGGCACGTCTTTGGCCCCTCAGCACCCACCTTAGATCTGGCTGTGGGGCTTCTGATTATGTTTCAGTCTCCTGGAAATATTTAGGTTTTTCTCTCTATCTTACCTGATTGCTGCAGCATATACTCGTATATTTCAGGGGGGGAGAATTCCTAGCTCATTATATGCTAGAAATGAATAGAAAATCTGAGGAGGAGGAGGAGGTTTGGAGAAAACATTGTTTCAGTCTATTTTTTTTCTTTGAAGAAAAGACATGGGGAAATGCTTGTTTTCCATGAAAGAAGCAAATTATAGCATAAGAACAAAGACAAGCTCGAGCCATGGCAAGCAAAGAATTTTACAGTTTGTGTTGGGACTGTTCTGTGACTAGATGAACAGTAGGACTTATGCCAATGTTGGAAGGCAAAAATGAGAAATTGATTTGGAGGTGCGAGACTGTATAGGGATGAGAAACTGCTCTGCTGGGTTTATTGTTTGAAATGACCAGCACTCTAAATGAAAGACCTGCTAGGAAAAAGTTGTTTGTACAAGCTATAATGGTTGGAATCTTTCCAAGTATCCAAAGGCATTGTAGTCGTTGAATGACTATCATTAGCTTTGGAGATAATAAGTAGTAGTGTCTAGGACCTACTGAACTTGGCTTCATTATGGCAACTCGCACAGATTCTGCCATGAAGGAGCTGACAATCCAGCAACTCAAACAGGAACATGGATGTCTCCACCAGGCAAGCTGGGCCCAGGGGAATTTGAAATTCTCTCTTCCAAAGCCATATTGGTACAGTGGGATATCATGGCTGCAAAGTCTTGAACTGTGTAAAGACTCCTATTTAGCTGCCATTGAATATCTCATAAAGACCTTTGTCTTTTCATTTTGAGTCCTAACATGAACTGTGGGCCAGAGAAATGAAAGAAGGTGTTCCCATTGGGTCCTAATTACCTCATTATCCTGGTGTTCTCGAGAAGGGCTCTCAAAGGGAATGAGCGAAGGGAATTAAAACACAATCAAGAGGGCTGATTTCGCCTCTTATCTTCTGGAGATACTGAAATCTTAACATCTTAGAGTCTTGGACATGGATACAGAAAGTATACCAGCCCACACAATATTTTCCCCAAGTCTGGTTTATTCTCCTTGCCCAGGAATGAAACACTCTTATTTTGTCTTCTCATAAAGCGAAAAATGTTTACTAGTCCTTGACAAGTAACCATTTGGTATGGCTTATGTGTCGTTATTTTTAACCTCTTTCTATTTTCTAATAAAATCTTTCATTCATATATATGCATATATGTGTATAAATATAAATATATATGTGTGTATACACACACATTATATATACACACACAGAGGGAGTGGGGTAGGGATGTAATAATGAGTGCTGAGTCTGCGCCACCCAGCTCATGAAGTACAACATTATGAATAGCTTTGGAACTTTTTTGTTTCCCTCCTGATTTTGCATTCAGTGAAGGCATAACCTTGATTTCCTGAGGAGAAAAGAGAGTAGGGAAGGCAGCTTTTCCTTGTAGGCAGGAATTAGCTTTAGGCAATGCCACAAATAAGCAGTGGAATTTCTTCCTGTTCTCTCTCTGTTCTTCCACACAATCCCCTTTATTCCATTTTTCTTACTTGTTTTCATATTCCTTCTGGCTGTCTCAGTGACACCATTTCCCTGCTAATGGTGGCGGCACCGCTCCAACACATCTTCATGACAATACGTCCCTGAACGCACACTGGGTGCCCAAGTGTATGCTCAGTATAGAAAGTCTTCCCACGAAGTGAGGAGTGATGATCAGTTTTTGTTTTCTCTTCTGACTAGGCCTTCTTGATGTCATTTCTTTGCCATTTGGCTGTGGGGTGCCTCTGAGGCAGGTTGTCTTCCTCACTCTGAGAGGTGGACCCAGCTAGCTTGGTCTGGGGATAGGAGTCATGCTGATGGAAGGGTGGGGGACAGCAAAGGCACAGTGGTCTCTGGGATGAGCATTGTCCCCACCTTGTCCTGTTAGTGGACTGTGCCCATACATTTACTCCAGCTTTGCAAAGGCAACCCAGAGTTGTAGGGGCCCACTGTCTATGTGTCTGTGGTGATACTTTGGGGTACGTTGCTGGAGTTTTAACTACTGTTTGTGTTTATTTGTTTGTGCATCTGGAAAGCAGAGGTGGAAGTCTGGATCCTGGAAGGCAGGTGTACCCTGCAGGCACTTGCTGGTCAGGAAGCCATTGTTAGCACCAGCATTGTGCTTGCCTCAATTGGTCTCTCTCCGTGTTTCAGTGTGAGGAATCCTGGTTTCTATCTGCCGAGTGACCACATTTTCTGCTTTGCTGCAGATCGGGCAACAATGAAGAGGCCTCAGTCCTGCCTCTTCTGCACGCAGGCTTCAACAGGGTACGTAGATGATGCATCAGCACCACCTCAGGTGCAAGCATATGGCCCTTGACTCTCCCATCACAACAAAGTCAAACGATGTAGGGTAGCCACTAAGGGAATGAAACCCCAGGACTGTGAGGGAAAAGAAGTCATTGTTCTCGTGGGATAATAATGAGCAACTGCTAGTCAAGAGTTTTTCCTTCTTCTCTCCTAGTTCCATATATCTTAGCTACAGCTATATAATGATTTTAAAAACATCTTATTAGGTCAAAATTCTACCGTCCCAAAGTAATCTCATTTAAATCAGTCTAGTCAATCAGATTCACTGTGTGCGTGTGATTATATATAGATAAGCCCCCAGGACTCTGTTCCTTGGGACCTAGTCAAAGTTTAACCCTGGGGACAGGCCCCTGACAGCCTAGCATCCTGTGAGCTCCTGATTTAAGCCAAAAACATCAAAGAAAAATTCTTTGAATAACACAGATACTAAATTTGAAGATTAAGATTCATTACTCCAAGGTGACTTACAGCAAACTAACTAGGCTTACTTAGTAATTTCCAAGTCTTTTGATAGCGGGCATCTGAATTTCACATTGATAGTGTGATACAGCCTACTCCTTCAAAAGTAAGGCATTTTGTTTATGCTTGGTGAACTATGAAAATTCCTTCGGGTGCTTCAAGTAATCTTGCTTTGCTACCCCAGATCCAAAAAAGAAAAAAGCGAAGTCAAGCAAAAGCCCTTTCTTTGTTGTAGACCACAGAGACACAGAACTTGCCTCTGAGATGCAGTTGTTTTGGGCAGCTGAGCTTCGGTGTCCTTCCACGTGGAAGTAGCAGTGCTCTGTGTAAACTATTCAAGGGAGCGTAGTTCACATCTGTAACAGAAGTGAATGTTTCTAGCCAGCAATAATAGCACTCACTCTCTTGTCTGCCATGGCAGCTCCCAAAGGCTGGCATTTGATTCTGAACCCTGTTCTTTTTTGCTATGTCTTAACGAGAGTGCATTGGACAATACTTCTGAGTTTCGAAACAGAGGTGCCAAAGGAAAAAGGAGAAAGAAGCCATGTGACTGAGACTTGTTTTCTTTATTTTTTAAAAACGTTTAAGGAGAAACGTTTATTTAGAATTTTTCAGCATGAGGCATTTATAAAAACTACAATTTTAATATTTTTGTTAGGAATATACTTTTTGAGAAGATGTACATAGGTCCGAGGTTAACAGATTTTCAGTAACCTCTGACTCCCCATCATCCATAGAAAGGTGTGCAGAAACAACAGCGCCTATTGAACATTAAGTCCTACCTACTATGAGTCTTTTTACAGAGTAAGCATGGAAAGATAGCCTTGTTTTTAGGAAATGAGTGAAATGGTGGAGCAGGGACCATTCTACTTACAAAGTTGTCCTGGAAATAAAACAATAATAAAATGATATATATACTTAAAAAAATCTTATTTATTTTCTGAGAGAGGGCAGATTCACAGGCTTCAGGGGGCTCCTATTTAATGTTGGCTTCCCTGCTCTCCCCTGGCTCAAGGCTGCCCTTCAGGTCTAAGACTGATGGGAGAATGGCAGGTCACTCTGTAGTCGTAGCCACAGCGCCCCATGTCGGTGCTGTAAGGTGTCATTCTGAAACTCGATTTTCCTTCAACGATCCTGCTTCCGACTGGTATAGAGAGTGATGTCTTTGGATAGCTGAGGTGGCACTCACTCCCAGAGAAGCCCAAGAGAAACAGCTGGCCCTCTTGGGATGTAAACACTACTAAATAAATTTGAGAAGGAATGATTCATTTTTTTCCCTTTTATACATCTTATAACCTGCCTGTGCTGCTCTAGAAGATCTTATTTCCCTCTGTCTGGATATGCTGCTGCTTTTTAAGGTCAGCTACAATGAAACAAAACCTTGGTGGGACCTGGAAAATACCTGTCAAGGCACCTGGTATCCTTTATTCTTTATTCCGGGTCCCAGGTCTCGAACCCAGGTCCTTGGGTTTTACATGGGCTGCACCTTAACCGTCCCAGCTGCCTGAGTCACAAGCCACCAGTATCCTTTACTGCTAGGGCTGGTCAAGGCCATTTGCCAACCAGGTCAGGATGTCCCCAAAGAGTTTGGGCTCTTTCCGAGGAAAGCAAGGCAGCTGCCCCTACAAAGGCTTCCCTGCCTAGTTACTTGGTTCACCATCAGCTGAGGCTGATCTCCAGGTGACTGGTCTCCTTTTTTGGGCAAAACCTTGTCTTTGGCAACTCTCTGCCCAAGCACCCTTCCAAATATGCCAGTTATTCTTGCTTTCCATGGAATTGTTCCCCATCTCTGAGTTGCTTCATTGCATTAAATCATCTGCTGAAACTCAGCCCTGTGTTGCTAATCGACCAGTGCTTCAGCCTATGGGTCCCCGCGTGAGGATTCAGGAACAAATTGTGCCATTGACTATTCGATGGCAACTCCCCATGAAGCCGCCATAGCTGTGTGTAAATGGCCAACTACAGGACTACAGGATGACCAGTCTAGTTTAAGCCTTTTGGAAACCAGTGTCTTAGCAGTGGGTGATTGCAGATTTTTTTTTTTTTGGCTTTTTTTAATCAACCTTTGTATGCCTTTTTTTCTGTTTGAAATGACTCTTGCTCAATTCAAGTACCCACGAGCTCTCGCTATGTGTGATGCAGTATGCAAGACATGCTGGTGATAGGCCATTCCTGCCTGGAGACACTTCCTTTGGAGGAGAAGTGGAGAGCTAAGAGTTGTTATTTGTCCGGTTTTGTTCTAGGTGATTCGCTTAATTCTCATCTACAGATGAGACTTTTTTTTCCCCCCATTTTTGTGAAAGAAATGGAATCCAGATGACTTAAGAGCTCTTATTTATAGCAAAGTCAAGATGCCAGTGCCTGGAGTTTAACTCCAAACTCCATTTTGGGGCCAGTAAAGTAGTATTTCCCAAACTGTTCCACAGGACACTGATGCTACAAAAGCTTTTAGCAGGTGTCCCCGAATAAAGGCTTCTGTGGGCAAAGAAGTTGAGGGAATCAGTGAACACAGTTCTTCCTCCTCACCCCCCTAGAAATTCACAGCATACATGAGCAACATTGCACATTTGATACTGAACACTCAGAGAAGCCCTGCTGGAAAAAAACATTTCTGGGACTAGGACCAGGAATCTGCATTATTTTTGAAGGGGAAGGAAGGCAAGAATGAAGATTGGCAGGTACTAGGAAGGAAGAGAGGAGGAAGAAGCATTTGGTTGTTCATTTTGGGTGTTCTTCACACCTTTAGGCTAAGAACCAGAGTTCTCGGGCTGGGTGGGGACAGCTCTTCGGGGCATAGGCATAACTCCTGAGCCACCAGAGCGTGCCAGGAATCTGCATTTTTAGTTGTAATTCTTAGCATATTGAACTTGGAAGACTGATGCTCTTGATTCACTCAAAATATTTTAGAGACACGAGTTAGCTATTGTCTGGACAGTTTCTAAAACAGAAGGTAGTGGACTCTACCATTACCTTCAGTCTACAAACCCTCATTAGTACCAATTATATACAAAGTGTTCCAGAGGTCTGCAACCATCACCTGCAGAAGGCTGTTCCTCACTACCATGGAAGTTCTTAGGAGAGCTAAATAACAATCAAATATCAGTAACAGTTATTTCTTAGATAGGAAAATGAAAATATAGTATAACTAGAAATGTGTATATGTACACACATACACCATCATCATAAAAAGTTGAAGGGAAAGGAGCCAAATGTAATATCTCCAGCTTATGACATTATCAGTCTTTTGGTGTTTTTTCACTTACAGTTGTCTGTAGTTTAATGTGTATTACTTTTGCAATTGGAAATAGACAGCAAAGGTTCTGTTTTGAAAAAAAAATAAATCTAACATTTTCAAAATGTTGTTTCATTTTCAAAATTCAGATCCTTTGTCTTATGAAGTGTCAGCTGGCAACACTCAGATCCCTCTGTGTGTGCATGTCTAATCATTGCTTGTCCAGAAGCTAAACAGGAACTCACTATGTTTAACTTCACTTTGTAAATAAAGTATTTTCTTTGTGTGTCTATGGTATCCCCCTTTTCTTAGCTCTTCCCAGCTTCCACCTGGAATAGTGTGGGACCAGAGACCCAGGGAAAGTTAGGGGGGCTTCAATGTCATTCTTCAGGCAGACCCCACCCACACTAGATTGGACAAGTGTGTGCAGGGGTGTGTGCACATGTGTATGTGTAAGATGGGGTGAGGGCTAAGAGTACATTAGAGGCTCAGATTCATTGAAAAGGAAAGAGGAGCTTCACCCTTGAGAGAGAGCACCTGTAGTAGGACCCATGGCCAGATTTTAGATGACTTTTATTAGTGTCATAGAAAGCAAAGGCATTTCAGTAATTAACAAAATTAGGAGGAAGATATGTCCTTTTGTGCTTATTTTTCTGAGTAAAATGAAAAAAAAATCCCACCTTTGTTTTAAAGGGAGTTAAGCATCCAATATTACTTGCTCTGTTGTTTTTCATACATCTAACACATATTTCAAACAATAGTTTTATTTCATCTCATCTTGCCCTCGTGTATATGTATTATGTAACAGAATGGCCTGGGGTAGAACAGAGAAGTTACTTTATTTGACTCTTTAAGACATAATCATATGTCTTATATATTATCTTTCCTTTCTTTTCAGAGATATATGGAGAATAACAGCATAATTGCGTGCTATAATGAACTGATTCAAATAGAACATGGGGAAGTTCGTTCACAGTTCAAATTACGGTATGTAGCTCAATAAGATGAAACACAAGATTAAGAGGTCAGAAGAAAAGTTTGAAATAAGGCTGATGATGGTCACAGGTGTGTAGGCAAATCCCAGGGATTTTGAAGTCCTTAAACAGGTCATGGTAATTGGTAAATAGCAGAGTCTAAACCGGGAGACCTTTAGTATAATGAGTAAATTGGGAACATTACTTCTTTTGACAGTATTTTCCACTATTTACAATAGCTTTAAAATTATACCCTAGAAAAACACCATTAAATTTTTGCACAGTAAGAATAGCTTTTGAGGATTACTTTCTACATTTTTAAATTCCTGTTTTAAACATTTTTTAATTCCTCCTTAGATTGTGAATAGAGGCAAAGCAGTGGTTCTATTTATTATGCTAACCTTAGTAATTGCTGGGTAACCACGGTAGTAATTTCATGGGGCTCATGTGTGGCCTGCATGTGCGTGTTCATGACGTACCTTTTAAGTCTCTTTACGGGTACATAGTACCCTGAGGAGCAGGTTCTTTTTGGTGCCCACTCATTGGATGGGATTGTCTGAGTGGCTGCTGGCTAGAATTCTGGACCGCGGGATGCTCTGCTGCTGGGCCAGGCTCAGGGTCCTTGCTCATACCTGGTTTGGCTCAGGCTCCACTCTGTGCTCTCAGGAACCTGATTTCTTCAACCCATCCCCTTCCAGCAGAGGGAAAGTAAGAAAAAAACGAAGTTCTTCCTAACCTATGTCCCCTGATCCTGGAGTCTTTTTCCTCCTGATTTCAGGTAGCAGAATCCCAGGAAGGTTCCTGGCATGGCTTCTTTCTTTGACTGGTTTCACCCTCAGTACAAAGTGAGTGAGATAGCATCTCACTGTAAGAATTATACTTCTTAGCTTGATTTCGCATTCAAAAAGGACAAACCCCTTTTCAAATTTTTCTGTTATTCTCTGTCCCTTTGAAGCAAAACAGATTGGCATAAACCCACAGAGGCAGGTTCTTCTGGGGTTCACTGGTCAGGGAAGTGACTTTTTGATGGAGAGAGAACTTCCAGAAATAACTGCGGGAGAAAAAAGTCTCTTTCTGAGGTGGGAAAGTATTTTAAAAGAATCTCAAACCAGTGGGAATTCAGACATTTTAATGCCGTTGATGAGGAATATGGCCGAAGACTTCTTGAAGACAGAAGTAAGCTAAATCCTTTGCTTTCTTTTCTGCATGTTTGCTAGCATTGGAGAATTTTCTGGAATTTCTCAAGAAAGCCACACTGTTTTTACTACAGCAAATTGTGGTTTTCAGTAATGTACATTGTTTTTATTCCTGAGGATCTCTATTTTTAATTGAGGGCAAAAACACTATTTTAGATTTTTTCCACAATAAAAAGAATTAGAAAAAGAGGGACTTCATTTGGTTTAAGTCTTGTATACAATAAAAAATGAGCAGCACAATGCCTTATTTTTTGACATGCAGTTCCCCCCTTTTAAGTAAGTGCTTCTGTTTAGGCCATATTAAAAGTGATGGCAAAGTGAGTTGCCGGGAGGTGCCTTGTCCGTGATGAGTGGTGTGAAGGCAGCTCTGTCTTTTGAAATACACATCCCCAACCAGCACCAGACTGAAACAAAGGGCTTCCATTTATCCTCTGGATGAGATCTCCTTAGAGCAAGGCACTGAGAACTTTCCAAGGTCTCATCAGATTCAGATCTTTGCAAATTTTTAAGTATCTTATTCTGTGTAATTTCTCCACCCGCACTGAGTTGAACTGGTTGGTACCTATTGTACAGAACATAATGAAAAGGCTCAAATTCTTAGTACAAATCAGTGTGAAGTTGACCAGGTGGGCAGCGCCCGAAGAAGGCAGGTTTGCCTGATGGCTGGTCCCCTTACCTGTCACTCCAGCTTAAGCTTGACTGGTGAAGAGCCTCTTAGAGTCTTAAGGAACCAGCAGGGGAGCAGCCCAGTGTCAGGAAAAGGAAGGTAAGCATCTTCAATGAGGCTGAAAAGGACTAAGTGCTTGCTCAGTCTCTTCTGTTGCTTTTTGACTCATTCTACCTCAACCGTCACCAAGTTCTCTAACCTTGTTTTGGAGGAATGGGGTGTATGTGTGTGGTTTGGATATACTATAAATGGGCCCCGCAGATGTGGGGACCTTCCCTGGCCTTCCCAGCTCCCTAGGACTCTGCAGAAGATCTAGAGCATCTACCTGCACCCAGGAAGGCAGACAAATCTGTCACTGCAGGCGGGGAAAACGAGGCTCTTTATTATACAATGCCAGAATAATTATAGTCTAATTATATAATACTTTCCCCTGCAATTCCACCCCCAGCTGCAGCTAAATTTGTGACATTACTAGCATTTTGCAAGGACAGTCTGTACTGTAAAGGATGATGGTGAATGTTAAAGGCAGGCTCTTCTGTCTAGCTCTTCATATAGGGGGACCTTATTTGTTTAACCCAGAAGGAAAAGGATCATGTGATCAAACAAAAGATGGTATCTAATTTTAAAATTCCATTATATAGAATGCCTTTCAAAGATAGAAAAACTAAATCACATTTCTGGGTACATTTGATGAATTCCTGTTATTGCAGAGAAGAATTCATGAAGTGGGGAATGTCTAGTGAAATACAAGCTAACTGATGATAGGCATGAGCTACTTCTCAGAAGTTTAAATTGATTGGTTTAAAGGAATGCAGTACCAACTATTGTTTCGTTATCAGTCCGATACCTGTCACCTAGGACATACACCTAAGCTATCATGTTCATTTTACTCCACTTCTTAAGATAACATCAGGCATCAGTTTCAGAAAGGATCAGATTTTTGATGGGCCTCACTCTGTAACCCATAGAATGCATCTTGGTATTAATGGACACCTGAAGAGCACTTTGTCTTCAGTGGGTTCTGTGTGACAGCTATTTGTGTTACAGAATTGAGTCTTGAATGTTTAAAGTAGTCACTCCTCCCAGATTCATGCTGGGATGTGGAATTGTGCTGAGAATCTTCTCCCTTCAAGACACCATCGTGCCCAGTCCTGGCTTAATTCAGGCGGCGGAGGGTGTGTGTGTGTGTGTGTGTGTGTGTGTGTGTGTGTGTGTGTGTGTGTGTGTGTGTGTTTTGAGTTGATTCTACAGTAACTTTGGAAGAGACACAGGAGATCATGTAACCCTACCACCTCAGCCACAGTTGACAGAAGAAACTACTGAAAGCCAAGGAGACTGCTGACACCATTGCAGCTTCCTAGCATGTTGGTGACAGCACAGGAACAGAGTTGGGTGCCTTGCTTTCCTGCCTGATGCACTCTGCACCCGACTGCAACACTATGTTCTACATGCACCTTCTCCTGAGGCCCCTGTAACACTAGCCTTTTCCCTCGGGACCGTCAGGGCTCTTGAGAAGATATGGGGGCATGGGCACACTACCTGCACTGCAGGGCTTCAGTGAGCTTACCTTCCCTTGAGCTGCTCTTTCCAGAGTTCCAACTTCTCAACCCACAGCATGCAAGAACAAATACATCTGAGGTTCAGAGTTGCACAGTTCCCAAGAATAGAAAATTAATAAAGCCATGGTGGTTCTACATAAAGAGTATTAATAATTAATACAAGCAATTAAGTTCCCAAACTCTAGGAACATGATTCAAATTGATTACCCCATTTTGCTGCAGGTTTATTTAAATAGAGCCATCAACCAAAGAGCTTTAAAGCCTAGAAATACACACTGCAGTCCATTCTTGTTTGTCACAGGGGAATCATCTGGTCCTACTCACATTCTTTCATCTCACTTGTTGGTGAGAACTTGCTCTGTCCTGCTGGGTCTTACAGTTAGGGTTTTGTGCTTTGTGAATAGTCATAAAATAAATGTTTTATAGGTCAACTTTGATGATTGGTGCTAAGATCTTATTTAAAAGCAGACCCTTAAGTTGACAAAAATCAGTAGTGCCCTGCAATACCTTTTTACAAACTTAGTTGAAACACACAGGTACTCTAAGAAAATAGTTGGGCGAGAGAGGAATTTATTATTTAATGAAATGTGTTAGTGAGAGCGTAGTCTTCCTGCTCTCAAAGATAAGGTATGAGAGCACATAGGGTGTGCTTTTCCATGTCTTACTTCTGGGCAGTAGGGAAAGGCTTTCCTGTGGTGCAAGCTGGCTTTTGAACCCTCAGGTACCTGGAAAATTCTTTGGACAAGACTACCTCTTACTTGCCTTTTTATGAGAGGCAAAGCAGTAATGAGTAATTTTAAAGTTCCTTTATTTTTATTATTTTGAATCATGTGTATCAATGTGGTGCTGATAGGATATTATGTGGTTTAAGATGGAGCCATTTAAATAGGAAAACATACCGCGCCCCTCAGGAATTACTGTCGCATTAGGTTCAGATTCTGCTCTGCTGCCGCACGTCATGGCTTCTTACTGACCCTCCCCTACAGGCACTTTCGTCCCTGTAGCTGTAGGAATGCTACCCTTCCATGGACCAAACTCCTTCACATCCCAGACAGGTTGCCTTACTATTCCTGAAAATGCTTCCTGGGTTGACACTTTAAATATACCCAAGAGAGAAGATAGGTTATGATTCCCTTTCCTTTTCACCAGTGGCCTTTGACAGCCTCGGAGAACGAAGAAATATTACTCTGGGTCTTTACAAATACAAAGATCCCATGTATTGAATTCTTATATTGTCCCAAACACTTTGAGAAATGCCTCACATAAACAATTTTGGTTTTTACAGCAATCTGTAAAATATGAGTCAGCCTCATTCTGTAGATCAGGAAACTGAGTGCTAGTAAAGATAAAAAGTTGCTTATGGTCCCCACACTGGCAAATGTGGAGCCAATTTTCATCCAGTTTTTTTGCCCTCTCCCTTTATGAACAGTTCAACTAAGATCACAGAATTAGATGACTTTATGAATGAAAAATGAATAACATTTCAAGAGTTTGTTTTGTAAGAAAAATATCAATCCATAAATCTACATTTTTTTAAATTTTGTCATTTCAGAAACCCTTCACTGGGATTCTTTAATAGCCAGTGCAAGTAACAAAGCTCTAGAATCTATATATTTGCTATGTTGAATAGTAAATAAGTTAATGTATTTGGAATATAGTTAAAATTCTAACCAAGAAATTGAAGTGATTTCAGATATACCAGGAATGTGCCCAGAAAAGAGCTCACTTGGGGAGCTATATCGGCCATAACTGCCTTTCACCATGCCAGTAAGTGTGGTTGGAAGCAAAGTATCAAAAAAGACTTGTTTATTTGAGCTCACAAAAGCAAGAAAGGAAATAAAAATATTTCTGCAAAGACCAGAATACCACAGATCCAATTTGGGCCTAGTTAATTTCTCCTAACTGATGGGAGTTGATGTCTCCATGACCACACTGAATTGAAACAAGAATGTCGGTGTTAGAATAAGACAGTCTTCTCAGTGTCTTCGATCTCTCATGTCCGTGTGAATGTTTCATTCAGCATAGGCGTAGTTCATTCCATAATCCATGATGACTTTGCTGGATTCCATTTGTTCTCTGTGTGTGTGTGTGTGTGATACACATACAGAAATATATAGCATTGCTTAATCATTTCATTTGAAAGTCCATGGTTTTTTCCCTTCAAAGGATAATATCAGGAGATGCAAGGTTTTAATCTGAGGAACTGTTTAATAAATGAATAGTTTGAAAGACTAATGGTTTTATAGCAGAACTAACATCAGTCTTTTATAATTTTCAGGGCCTGTAATTCAGTGTTTACAGCATTAGACCACTGTCATGAAGCCATAGAAATAACAAGCGACGACCATGTGATTCAGGTACAAAGATACTTTATATCTTTAAATGTCAAAATAGAGCCTGTCAAGTTTGAGCCACCCTTATCAAGGACTTTCCATAATTCTCATATTTCAGCGCATTTTTTAAAAAGGAACTTCCAAGTATGCAAGGAAAACTGATAAGCTAATATGTGAGAATAAAAAATGATTGATTCAGACCAGCACATCTGGTTTCTTTGATAGAGATGGGATAAATTCTTCAAACTGTCAATGGAGGAAGCATTTATATAGAAACACATCAGAATTGTAAAGGGAATTTTTATAAATGACTATGGGAACAGAATATCTTCTAAAGTACTCATTTATTTGCCTAAAGTTGGAATTCTGATTGTGAAGGACTCATAGACTACAGCCCTCTTCCTAAGGGAATATATGTGGTATACAGACCTTTGTTGAAATAAAGTCATCTTATATTTGTTGAAAGTTAAGATGTTTACACTTAAAAAATACTCGGAAAAATAGACTCTCCACTGATGGGCCCTGGCCCACCCTCAGTTGTTTGTGTAGTTGTCCTGAGTGTGAGGAACACTTGCTGTCACCAAGAGACCAAAGACGGTGCTAGACACAGTGGCCCCACAACAGGAGCCTCCCACTTGCACCCTTATGAAGTCCCCACTGCACCTACAGACACACCTGCTGGTCAACTGGACCAGTGGCACCTGCAGTCCATCCTGTCTCAGCCTCTTCATGGACATGTCCCATGAGTGATCTCATTTCCATTCAGACACCGACCAAAGAGACCCATAATACAGATAGGAAAATTGAGGCCCTGCAAGATTAAGGCGCTCAAGCCAAGCCCCAGAAGTAAGTGCTAGCACCAAAATAGGTAGTTGTCTTTTTTTTTCTTTGACTCCAAGGGCTTCCTACCTGTTTCCCTGTTTGGTTGTTCTTGTACTTTCAGAATTTGTGTTTCTAACTGCTCCTTGAAATGTATCTGAATGCTTCATTATGTTGCTGCCTAGTACTGGCCCCCACGCCCACAACTCTATTCTGGACGCAGAGAAACCAGACATGTTCTCTTAAGCACAGAACCCCTCTCTCCCACTTATGTTCAGACCCGAACAATTAATTCTGCCCATAACACACGTATGCCTTGTACCTTCCGCTCACAGTGGTGGCTGGTCAGGCAGTACCAGAGAGCAGCCCCGCGGCCCCACCTCTGTTTGCCTTCCCTACTTGTAGTCTCACAGACCACTCCCCTAGCGGGTACCCAATCTGCATTCTACCCTTGGGCCCCTTGTTAGAAAGCAGTCCACCAGCAGGCGTGTCTGTGGGCACAGTGGGGGCTCCACAGAGCACAGGTGGGAGGCTCCTGGGACAGGGCTGCCATGTCCACGGTCTCTGGAAGGGGTGATATGGAGAAAGAGTGCAGCATATATTGACCACTTCCCTGGCTTCACTGTGAGCAGGAAGAAATGGGCTGAAGACAGTGGCACCTGGAAAGCGGGGAGTCGCTGTATTCAAGGGGAAACTGCACTTATTGCAAATACATGAACCCTTGCCGGTCACCTTAAAACCCTACCAGCAACCTGAATATGAAACTCAAAAACAAGAGCAAGGAGGAAGATATTGAATAGAGCTGAATTTGGTGGACTTGAAAGGTGAACACCAAAATGACCTTTGTGCTATCGATTGTGAGAAGAGTCATCATGGATGGGATGTTTCATGTGTCTTACTCAGTACAGCGTCCTATTTGGGCCACTGCCTGGGAAAAGCATGTGTCTCTTCGTGAGTGTGGCTGTTGAGAGGTCAGGTGGTAGCACTTAAAATTGAGGAACACTCTCCAGCCATCTGTCCATCCAAGCTATTTATGTGCTTTGAAGTGCTCAGGCCAGGCATGGCACAAGGCATTTTATATATTTCATTTCTTTCTTACAACAGTCCTATGAACAAAGTAGTAATATTGTAGCCAAGTTGCGGGTAGGGAAACTGAGGACCAGAGAAGATAAGCAGCCGGCCCACCATCATGTGACTCACCATGAGCAGAGCCAAGATGTGAACTTGAATGTCTTGGCTCCTGAGACCATGTCCTTGAGTATGTCTTACATTCTAAAGACACAGGAACCCTAGTGTGAAAGAAGGGCTGTGACTTCTACAGATCTGAAGCCTAATAGGGAAGTCAGAATGAAGACATAGCGAAAAGATGAGGAAAGAGCCAACAAATAATGAAACTGATACATTACTGAATGTTAGCCATTTATCAGATATTTTCTAAACAGCTCTGAGAAGCCCAGGATAAATCCAAAGTAGCCTTCGCCCTTGAGGATTTTGGTGTCAAGTAGGAGAGAGAAATAAACACTGGGACTCAATGTAATAAGTCACGAGCCACTGGTGCAGGGAACCATGAGAGGCCTTAGGAGTGGCTCCTACTCAGACTGGGCAGGGGGTCAGGATCACTTTCTGAGGAAAGCGGATATAAATAGGACTGGACTGTGGCAAGGAGATGGGGAAGGGTGTTCAAATCAGCATAAGGACCCTGAGGTGAGGGAGAAAAGCAGGCAGCCCAGCAGCAGGGTGGGCCAGGGACAGTGGAGCCATGTTGCCTAGCTCAGGAAGGGTGCCGACAACCCCATGGGTGGAAAGAAGACAGAGTCACCATTCCCCACCTTCAGTCACCCTCATAAGACCTGAGGCTGAGGGCCCCAGAGCAATTTCATAATCCCTCCAATTTGCAGGGTTAATTGTGTTCATAGAGGCTGTCTTCCCAAGGGGATGGCTCCCTAAGTGTCCCTGCATCCCTGGATTCCTTACTGCTGTTGTCACAGTGGCAGACAAGAGTGATTACAGCAGCAGATGGGTGTCAATTATGCACAAGGTCATCTGTGACCTAGATGCAATATACTTGCGTTTCCCCACATTCTTCATCACCCGGCCCTCTTCACTCTGCTCCTCATCTGGGGATGTTTGCGAAGAAATTGGAGGGTGGGAACAGGAGCTAGTAGTCAGCTAAGGTAATAGTTCTGAATTCCAGGGTCCCAGGCAGAATTTGGGGAAGAAATCTCTCCATCTGCTGGCCTCAGAATGTGCCAAGGGGACCTCTTCACACCTGCCCTGCACTGAGAGGCCTGCCTCTTCCCTAAGCCACTGAACTGAATTTATTGTTCGGATGAGACCAGAAGTGGCCCCAAGCCTTAGCATTGGATGGATAGTGGCGGGAGACCAAATTGCTGCCTTGTAGAGGTGTGACTAGTTTAAGCACAGATGATTGAAGTGAATTCTAATTAACTTTCATTTCATGTTGTTTTGTTTTGTTTCTGAGTTTTTCCCTCAAATCATGGGTGGCAGGTGATGGAGAGGCTGGCACTCCTGGATGAGGACTTCTTGCCCCTTTTCTATTGAATTTTGTCATTTCCGCAGGGACCGGGATGCTGGGGTAGAAGTAGAGGAGTCATATACTGCTACCCAGGTGGGAGGCAGCTCCTGGGCCGGGGGTCAGGGATGGGGCGCTTCGACACCCACTTCCAGGAGAGCGTGCCGGGAGCTCACTCTGCGGTGCTCCAGCACATTTCCTCTGGTCCAACGAGCACGCCTGCGGGCACACAGGCCCGCCCTGACTGTGACCACGCCCCCTTCACAGTACGTCAACCCTGCCTTCGAGAGGATGATGGGCTACCACAAGGGCGAGCTGCTGGGGAAAGAACTCGCTGAGCTGCCCAAGAGCGATAAGAACAGGGCGGAACTTTTGGACACTATCAACACATGCATCAAGAAGGGCAAGGTGGGTGAGACTGACAGGCCCACCCACCACCTCTCCTGGATACGTTGTTTTTTTCTGTGAGTTTTTGTGTTACATCCCCAAGGTCAACTTTGGGAATAATATTAAGTGAAAGACCTCTTCAGTTTGCAAAATGAGTCACTTTTTGCATTCATGTTGGCTGTCAAGGGTCCTTGCCGTGGTGGTGATATCAAACCTGATGATTTTGTCTAGGGACAGTTCATCCCTTGCCTGAATTGTTGCTGGAATATCCTTCCTCTCCCTGAATGGATTTCCAGCCATGGAGCTATTTGGTTGCTTGTTTGTTGATCTTTCATTTATCCAGCACAGTTTATGGGATGAGAAATATTTAGTATCAGTATTTGCAGTTGGGCCAAATGTTTAGCTGGGTTTCCTGTCTCTGTTCTCTCCACTCCTCTCAGTTCAGTAGAGACTGTGCGACTCTCTTCTCCTGGTCACACCAACTTGTCCAGCGGCTTCCACTTCATCCCCGTTGGTGACAGCGACCACGATAGTTGATGGGCGTGGGAATTTCCCTCAAGCCCTCTCCTCCAGAGGAGCGCTCTGCTCAGAGCTGAAACTGTCTGTGCCTTTTCTTTTAACCATTCAGGATGCTTTCTCATGTCCTGTTTTTCTTGTCTTGTTCTCTCTGCTGTGAAGCAGTGTGATACACCTGGTATTTACTTACTGTAAAATAGCCATTTTACAGAAATAAAATAAATCAGGATTATACATGATGGCCAGAACTAAATTTTTAAATGCATCAGAATACTGAAAAGGAGATAGTACATTGTAACACACACATTGCCAAAAAAGTACTGCCACAGAGCTCGTGACTCCAGAATGCCCGCCAGCTAGCCCCCTGGTGTGGGAAAGAGGACAAAAAATGGGCCACAGGGAATCTCAGGGTTTGATGTAATCACAGCCTTCTAGAAGGAGGGGAGTTTCCACAGGTTTTCCTGTGAGGTCACCTGGCTTTTAATTCCAGCCAGTCCCCAGGGTCCAGAGACAGCAGGAATGCTCATCACCCCTTTGTCTCATCTGTGGAAACCTCCAGAAGTTGGAGGTCCCCTAGGATGTTCGATGATGAGGGCTTTAGGAAGAACGAAGAAATACCAACTTGCAACCACTCCTCCATTTCCTACTGTGGGCAGATTAGATTCTCTAAGCCTGTTTACCCATCTGTAACTTGAAGATGATAAAATCAAGTTCGAAAGGCATTGTGAAGGTTTTGAGAAAGACCTTGGAAAAATCCCTTTACCTGGTGCCACTGCACCAGGGCGTTGGGGCAGGAGTGCACCCACCGGTCCAGAGTCCCGGAACCCAGAGGGACATCCTGATATAGACATGGTGGTCTTGTAGTCTTTGCATTGTGACTATGAGCCTTGCACAGTCAGCATCTCAGTGGGTGTGGTAATGCAGATGTGTTTTGTGGAATGTTCTGAAAGCATGTGGAACTTCACTGCTCAACTTGGTAAGACCTTCTCTTAGAATGGGGCTGTAAGCCTCCACGGAAGGATTTTAAGAATTCTCTTTGTCCATGTAGGAGTGGCAGGGGGTTTACTATGCCAGACGGAAATCCGGGGACAGCATCCAACAGCACGTGAAGATCACCCCAGTGATTGGCCAAGGAGGGTGAGAGCAAACTCTTGAACTCTTTTAGCTGAAGGGTCCATCTGGGCATTAGGTTTGCATATTGAAATGGCAGTGGAAGCGTCAGACCCCCACATAAAATAGAGTCGAGCTAAACAGAGTATGTACCAGGGACACCTCCACATGGCTGGCAGCTACCTCCTCTTCATCCCCCTTCTTCTCCCACTTACGAGCTTTGCAAAGCATGACCCTAACTGCCCATCTCCACTTGATCACTTGTGACTCCATTGTCTCCACTATCCTCAGAAGGAGCTTAATTTCAGGCTTTTCTCCTTCCAAAACAATAGAACAGTTGGAATGGAAAGGTGGGGAGAATCCCTGACCTCAGCCATTCTCTGGGAGCAAACTCCTCTCCTGGAGGCACTAGCTGTGTGCTGGGTCACTCCAGCTCAGCTCGAGGCCTGTTCTACAAGGGAGCAAGAGCCCTGGAGGTCACGGTTCTGGAGAGAAAGGTGTGTGTGACCCAAAGCTGAGTAGATCTGAGTCCATTTAATCTCCAGTTCCCAGAGAAGCCTTTCCACTTGTGGACAGAGAAGATAAACAGGCAATTTTTGTTCCTCCCCCAGCTAAATTTCATGAGAAGCTTTACAAAACCTAATAGGATCCCCTAAAAATATATCACTAAGAAGCTTTTGTAAACGCCCCCCCCACCCCAAAGTCAACACCAACTTCATAGTGTGGGTTTATCAAAGCACATGCCTTGTGATGTCTTTTTGGAGAAGCCCAAGCTTGTCATGCCAGTAGCCAGAAGAGGAGAGGCCACTGATGCTGATGACTCTGAGTTGCTTGCGCAGTGTTGCATGATTAGAGGAGGAGACACTCTAGGCAGCTGCCAGCAGAATTTCTGTAGGTTGTTACCCCTGCAATGCTGCTTGTTTGGTTAGTTTTGAAATGTTTCTCCTCCTCAGTCCAGACACCACCCTCTCCTGTTTCCTGCCTCTTAGTGGTTTGTGGCTCCCCTTTGCATCAGTCTGGGTGGTGGGGGCACTGGTAGGCCCCTGAGGCAGGGTAATGAGCACAGCAAGAGGCCGCCCAGGCCCTCCTCCTAAGCTGTGTGGCTGTTTCCATCAGTGGTCAGTGCTCAGAGACCACTAGGGGTGTTGACTTGCTATCACCATCCTTAGACCATCTTCGCAGAAAATTGAAGTTTTGTTGTGTGTGACCAGAATTATTAAGTAAAACTAAGGCAGAGGAGACACACTTGCTTTCTAATTTCTGTCAGAAGATATTTTTCTGATCTTTCTGATTTGACAGATAAGAGAGAAATTCTTTTGTCCAGACACCATTTTCAGTGTTAATTTGTTCCCAGTTGTAGGCAGTGAGTTATCAGAGGAATTTCATATGACAAGTAGGGAAATCTTACCTCTTCTTGTTTGGTGAAACTCATTACAGAATAACCCAGTATTTTTGTAAATCCTTTTCATTTCTTCCTTAGAAAACAGAACCAGATAGACAGACAGGCAGACAGGAGACTCACTGACTCATTATTATAAAATACAGTACAACTTTCTGGAATTCCTGGCTTTGCTCTTAGTAGAAAATCTACCTTGAGCTGAGTGTTTGCCAGGCTGAGGCACCTGTCATCATTGCCTGGTCTCCCTGTGGTAACGAGCAAGACCACAGGCTGAGTTGTGGCATCCTGTCCATGACCTTGAAGTAAGAGGATTTTTTTTTTCTTTGCCTGAAAAAAATGCCATTATTATGATGAGCATGCTGTGAAAAATATGGAATATTAAATCTAAAAACAGCAGCCATGAAATTTGGTCATTGTCCAAATGAGTCTTTTGTTTTTATTCTATTAGCTATAGAATTATTAGTGTCAGCAGAATTAAAACAAATTTTGTCTGGTGTAACATTTCATCCCATTGCTGAAGATATCTGGGAGCCAAGCTTCGGGAGTCAGTTACACAATGAAATACCCATTAGGGATGTAGTCCTGGGCCTGCTCTAATAATAAGGGAAGGCCATCATCGTCTGTAGGCCTGTACGTGGGCTCTGTGTGAAAAACACAATCTGAGTTTTGTTTGAATTTTAAATCTTCCTTGGATGGACCCTAGAGTTCTACTTTAGGAAGACTCTGTTGATGTTTCCCTTTGCTGATTTGTTGAATCATCTCATATCTGACTCACTAATAACTGATTATTTATGTTATTAGGAAAATTAGGCATTTTGTCTCCCTCAAGAAACTGTGTTGTACCACTGACAATAATAAGCAGGTACAGTATTCAGTTTGCTTCATTTGCTTTGTCAGCTTGGCCATGCATTACATTTTCACCACTGTTCTCTGCTTGTCTTTCTCCATTGCTTCTTGTCATTGCTAATGAAGAAGGTTTATGAAATTTAGTTTTCCTTTGACAATTTTTTTTTTAAATTGCCCTGCTCACCTGTGCTCCTTTATTAGGAGCGTTAGCCAGTCATGATCTAGCTCATGGCTGAGCATCTCCAGGCTCATAATCTAATGAGAGCATGAAATAAGTCTTCCTTCAAAGAAAAAAATATTAAAAACAGATGAAAGTATATGTATGCATTTGAGCCCTTCCCTACAAATTCATATCAAAAGCATCATCATTCCCTATCAGCACTGTTTTTTTTAGCTGCTCTATTATACAGAATAATACATTTGAATGTTGTCTTCTAACTAACAGAATTTTAATAAACTACTAAATTTAAGAGCTTTTTAAGGTCATTTTCTCATGAAGAGCCAGATTAGTATTGGTATTTTTTTCTTTCTGATTTATACTTTTAGTCCTGGATTCTGTGCACTTCCATTTCATACTTTAAAGTTTGTTGATTAAAAAGTACTTAACAAATATAATTGCTGATGATATATTTTTGAAAATGTACAAAATATGAGCTCTGAATTGAGATTTCCAAAGAAGGGAAAGTATCACTAAAGGCATTGAAGGGAATCAGGGCATAATCCTTTGTAGTGGACTGTGTCAGAGACCTGTGAGGTGTGGAATTAGAAGGAAAAGTCAGGCCAGAGAAATAAACCAGAGGAGCACGGGAGTTTTTGAATGCCTAGTGCCAGTGCGGAGACAGCTTAGAAGGGGCAATGAGTTTGTACAGGGCTTTCAATCAGTGTCTCAGTCCATGAAAGTTATCCCGGTCCGTGAGTTTTTTTTTTTTTTAATAATAATTACATATGTATTTGTATTCTATATATAATGAAATCATCACAATTAATCTAGTTAGCACTTGTTACCATACCAAGTTACAACATACTTTTCTTTAGAATGAGAGATTTTAAAATCTACTCTCTTAGCAAATTTCAAATATGCATTAAAATATTAACTATAGTCACCATGCTGTACATGACATCCTCATGATTTATTTTATTGCTGTAAGTTTGTACCCTCTGACTTCCTTCACGCATTTTGGCTCCACCCCGCTCCCCCCACCCTCTCTTTGGCAACCACCAATCTGTTCTCTGTATCTGTGAATTCTGATTTCGTTGTGTGGTTTTTTATTCCAAGTAGATCATATGGTATTTTTCTCTGTGTGACTTATTTCGCTTAGCACAATGCCCTCAATCCATGTTGTTGAACATTACAGAACTTCCTTCTTCTTGCCACTGCATCATATCCATTGGTATTTATACAACACATTTTCTTTATCCGTTCATTCCTTGACATACTTCGGTTGCTTCCAAGCTTGGCTTTTGTAAATAATGCTGCAATAAACATAGGGGTACCAATGTCTTTTTGAGTTAGTGTTTTCATTTTCTTCACATAAATACCCAGAAGGATTTCTGGGTCATACAGTAGTTCGTTTTGTTTATTTGTTTGTGTGTTTTCCATAGTTTCTGTGCTACTTTATATTGCCAACAACAGTACACAAGTTTCCCTTTTTTTCCCCTACAAATTCAATTCTTACTGCTTGGCTTTTTGGATAACAGCTGTTCTAACAGGTGTAAGATGATAGCATGTTGTGGACTGATTTGCATTTCCCTGCTGTTCAGTGATGTGAACACCTTTCATATCCTTACTGACCATCCTTATGTCTTCTTTGGAAAAAGTATTCTGATCCTCTGCCCATTGTTTAATCATGTTGGGTTTTTTTTTCTTGCTTTTGAGTTGTGTAAGTTCTTTATATTTGTGATATTAACCTCTTATCAGATATATGATTTGTAAATATTGTCTTCCATCTGATAGGCTACCATTTAATTTTGTTGATGATTTCCTTTGTGTAGAGATTTCTAGTTAGATTCAGTTCCACTTGTTTGTTTTTGCTTTGGTTGTCAAATCCAAAAAAGTCATCCACGAAGTCAATGTCAAGGAGCTTCCTGCTTATATTTTCTTCTAGGTGTTTTTTTGACTTCAGATCTTATTCAAGTCTTTAACCCATTTTAATTCATTTTTTATATAGTGTAAGATTGTGGTCCAGATTCATTCTTTTGCATGTTGCTGTCCAATTTTACCCAATACCATAACTGAAGAGACTGTCCTTTCCCTGTTATGTACCCCTGGCTCCTTTATCATAAATTGACTATATGTATGTGGGTTTATCTCTGGGCTTTCTATTGTATTCCATTGATCCATGCATTTGTTTTTTGTTTTTTGTTTTTTTTTAAAGGAAACGTACAGGCAGGAATGAAGGCAAGTAGGAGACAGGCAGGAAGAGAAAGAGGAAGAAGCATTTTATTTTGTTTCCATTTAGTTGTTCACACTGGTTGTTTTCCCAGGACCCAGGACTTGAACCCAAGGGTATGTGGCCTTTGTCCTTCAGAGGTGATTGTCCCAACTGCTGCTTCCCCAGGGCACACCTGTGTGTTATGTTTTTATGTCAGTACCATATTGTTTTGATTACCTTAGCTTTGAAATATAGTTTTAACTCAGGACGTATAATGCCCCAAACTTAGATCCCTCTCGATTGCTTTGACTATTCTAGCAATAATGTGCTTTTTCATATAATTTAGGTCAACATATCATGCCTCCTCAGCATTGAGAATTTTATGTGGAATCAGGAAATATTTTCACTTAATGCTATAAAGTCACATAGAGAGGCAAGTCCTTGGAGATCTCTGGGAAGCAAAGGGAATTGACTTTCATAGTAAAAAATAAATCCCCCAACAGTGAAGTTTACACCTCCCAGGAGGAGGAATGAGGTCTGCATGATCGGTGACATGGGTGGAGGGAGAAGTACAAGAATTCGAGTGGTTCTTCAGAGACAAACTACTGAACGGAAGCAGGGCAAACCAACCTGTATGTATCATGGAGACACATTGTGGAGTGCAGACACGCTTGGGTTCATTCATGTTCATGCAGAAATGAGCAGAGTCTAAATCAAGCAGAGTCTTCTCTCAGTAGCCTAGCTTTGCTCCTCCCCCTCCTTCCTTTGGTGAATGGCATCCCCAGTCTCCCTGTGACCATCTGTAAACTTTTCCTTCCTCACATGGAAAGCAGGCAAGCCCTTAGCGCACAGGACTTAGAGATGTAGAATCAAGGGACCACCTTTTCTTTTCTGAGGCTTTAAATAGAAATATCTTTATGGCCTTGACTTAGCTGTTGTTCTAACTGGAAACACAGAGCTCAGATTCCCTGAGCCATTGACGTCACCTAATGGTGCAGCACAGCTCTAGAGAAATGTTTAGATTTTCCAGTAACAAAGCATTTTCATTCTCTGGCTAGCCTGTGTTTTTCCTCCTCATTGAAGGAGGCAGAAGTGAATGGTGGTGGGTCTGTAACAAAGGGCTCCCTGGAGGATGGCGGCAGCCTAGGGGAGGAGGAGAGAGGGCAGGGTTGGCCTGATATCAGAATCTGCCCATGGGTTTGCATTTTAACAAGGAAGGAGATTGTGAGCTGGGCTGCGGACTTGTGGCAGTGCTTGTCATCCACAAAGATCTCTTTTCCTGTATGAACCCGATAGCTTTCTGCCAACAGGATGGAAATGATCAGTGAAGCCTGTCTGCTTTAAGCATCATCTCCCTCTCCGCCAGACGCGCTCTTTCCCCAAATGTGCATTCAACACCTGTTCTGTGCTGGGGCGGGAGCTCTGCCCCCAGAAGCCATGGGAGCCACAGACAGACAAACAGGATACACTTCAAGAACACAGGAGAGGTGTGAACCAAGCACTGAAGAAACACAAAACACAGGTTTGTAGGAGACTGGCTGGAATTTTTTAGGCCTTGTGCAGGACAAGGGGGAACAAACTATACCCTCAGGCCACGTGTGGCCTGTTTGTAAATAGTTTTATTGAGACACAGTCACGTGCCTTTGTTGTGTCTTGGCTGTTTTCACACAACAAATCCTGAAATATTTAGTATCTGACCCTTTATAGAAAAGGTTTCCTGACCTCGTTTTTAGAAAATCATTTCATTTCTTGGATTTTTCACTTTCTTAGGCTAAGCTTTCTCAGTGTACCAGCACCTCCAGCTGTTCCCCTCCATACACACACACACACACACACACACACACACACACACACACACCCTCACACTCCTTGGGCACCGTTGGCCTTCAGGCCCACCCCTGCACCCTGGTTTAGAGTATAAATTGAACCTTTATACATGAGCACCTTCCCGAGGGCCTTTTGCTCTGAGTCTTTTTCTCTTTCAAGAAGTCCAAATCTTAATGCGTGACTCAAGGCGAAATTTCAGGATTTGCACCCATGGTCCTGCAAGGAAAGGAGTGTTCCAGGGCCCGAGCTTCACACCAGTCCCTCCTAAGCTGGCTCTGTCAAAGCAGGGGTCTCACCACTGTCACCCTACAGTACCCACCCCAACCCCACCACAATGCATCCCTCTCCCCACTTTTTCCTCTAAGGTTGGCCAAGAGAACATGGCGGGCACAGAACCCCCTGAAAGCCAGCATGCCCGTGGAGGATTGCAGTGCAGGGGAGAGGGCAGGAAGCCAGCAGGCAGAGGGCAGGGCCACAGCTGCCTGTGTGGTGTCAGATGGATCACGGGTCCCTCTTCTCTGGATCACACCACTGTGGAGAGCCCAGGGAAGTACAGGAGTCTCCCAGGCAGCAAGAGGAAGTAGTTTTCTTGTGACATTCAAGATCACAGCCTACCATCTGACCCCTCCAGAAAAGACGTACTCACGGGGGTTCTAGGCAGCGGCAGGGTGGTGGCCAGGCTTCCAGGAAGTGCTCGGCTTTCTGGCTAATCAAGGTTCCAAGGACTTTCTCGCTATAGAAAATGGGCTCCTCGCGTCCTCACCCTTGTCTCATTGCACATGGTTTCAACCATGAAAAAATAGAAAGGATATAATCTCAAAATGATGACTAACTATTGAGCTTGAAATTTGGCTTACTAGAAAACCTGGCTTCTTCCACTACAGACTGAGGAAAGCATTGTCACTTTAGTCTGGGGACAGATGTTTCAGAGTCCCTGCTGTAGTTAGGGAATAATAAAGGTGGAAGAGGGGGTTAAATTGACCAAGTTTACAATGGTGAAATCTTGCTTTGAGATGAATCTTTTGAGGTTCATTTTTATTTCGTAGTAAGCTATTTAATCTTGAACTTGTTCCTGATTTTAGAGAAAAAACTTTTGATTTTTACCTTATTAAGTATGAGGTAGGCTATGGTTTAGTCATATATTACCTTTATTATGTTGTCTGTTCCATTGATACCCATTTTGGAAAGATTTTAGCGTAAAAGTGTGTTTAATCTTATTGAATGCTTTTTCTGCATCTTATTAAGATGATTATATGGTTTTTGTCCTTTTGTTGATGTGGAATAGTACATTTATTGATTTGTGTATGTCGAGCCATCACAGCATCCTGGAATAAGTCTCACTTGCAGTAGCTGGGGTTTTTTTGTTTGTTTGTTTTGTTTTTAATGAATTGTTGAATTTGATTTGCTAGTATTTTGTTGAGGATTTTTTCATCAATATTCCTGAAAGATATTGTTCTATAATTTTCTTTTTTGATGCTCTCTTTGGTTTTGGAATCAGAGTAGTGTTGGGTTCCTAAAAAGTGTTTGCAATATTTCCTTTTTCAGTTTTTTGGGGCAATTTTGAGAGATATTGGTATTAATTATACTTTGAGAATTTGGTGGACTTCACTAGAGAAACCATCTAGTCCTGGGTTTTGTTTCTTTGGGAGGTTTCTGATTACTGCTTCCATTTCTGTACTTCTGATCAGATTTTCGGGTTTTTTCCTGATTTAATCTTGGAAAGGTTTATGTTTCTAAGAATTTGTTCATTTTTTTCTAGGTTATCCAATTTGTTGCTATTAAGTTTCATAATACTGTTATGATCCTTTATTTTTTGTACTATCTTTTAATAACCTCTCTTTCACTTCTGATTTTATTTTTTTCTCTCTTCTTTAAATAACTTCTCTGCCTCCCCCTCACCTTTTCGGGATACCATTATTTTGTTGACTTTCCTAATAGAGTCAGATAGCTCTCAGAGTGTGTCTTTACCTTGTTATATTTAATTTCCCTTCTTCCACCGTGTTTATTTATGCATTTCTGTTCCCAGATTACTAATCCATTCCTCCATTTTGTCAGTTCTGCTGTCATAGCTTTCTGTAGTACTGTTGGAAGTTCTATTCATTCAGAACTTTGAATATATCATGACATTCCTTTCTGGCCTGTAAATTTCAGGGGCTCCTTTGTATGTAACTTGGTTTTCTCTACCTGCCTTTTTTAAAGGCAAAGTATAGGCAGGAATGAAGGAAAGCAGATGGACAAGAAGACAGAAGATGAAAAAGCACTTTATTTTATTCACTTGCTTGTCACTGATTATTTTCTCCAGCCTTGGATCTTCAGCCGAGGACCTTGGGATGTATGTACTCCAAGCTTGGTTGAAACTGATAGGCCACCAGGGCACACCTTATCTGGTTGCTTTTAAGAGTCTCTCTTTGTCTTTATTTTTGACATTTTAATGATGATGTGTCTTAGGACAGGTCTGTTTGGGTTTCTTTCGTTTGGAACTCTTTGAGCTTTGTGGGTCTGGAGGTCTGGTTCCTTCCTCAGGTTAGGGTAATTCTCAGCTACTATTTCTTAAAATTCCATTTCTACCCTCTTCTATGTCTCTCCTTCTGGGAGCCTCATGATGCAAATGTTTGTCTTGATGTTATCCCACAGGTCACTTATGCTATTTTTTCTTTTAATTCTTTTTTAGCTTTGCTGATCTGAGTTCATTACACTGCCCTAGCTCACTGATTCTTTGCTAAAATTAATATTTATTGAGGTAGGCTTGCTTTACAAAATAATATAAATCTGTATGTTCCCTATTCCTCAGGTTCCCTATTCCTCAGATACATGACAATACACCTTGCCCACCAACAAAATACTGAACGTTCTTCACTGTTGTCCATTGGACCCCACCACCATTTGCCCCCATCGTCTCAGATTATCCCTACAGATAACCTCAGTTCTATTGTTAATGTCCAAGGGTTGGTTTTAGTGTGTTCCTTTGCTGTGTTGATCTGTATTCCACATATGAATGGCATCATCCACTTAGCATAACCCCCTCTAGTCCCATCCATATTCTCTCAGATCACAGGATTTCATCTTTTTTAAGCACTGTGTAGGATTCCCTTGTGTATATGTATGGCATCTTTATTCATTTATCTGACAATGGGCACTTAGGTAATTTTTAATTCTTGGCTATTGTAAATAATGCTGCAGTAAACGTGAGATATATATATATATATATATGGATATGTCTCATGTTTACTGCAGCATTTTATATATATGGATGTGTGTGAATTTAAATTAGTGTTTTTGTTTCTTTTGAGTAAATACCCAAAAGTGGGATGATGGACTCCTATGGGATTTCCATTTTCAATATTTTTAGGAATGCTCATACTGCTTTCCATAAAGGTTGTACCAATCTGCATTCCCATCAACAGTTTAAAAGTGTTCTCTCTCTCTGCATCCTCACCAATATTTGTCACTTCCAGACTTTTGAATAATAGCTAATCTCGTAAGTGTAAGTGATAACTCATTGTTGTTTTCATTTGCATTTCCCTAATAATAAGTGAGGAAGAACATCTTTTCATACGTCTGTTGGCCCTCCATATGTCTTCCTTGGAGTACTGTCTATCCAATTTTGCCTATATTTTGATTGGATTGTTTTCTATTGTTTTATGAATTCATTGTATATTTTATGTATTAAGCCCTTGTCAGATATATGAAACATAAATATCTTCTTCCAGTCAGTATGTTATCTTTTCATTTTGGTAATGATTTCCTTCAATGTGAAGAAGCTTTTTAGTTGTGGTAGCAGTCCCATTTGTTTATTTTTATTTTTGTTTTTCTTAGTACAGGAGTTGAGTCCCCAAAGACCTCTCTAAGACTGATGTCATGGAATGACTTTCTTATGTTGTCTTCTAAGTATTTTATGGTCCCTGGTTTTATATCCCAGTTTCTAATCCATCTTGAATTAATTTTTGTACATGGTGGTAGAAAATCGTCTAGCTTCATTCTTTTGCATGTGGTATCCAGTTTTCCTAACACCATTTGTTGAAAGGCTTTCCTTTCTCCATCATATGCTCTTGGCTCCTTTGTCATAAATTAACTGACCACACATGAGTGAGTCTATTTCTGGTGATTCACCACTGATCTGTGTCTGTTATTATTCCAGTGCCATACAGTTTTGATCACTACTGATTTGTAATATAGCTCAATATCTGGAAGTGTGAAACTCCCACTTTTGTTATTTTTTCTCATGATTGATTTGGCTGTTTGGGTCTTTTGTTATGCTGTACAAGTTTAAAGATTTTTTATTCTATTTCCTTGAAATATATCCATTGTATTTTGAGTGGACTGCATCAAACCTGTATATTGCTTTGGGTAAGATGACCATTTTAACAATATTAATTCTTCTCAGCCATGAACATGAAATATCTTTCCATCTCTTTTCACTTCCTCTATTACTTTTAAGAAAATCTTACATTTTGCATTGTACAGGTCTTTTCTCTTTAAGTATACTCCAAGGTATTTGTTTCATTTTTGCTTCTATTATAAAAAGCTTAGTTTTCTTGATTTCATTCTCTTCTTTTGCATTATTTGCATATAGAAATGTAATAGATTTTTGTGACTTGCTTTCATAGCCTACCACTGTACTCATTGATTAATTTAGTAGTTTTTTGATGGAGTTTTTAGGGTTTTCTACATATATTATCATGTCATCTGCAAATAGTGATTGTTTTACTTCCTTTTTTCCAATTTGGATTCCTTTTTTTTCTTTTTCTTGCCTACTTGGTCGGCAGTGACCTCCAGTGTGATGTGAAATAGCACTGGTGAGAGTCAACAGCCTTGTCTTGTTCCTGATATTAGAGAATGTCACCACTGAGCATGATGTTATCTGTGGATTTATCATATTTGGCCTTCATTATTTTGAGGTACAGACCTTCCATCCCCATTTTTGTTTTCAAAAATGGGTGTTGAATTCTGTCAAAAACTTTCTCTGCATCTATTGATATGATCATATGATTTTTCTCCTTGCTCTTGTTGATGTGGTATATTACATTAAGAGATTTGCATATGTTGAACCATCCTTGCATACCTGGGATAAATTCCACTTGGTCATGATGGATGTTCCTTTTGTTGTATTGTTGGATTAGGTTTGCTAATATTTTATTGAAAGTGTTTGTGTCTATGTTCACTAGAGATATTAGTCTGTAATTTTCTTTCTTGGTGACATCTTTATCAGTTTTTGCTATCAGTGTAATGTACCTCAAAGAAAGTGCTTTGAAGCAGTCCCTGTTCTTCAGTTTTTTGGAAGAGTTTGAGAATAGGATATTAAGTCTTATTTAAAGGTTTGGTAAAACTCACTAATAAAGCAATCTGGTCATGGGCTTTTATTTCAGGGGAGACTTGATTACCTCTTCAATTTCCTTGCTTGTGATAGTTCAGGTTTTTCATTTCTTCCTGATTCAGTCTCAGTAATCTGGCTATTTCTAAAGATTTGTCCATGTTCTCAAGGTTGTCCATTTATTGCATATAGCTGTTCATAGTAGTTTCTATTGCAGTTTTGTATTTCTGTGTTATCTGTTGTAACTTCTCCCCTTCATTTCTGATCCCCGTTATGAAAGTTTTCTCTTTTGTTCTTAGTGAGTCTAGCCAAAGGTTTGTCAATTTTATTTTTTCAAAGAACCAGCTTTTGGTTTCATTGATCTTCTGGTTTGTCTTTTTGATTTCTGTTTCATTTATTTCTGCTTGAATTTTTATTATTTCCTTCCTTCTGACTTTTAAAACTCACTTGATTCTATTGGAAGCTTCTTCCAACCTACTGTTGAGCCCCTCCAATGTGTTGTTTAGCCCAACTATTGTGTTCTTTAGCTCCATGAATTCCATTTGAAACTACCTCATATTCACTATCTTTGTAGTTCTTCTCTTTTTGTTCCTCTATTGTTTTCCTGATTTCAGTGTGTATCATGAAAACTGCTGTTGCTTTAAAGTCTTCATCAGACAGTTTAGTAAAGTCTATTGCATTCAAGATTTTCCCCTGAGGTTTTATATTAGTCCATCATTCCATGAACAATTCTGTTTGATCTGTTTGGCATTCTGTATTTATTTCCATGGGTCAGGCTTCCCTGACATAAAGGCCTTGTGGTAGGATGTTGAATTACACAAAATAGATCTGGGTGCTGCACTGCAACACTGGACTTTGTTTAGTTGTGTGATTTCAACTCTTGTGAGACTCGTCAAAGCTCTAAGATGAGTTCTGTGTTGATACTGAGAGTTCAGGCTACAGGGTTGGAGTTGACAAGGGAATGCATCTGTTTCCCCCAGAGTCAGAGACATGAACAGTAAAGCCCTTGGAGGGAACCCAAGAGTCTGAAAGCAGGCCACAGTCCTAACACAACGCACAGAAGAAAAAGAGCTGGGAGCTGTTGCTTTGCTCTGTTCTCTTAAAATTCTTTGACTTCTTTATCTACATTTTCTTTTATATCTTTGAGATTCCTTATGATTACTAGTCTGAATTCTTTATCTGTTAGTGAGATATAATCTACCTCTTCAAATTTCATTTCTTGAGCAGTGCCATTGCCTCTTTATGATGTCATAATTGTTGAGGTCTCAGATGATCTTGTGTTTTCTTTTGCTTTCCCCTGGAACTTGCAGCTGGTCTGCTGATCTTTTGTTTACTATTAGATAGCTGAGACTTTGTTTTGAACCTTGTGGGCTACTGTAGTAAACAGGACCTGCTGAGTCAGCTGCTGTAGAAGATGACTGTGGGTTTAAAGGAGAGGCACACCCAGTGAGGAGATAGCTGTTGTGGCCTGCAGAGAGGGGTCTTGGATCTCATGGGTATGGGTGGTACTGGGATCAACCCTCTTCCAAGAGCTCCCACCTGTGTCTTGACAGACTGTATGCTGTGTTGTTGATGTACTTCACTTCATGGACATAGATATCAAAGAGTACGGTAATCTAATGTAGTCTAGTGCTCTCTCTCTGTTGTTCTTTGTTGGGGTACCAACCTCAAGCCTTCCTCATTGGGTTTCACCCAAGCCCACCCAGGATTTTATGTGTGCTGTCACAAAGTCTCTTTTCCCTTCCCTAGGGCCAGAGGTTGGGCCAGCCACGCTGCCATTTCAGTCCTGCCCGCACTGCATCTGTGGAAGTTTTCATATATTCCTCTCTATTCACCTTTGTCACATCAATGTGTGTAGTTCCTCAGGTGTCTTTTCCAGTGGAGTTCCTGTTGCTTTTCTGAGGTACTTTAACCTCATCATATGTTGGGGGCTTCCTCCAGAGTGTCATTTCAATGGAGAATCGTTAGCTTCACTTAGAGCAAATTAGGAAATGTCCTATTTTGCCATCATGATCTCCCCATGACCACCTTGTTTCTTTTCACTTTTTAATGTGGCTATTAGAATTTTTCTCACCCACAGCCCTGGGGCTCAAATCTGGTTCCTCGGGCTCTGCATAGTCTGCATCCTAGCCACCTCAGCCACCTGAGCTGCTAAGGTGCATGCAGAAATTTTTTTAAATTGTATATGTGATTTGCATTTGTGGCTCAAACAGTATGTCTCTTGGACAGAGTTGATCTAGCCCTTCTCTACCCTGCCAAATCCTCTCACAAATCCAGGTCTTCGTGTACTTTCATGGTAATGGATGTTGCTAACGAGTTGTGCACATGGTCTACTTTCTGCCAGTGAGTCTGCTTACAGAGCCCCCTAGGACACGAGGCTGTAACCCATCACCTAGGGTCTTAGGAATTCATTCCCCCTAATGGGAAGACCTATTGATGGATAATTAAATGGACCATAAGGGAGCCTTTTTATTTGGGAAGATATAAGGGCATCTTTTATTAGTTCTCAAAATGCATCAAAAGTTAGCTCTTTCTCTACCTCTTGGCTAGGCAGCAGACTTCCCCAGGGGCGATGTCCTACAGTAGGTTCCTGTCCACTGCCCCGTGGTCCCTCTTGCTCAGTACCCCCAGACTGACCTCTTACATGCTTCACTGTTCCTAGGCATCCTCTCCCCACATTGCCAAGTTTATCCCCCTCCAGTCCATTCCTTCCTGGCAGGTGGCTTGACAGACATCTTCATGACTTGTGGTCTTCTCTAGCATGTGGCAGAATAGGGTCCTTCATATTAAAATAATGTAATTACAGCACTGTTTGAGAGAAGAGAGTGGCTAGCACAGTAAAGGAGGAGAAAAAGGCACATAAATCTGCTTGGTATTCACTGCTAATCCCTAGTGGTGAAAACAAGTTTTTAACTTGTCCTAAATGCCCAATTTTGAGATCTGTCCTTGGTTTTTGAATGTTATAGATCCATTGCAACTACTTTGTCCTTTGGGAATCAACTTCTTCCTTCAGGAAATCTTCCCAGCCCTGCACCCTGCCCACCTGCTCAAGGAGATGACAGTGACACTTTTTGTCTGCATCACCTGTTGGACCATTAATCTGACTCTGCTTTGAACCAGCTTTCACCTTGGTGCAGGGACCCCCTGTGTGCCCAGTAGACAGGAGATCAAAACGAATTTTCACTCCCTAGCATAAGAACCTTAGGAAGAGTTAGCAGATTAAGGATGCAGCTCTATATGGTCACAAGTTTATTCATACATGCAGTTTTAATCTATACATAGATGAATATATGTCTCAACAAAGTGTGTTCAGCATGTTCTCCCAAGACCCACTTCCAGGTGTGACTTCATAGAAGGAAGTAGGAAAAAGGGGAAAAGAGGACACTTCAAATGAAAGCATGACCTCAGTTATCCCTGAAAGTCACTCTTCACATGTAGATGTAACTATGGCACTGTATTTATACACATGTACTTTACTCACAGTAGGTGCTGCAAATATTTGTTGATACGGCTGGTAAAGCCCCTAAGTAAACACAGTATTTCCATTTACTCTAGTACCTATTTGCATGAAGTTATTTAAAGAAAGACCTCCAACTTGCAAAGCAACACTTTTTCTTGAAAAATCACATTTTGAACAACCAAACCCTGAGCAGATGTGAATGGAATCCCTGCTGCCTGTTGGAGGGTACAGACGAGACAGCACTGAGAGCAGTGTTAACAGGGACACTGAGTCCATTGAGAGGGTTGCCTGTGTGGGACAGTCCTGCCTCAGGACAGAGTGAGACAACTTCATGCCTGGCTTTGGTAGTGGCTGCCAAAATCATGCAGGCCTTCATGAAGTGACTGAGAAGCTCCAGGTATGTTCATCTACATTGAGCATGGCGGAGGGGAGGCTTCCTAGTTTCAGGCAGACACAGGGCCATCACCCAGCAGAGACTGTCCCCGTGTAGCCAGCAAGGCAGCATCCGCTTGCTCCCTGGTGATGAGGTTCCTGTACCCTATTTGCTCCTTCATTCTCTCCACTCTGCCACATCAGTGGGTGTTAATAAAGACCTTAGATGTGGTGGGGACAGGTTGGAGGTAGAGGATGGGAAAAGCAGAGAGGAAGGGTCTCTAAGTCCAGGCTGGAAATCAAGTCTGCGTGTTCATGTGTTCATGCCCACTGCAGCAGGGAGGCCCCACTCAGGCTGGGCCTCAATACTAGAGATGTAAACATGGGGAAAAACTAGTCTGACTTAAGAGGTTTGGTAATGGATGGTAAATAGACATAGCTGAGATACTTCTTAAATGTTATCTATTTCTTACACATCTAAAATAACTGGGATATAGAGATACAATATATCCCTTGTGTATGAGGAGTGTTTCCCCTAAAGTTAAAGTGAAATTGCAAAGGTCACATTTTTATGTGTTTGTGTCTTCCAACTAACTGAGCCTAAGAAAATTTTATCTTGCCTTAGACGTGTTGAATATTAAAGTTTTGCTTACCTAGATCAATTTTTATGCAATTTATGAGTTGTAGCTCTGGATATTTTTTCCTTTTACAAAGCAGCAGTTGATAGCTGACTCCTCAGGAAGAATTAATTCACTTCACATCAAGGGAAACTTTTAGTTTGGGGTACACACGCGGCCTAAGTGAGCATGCATTCATCCATTCAATGAGCATCAATACCCTCCATATTTGGCTTAGTGGAAGATGTAGGCTGGCTGAGACTGGGGTTATAATGCTCCTCCCCACATCTGCTCCTGCTGAAATCTTTGGCTTGGTGACTGCCCCCCCACCTCCATCTTTTCAGTCACTCGTGTCCACTCAGTCACCCTCTTCCTAAACTTGGGAACCCCCTTCAGCAGTCTTGCTTTCCTGAACCACCTGCATGGTAGAAGCCCTTTAGTTCTGAAGGTTGTGTCTTCCTCACAACTCTGGACTTCACGGCCTTTATTTCACTCCACGCCACTTCATTTCATTCCAGTATGACCTATAACATCATAAACCCATTATTCTTGGCTAGCCCTGGTGGAATATTGGCTCGGTCAGCTGCCTCCTAAAGAGTGTAGTCCATGTTCATCCCAAGGACCCAGATTCATTTCCCCGGTCCAGGGGACACAACCAATGTGAACAATTAAATAAAAATAAAATGTTTTTTTTTTCTTTCTCTCTGCCTGTCTGCCTGCCTATGCACCTTCGTTACTATACCTTTCGTTAAAATAATTCACTTCTCCATTTTGCTATATATTTACTTTAAGAGTGACATTTATACTTTCATATGCTTCCCTGTTACTAATTAATGTTCTTTTGTTTCAATTTTTAAACTCCCTTTAACATTTCTTCAAGGTCAGTCTAGTGCCCTGAAATCTGTCAACCTTCTGCTTGTGTGGAAACTCTTTACCTCGCCCTCAATTCTGAAGGAGAGCTTTGCCAGGTAGAAGATTTTTAATGAAAAGTTACTGCTTTGTTTCTTAATTTCAGCACTTTAAATATATCATGCCACTCCCTTCTGGCCAGCAAAGTTTCTGCTGAAGAAAATGCTAATTGACTTATGGAATTTGTAGTAGCAAGTTGTTTTTCTTTCTCTTGCAGATAAGGTTCTCTCCTTGTCTTTTAACAGTTTAAATGAAATATGCCTTGATGTGAGTCTTTTGTATTAAAATTTTATGGTTCTCTCTGGACAGCCTAGATCTGGATGCCTGTTACCTTCTCTAAGTTTGAGAAGTTTTAGACTATTATTTCTTCAAATAAGTTTTCTGCCTCTTCCTCTCTTTTGTTTCTAGGATCTCTCGAATGTAGTTACAGTGGTCAGCTTGACATTGTCCTATAAGTCCCTTCAGCTGTCTTCACTCTTTAATCCCTTTTTTTTTCCTTGTTCTGACCTGAGTGGATGGATTTCTTTGCACTGTCTGTGATTTGCTGATCTCTTTTTTCTGCTTCATCTAGTCCACTGCTGAGACTCTTGAATTTTTCAATTTAGTTATTGTATTATTCAGCTCTGTGTTTTCTGTTTGGTACTTTCTTGAAATTCTCACTATTTTTGTGCATTGTTTTCCTGTCCATGGTGAGCAGCATCTTAATGACTTTTATTTTGAATTCTTTATTGGGTAAAATATTCTGTTTCTTTTCAAAAATTATTGATATTTATTATATCTTTGGTTCACAGTGCTGCATTCATTTTTGAATTTTGATATTGTATCTCAATCTATACTTCAGACCACACCCTCAACCAGAGTTCCACTGTCCTTTAAACCCACCTCTCTCCATCTCTGCATCCCTCCCCTTTCCTCCCCTCTGGCAGTCATCATCTTGTGTCCTGAGAATGTTTGCTGTGATTTATCTATATTTTTTATTCATTTCATTATACTCCACATATGAGTGAAACCATCCTATATTTCTTTTTCTTTCTGACTGACTTCACTTAACATAATCCCTTCCAGTTCCATCCAGATTATTGCATAGGGCATAATTTCTTTTCTTTTCTTTTCTCTTTTTTTTTTTTTTTTTTTTAGTAGCTGAACAGAATTCCATTGAGTACATACACCACAACTTCTTTATCCAGTCATATGTTGTTGGACATTTAAATTGTTTCCATGTCTTAGCTATTGTGCACTGTGATGCTGTGAACATTGGGGTGCAGATATTTTTTTCTGATTATAGGTTTTGTATCCTCTGGGTATATGCCCAAGAGTTGGATTACTGGTTGGAATGGTTGATCCATCTAAATTTTGTTTGAGAAATCTCCATGCTGTTTTACAAAGAGGTTGTACCAATTTACATTCCTACCAACAGTGTATGAGGGTCTTTTTTCTTTACACTCCTCTAACACCTATTTCTAGTTGCTTTTTATAGAGAGGCCATTCTTACTGGTGTGAGGTGGTGTCTCATTGTAGTTTTTATTTGGATTTCTCTGATTATGAGTCATGTGGAACATTTTTTCGTGTGTCTGTAGGCCATCTTTGTGTCTTCTTTAGATAAGTACCTATTCATTTGTTTTGCCCATTTTTTGATTGAGTCAATTTTTTATTGAGATCTGTGAGCTCTTTATGTGTTTTGAAGATTAAGCTCTTATCTGATATATGCTGTGTGAATATCTTCTCCAACTGCATGGGTTGTCTTTTTGTTTTAGTGGTGGTTTCTTTGTGCAGAAGCTCTTCAGTTTGATGTAGTTCCAACCGGTTAGTTTTACTTTGGCCTGTTTTGCCATAGCTGGTTTTTTCCCTAAAGATCTCTTTGAGGATGAGATCATTTAGTGTTTTTCCCAAATTGTCTTCTAGGTGTTTTATGGTGACTCTTCAAATGTCCAGGTCTTTGATTCATTTGAGTTAACATTTGTGTATGGCGATAATGGATAATCTAGCTTCTTTCTTTCTTTCTTTCTTTTTTTGTTAGATGTCTTTCCATTTTTCCTAGCACCATTTGTTAGATTTTCCTTATTCCATTGTTTGCTCTCTAGAACCTTTGTTATAGATTAACTGTCCATATATGTGTAGCTTTATTTCTGGGCTCTTGGTATGATTCCACTGATCAGTATGTCTGTTTTTGTTCTAGTACCAAATTGCTTTGATGATGACCACTCTGTAATATAGTTTGAGGTCAGGGAGTATGATTCCCCCACTGTTCTTTTTTTCTCTTAAGAGAGATTTGGCTTTGTATGTGATTCCATACAAACTTCAGTATTGTTTGCTCCGTTTCCTTAAAGAATGTCCCTGGAATTTTGATGAGTGTTGCATTAATATGTATTACTGTGGGTAGAATGGCTATTTTTACTCTGCTGTTTCTTCCAATCCATGAACATGGAATGCTTTTCCATCTATTTGTGTCTTCTATTTCTTTTGTTAAGATCCTATAGTTTTCATTAAAGAGGTCTTTCACCTCCTTTGTTAGTTTATTCCCAAGTATTTTATCTTTCTTGATGCTATTTTGAAAGGAATTTCTTAATTTCTTTTTCCTCTACTTAATTATTTATATATAGGAATGCTACTGATTTTTTGTGTTGATTTTATATACTGTCACTTTGTTGTATTCATTTACTATTTCAAGCAATTTTTTCATGGAGTCTTTAGTTTTCTATGTATAATGTCATATCATCTGCAAATAATGATAGTTTTATTTCTTTTCTGATTTGGATGCCTTTAATGTGCTTTTCTTGCGTTATTGCTCTGGCCAAGACTTCCAGAATTATGTTGAATAGTAGTGGTGATAGTGGGCAGCCTTGTCTTATTTCGGATCTTAGGTGAAAATCTCTCAATTTTTCACCATTGATTGTGATGCTGTCTGGTTTGTCATATATTGCTTTGGATTATATTGAGGTATATGCCTTTTATTCCTATTCTGGCATGGATTTTTATCATGAATGTGTTTTGAATCTTGTCAAATGCTTTTTCTGCACCTAGTGAGATGATCATATGGTTTTTCGTTTTCAGTTTGTTAATGTGGTGAATCGCATTGATTTGTGTATGCTGAGACATACTTGCATCCCTGGAATAAAGCTCACTTGATCGTGGTATATAATTTTTTTTGATGTGTCGTTGAATTCTATTTGCCAGGATTTTGTGGTAGGTTTTTGCATCTGTGATAGTTTTCTTTTCTGGTGCTGTCTTTGTCTAATTTTGGAATCAGGATAATACTGGCCTCATAGAATGTATTTGGGAGTTTTTTCCTTCTCTTCAACTTTGTGGAAGAGTGTAAGAAGGTTAGGGATTAGCTCTTCTTTGAATATTTGATAGAATTCACTAGTGAAGCCATTTCAACCTGGGCTTTTGTTTTTCTGGGAGTTTTTTTTTTTATTACAGTTTCAGCTTCTGTGCTTGTGATGTCTGTTTAATTTGTCTACGCTTTCCTGGTTAAGTTTAGGAAGGTGGTAGGATCCTAGAAATCTATTCATTTCTTTACAATTGGCAAATTTGCTATATAAGTGTTCATAGTCTTTCACAGTCCTTTCTATTCATGATATCATTTGTAATCTCACCTCTTTCTCTGATTTTTGTTATTAGGGTTTTCTCTCTTTTTTAGTGAGTCTAACTAAGGGTTATCAATTTTGTTTGTTTTCAAAGAAGCTGCTCTTGGATTCATTGATTATTTGGATGGCTTTATTTTGTTTTCAATTTCATTTATTTCTGCTCTAATTTTTATTATAAGTTTCTTCCTTCTGCTGATTTTGGGTTTTAATTGTTTTTTTCTTTCTAGCTCCTTCAGGTGTGAGGTTAGAGATTTAATTTGGGCTCTCTCTTGGTTTTTGATGTGTACTTGTATGGCTGTAAACTTTCCTCTCAGAACTGCTTTTAACATATAGTATATGTTCTGGTACCTTGTCCCTTTATTTTCATTAGTTTCCAGATAAGTCTTGATTTCATCGATGATCCAGGAGTTGTTCAGAATTGTGCTGTTCAGTCTCCACATCTTTGTGCTTCTTCCAGTTTTGTTCTTTTGGTTCATTTCTAGTTTCACCCTCTTGTGATCAGAGAAGATCCTTTCTATGATTTCCATCTTGCTAAATTTGCTGAGACTTGTTTTGTGTCCTAGAATATGGTCTATCCTTGAGAATGTTCCATGTACACTTGAGAAAAATGGATGTTCCTTTTTATTGGGGTAGAACACCCTGCATATGTCTGTTAGGTCCATGTGATCCGTTGTTTTATTTAGGGCCCTTATTTCTTTGTTGATTTTCTGCCTGGATGATCTCTCTGGTGTAAGTAGAGAGTCAAATACCCCTGATATGACTGTGTTGCTATCAGTGTCCATCGTTAGTGACATCAGTGTTTGTTTTATGTATTCGGGTGGTCCTGAATTTGGTGCATGTATGTTGATGACAGTTATTTCTTCTTGAACATAATAGTGTCCATCCCTGCCTCACGATACACTTTTCATTTGGAAATTTGTTTTGTCTAATATTAGTAGTACTGAAGTTTCTGATTTCCTTTCCTCACTATGGCTTTGATATATTTTTCCATAGCCCTCTTCTTTTAAACTATGTTTGTCTTTGGATGTGATATATCTTTCTTGTAGGCATAATATTGATAGGTCCTGTTTTTTGATCTCTCCTGCAACACGCACTGTCTTTGGTGATTTCATTCCATTCATATATAGGTTGATTAAAATGTAGGGCTTTGTTACTGTAATTTGCGGCTTCATTCTCTGTTGCTTTTCTCTGCCTGTTGCTTCATTACCTGTTTAAGTGTTTTTTCCCTTTGCATGGTTTGCAGTATCTAGTTTGTCAGTTTTGTCTACTTCCTGGTGACGCATCTCTTTATAATTGAGTTTTGTGCCTGTCCCGTGGGTTGTCTGACTGTACTGCACTTACATATTATATAGGTTACCTGTTTTTCTTTCTCCCTTTAGTATTTTTATATTCTTTCATGTTGCTCTCGTCTTTGTTTCTTCTTTTGCTTTCCTGTTTATCACCGTTCTCAAGGCTTCATGTGTCTTTGCTTTCATATTCCTTGTTCTAGGGCCCCTTTCAAGATTGCTTGAATGGTAGGCTTGGTGATAAAGAGATCCATTAAGGTATCTTTGCTTCATTAAAATCTTGTTATCTGGTTTTATCTTATTTCCTCTAGAACATGTTCTTTTGTGTCTTCATTTTTCTTGACTCTCTGTCTTGGTTTCTGTACACTAGATAAAACAGCTCCCTCTCCCGGTCTTGCTGGAGTGATTTCATGGAGGAAATTAACCTTATCCTTCCACTCTTCTTTTGGTCGTCTCTCTAACCTTTGTGATTGTGCAAACAGCCACTTTGTTCTTAGTGGCTTCTTGTAGTAGAGGGTGTGCCATAGACTTGTCCATGTCCCAAAGCAAAGCCTCTCACTTAGCACCTAGATGCAGGTTAATTGGAAGCTGGACCCTCCATCAGCAGCTATTAAAATATGCAAATATACCTCTTCTTGGGGAAAACTGGGAGATGAGCATTTCTGTTTATGGCCCCTGGCCCCACTGTGCCACAGAGGAATAGTTGTAAAAAGTGTTTCTCTGTTACAGTCCTGTGGGACCTGCAAATGTGAGTTCTGTTGACCATTAGAATCAGACAATGAGTAATCGTCTCTGAGTGGCAGCTTTGAGAAACAAGGCACCAGAGGAGTTTGTTACTGTAAGATACTGACAATCTGGGGCAAGAGAGAGGGAGAGTGCAAAGATGGTGTCCACTGGTCTTCCAGTTTCTAAAGAGTATTGCAGTCAGCCCCTAAATGTGTGTTAAAAGAAGCAAAAGACTGCTCCTAAGGCCAAAGCTATTAAGATAAGCAAATAGGCTTCTGTCACATAAAACCTGTATGCATTTCAGTGTGCTATGTCTGCAATAGGCCATGAGTGTTAGCCATGGGGAGTCCCTACTGAGCCTTTAAGAACTGTTGCCTTGTTGGTCTTGTGGATGAGAGCCTCACTGGCTTTCAAAGCTGACTGTTTTTGGTGTCCATCTCTCAGATGAGAGTCTTAAAAGTTGGGGCATCTAAACCCTTTTCTCCTCAGAGAGAAGTTGGGATAAATTTTCTACCCATTGTTTCTTACCAGACCCGTGAGGTCCATTATATTTCTTAGCCTCTCCTACCTGCTTCTGTCTGGTTTTTCTCTCATTTGCTCAATGTAGATTTTGTGTTTCTTTCACAGTGAGTTGTTGCATATATAGTTGTAAACTGGTAGGCGAGGCCAAGAGTCTTCTCTGTCACCATCTTGAACCTAAAAACTTCCAGAACTTATATTTTTGGTTGATTTTCTGGACTTAAGAAATGGAGATTAAACTTAAATGTGTATTAAGTCTATAGTGGTTTTATTGTAAAGCACATAAAAAATGAAAGAAAGACTTCCTCCAGTAGTCAAAAATTATTATATGATTCAACAAAGAAGTTGCTTACATCACTGATGAATTAGTTGATTTCTTAATGCATCTGCGATTTTACTTTGGTCTTGTTGCTTAATTTAAGTGAAAATATCAACATTCATGACAAAACTACAGTCATTCATTAGTGCAACCATCAATTGGCTACTAACATGTCAGAAAAAATCAACAACATTTTAAGAATCAATTGGCTATATAGAATCTACAATCATTTTGTCTTTTAGTGTGATTTAGAAATTTTGTGCTGAATATCTTATGTATCAAATTGGCTGGGTTTTTTTTTTTTTTTTTTTTTTTTTCTCTTAATGGACCAGATAGTAAATATTTAGGCCTACGGTTTCCATAGTAACTACTCAATTTAGCTCTGCTGTTGTGGCATAAAAGCAGCCTTAGATAATATGTTAACAAATGGGCAAAGCTATATTATGACACACTTACAGATCAGGTGACTGGCTCCTGGACCAGAGTTTATGACCTCTGCTTTTTAGCAGCAAAATTTATAATAAATCTAGGTACAGACATCTGTGCTTTTTTTCTCTAAGTCAGTGATTCAGCCTTCACCAGCCTCTCATGGAGTATCTCATCCAGGCCACAGTCTTCATCCTAAGGGCTCCCCAGTGGCTCCTCATTATCTACCCAGCAGTCTTCAGTCACCATTTAGGATCTCAGAGTGCTCTGTGACCCAATCCTACCTTCATCTCTTCCACTGTCCCTTTGCTCCAGCCATACAAGCACTTCTCCTGTTCTCCTGGAGAACTCTTGCTCAGCCGACCAGGTCGAATTTCTCCGCTGATTTTTTTCTGGCCATGCTCTCCTTTTCTCCCCTACAGAGTGCACTGAGCCCTTCCCACAGCAGACCCAGCTCAGCAGGGTCAGCACCACGGTCTGTGCCCTACACCCTACCTCCCACTGATGCCACTGGGTTCACTCAGCTATAGTTCATCCTTGGAGCTTGTCCAGGACCTTATGATTGAATCACTGACGCTTTGTATCACTCACTCTGCAAGTGCTTTTCATACTTTAACTTCTGTAATCCTCACAGTAATGCCACGAGGTAGATACACTATGATCCTATTTTATAAATTTGGGACTGTGGTTGGATTGCTTAAGAAACCAGTCCCGGCTTTGCATAGGCAATATGTGACAGAATTAGGATTCAAACTCTCGGATTGTGAGCAATATGACCATGAAGGAAATAGAAGTGCCTAGTCCGAGCAGTTTTATGAGCTGGGGGACTACTTCATGGAAGTGTTGACTGAGTTGGGATAGAGTTTGTCATGGGGGGAGAGGAATCCTATGCAGAAATGAAAAGGAATCCCGAGCAGGAAAAGCAAGCTTTGTAGTCCTTGGGCTAGGATTAGAGTGGAGCTGTGGATTTGCTCGTCATTAGTGTCTGCTAGCCAGAAGAGGGCAGAGGATGTAAGTTCATGGGCAGTTACTAGGGCGGTGGTCCCACGAAGCTTCTGGGTGTTTGAATCAGGGTAGCTCTGATTAGGCCAGCTCTGTGACTGGCAGAAGAAAATGTAATTAATGATAGAACTGGTTATAATTACAACTCAAGGGGTAGCCTAAGGAAAGGGTAAGCCGCGTGGTTTGTTTAGTGGACTTACATCACTGTTACTTGTATCATTTCATAGCTTCCTGCTTTCAGCTGTCCTGCGTATGCTGTGCCCACAGATCCCGCAGCAGGGCTTCCGCGCGTGCTTCTGGGAGTCAGATTCACTCGTAAAGGGTGTTTTGACAACGAAAGCTCCGCTGATGCCAGTCATGTTGGATTGGGAATTGAATACACCTTGAGCACTGTACTGTATTCGCATAAAATTTAGCATACATGTTACATGCACGTGTGTATGTGGATGTGACAGAAAAGGGGAGAGAGATCCAGCTAATGTGTAGAATACAAAGCACAGGCCCGCATTTAGTTGTTCTGTTTGAATCAGGCTTGAATTCCATGATGTGGCGTAGAGTAAGGGAGATGGAGCTGGGGGTGAGTTTGGCCTCAGACTCTTTTTTTTGCCAATTTATTTGTATTATTATTGAAGGGATATTGTATTTTGACAATGAATTGTTCTGGGGTATGCATAGTACTATTTTTACATTTACAAATAGCATAGTAGGTTTACTAATATTCCCCTCCTTTTTTCTCCCTTCATTTATAGTTAATTCTCTTATTCCCATTTCCCCTACCCTTCTCCCATCACTTTGTGGTACCCCCTGAGTTGCCTTTTTGTATCTCATCTCTTAAGAGTCCCTAGTTGTGTGGAGTAGAGTTCTCTCTCCCTCTCTCCCTGCCTCCCTCCCTCTCTCCTTCTCTCCTTCTCTCCTTCTCTCTCTCCCTCCCTCTCTCCCTCCATCT